>CAWUFW010004924.1:600000-1045000 GCA_963921515.1 Calotriton arnoldi
GCCTTGGCCATGGCCATGAAGTTCTCCCATAGTGCATCCTGCGACGTGCTGGGCTGCGACTCGTCCACACAGCTGATCTGTGAAAACAGCGGGGCGGGAGTTCCCTGGCTGTCCATGGCCCGGATGTCTGGACAACTGCCTGGTGTGCCCTGGGGGGGGGGGGGAGAGAAAATCGTGAGAACAAGCCCCACCCATGCCCGATGAATGCGGCCCAAATGCCGAGCCGCAGGGGGCCCCCTGTTCCCAGTCCCCGGCGCGTGTCCAACCCTCTGGTGCCCCAGTACTTACTTCACTTCTAGACTCCTGGCCCTAGCTCCTGGACGGTCGATGGGTGGACGGTCGGAGACGAGGGAGTCGGCGCAGCGGTGGTACGTGGTGCCCCTGGCAGCGTAGACAAGTGTGAACCGTAGCTGTAATTTAAATTTGAAATAAGACACTACACCAGGCCACTCCCAAACAGCAGGTGCTGCCTGCGCTGGGCCTCGGGAGCCCCGCTTCCCGGACACCGGTGCATGTACAATCCCCTGGAGCCCCGGTACTTACTGCACTTAAGGTTCCTGGGACCCGGCTCTTGGACGTTCGCGGGGTGGGATGGCTCGGAGAGGGAGGCGGTCGTCGCGTTTCGGGGGGGGGTGGGATGGCGACACGTCAAACCAACATCCTGCAAGAATAACGGTTAGCACGTGCATTCATTGTTGCTTTGTACCACTCCAACCCCTAACCTGCCCCTTCAGCCTCAGCTGTCCCAATCCCCCAAACTCACTGCTTCCACACGTGTGCGGCCCGGTGGCCTCTGTCCGTCGTACTTGTTGCGGCTTGAGCGATATATCCGTACCTTGGGGAGACATTGACAAAGTGTTATAACCCTACCGGGCCAGCCTCCCGTTGCAAAGTACACTGAAAACTGTCGCATGAACCTGTTGTGGCGGCCTACAACGTAGTGTGGCCGTGGTGTCCAACACGCCACCCCAGGTGAAGCCCCAGGCACGCCGCGGGCCCACCTCACAATTAGACCCAGTAAGTGTCCTTTCTACATTTGAGGACATTGGCCCTGCCTGAGATGGCGGAGTGCGGCCGCGAACCAGTTGGGCCTGTGAGCGGTGAGCATATACATGCGCTCTGTTGGCATAGACTCAGCGGCTGGTATCGGTGCAGTTACATAAATATTGCATTTATCTTAGACATTCAGACTTTGATCACGCGCTATTGCCCAGATTCACATGCTGTGTGCGCGACCCCGAGGCTTGGCCCTGGTTCCTTGCACAAAAGTCGGCCCTCTGGCCACAACCCTAAGCATTCTAGCATCTATCGCTGGGCGGGTGTGCTGGTGGGGGAAGGGAGCGGAAGGAGAGGCATAACTGATAAAAAGGGGGGTGCCTCGAACTCCGAAAATGAAATTGGGGGGGGAGCGTTCGTGCACATGGAGCCACCTCGAACGGGAAGCAGGCAGTCCCGGTACGCTTGCATACAGCACTGCCCGTGGGGGGGGGGCACCGTTGGAAGTGCTCGCCCGTGCCCCACCCCCTCCTGCACGCCTGGCGCACCCTTGCTGCCCGAGCCCCATGTGCTGCCCCTGGGCGGGACGCCACGACGAGCGGAGCAGAGGGCAGGCAGGGCGGAAGCCCGTACCACCGGGCCATCACCCTTATGTGAGGGGGAAGGGTCGTGCTGGGCCGCGCAACAGTTGCGGGTGCTCACCTGCGCACATCACCCCCCCCGTGCATGCTGCCCGGGCCCACGCTGTAGCAGCAGGCCGCGCGCCCGAACGGGTCAACCAGGCTATATAACACACGGCCCAGGCCCCTGGCACAAAGGAACAACTGAGGCAGCGGGCCACGCTAGGGCTGCCTGCAGGCGTCGATCCCAGGAGGGAGGTCCGCCCAAGGCAGCAAAGCCCTACATACTGCTGCCCCCCCACAGTATCGGCCAGTCACCCCATCCCCCGGGTGCACCCACGGGGATGAGCAGAGCCCCGCCCCGCCTGAGCAAGGCTACACGGGCACCCTGGCCCCGCCAGAGCAAAGTGCACGGGCACCCTGGCCGCTTGACCGGGCCCACGAGCGGGTGAACCCGGCTGTGTGAGGCACGGCCCAAGCCCCGGCACAAAGGAGCAGATGAGGCCGTGGAAATCCGCGTGCTTCAGCCCCGCTAGGGCTGCCTGCAGGCGGCGAACTCACGCCAGTGCTCTTCCCAGGAGGGAGGTCCGCAGCAGGCTGGCCACGAGACCGCAAAGCCCGACCTCCTCCTGCTGCCCCCCCCCCACAGTAGCGTCCAGCCACCCACATCCCCCCGGGTGCACCCATGGGCACCCTGGGTCCGCTTGAACAAGCTTCGCGGGCACTCTAAGACACAGCGCCCCGTCGGAGAGGGGCATCGACCAGTTCGGCTCTAACCCCTCGCAGGTCTGCACCGCCAAGCCCGTTCCGGGCAGGGTGCAACCGACCTCGAACCTCGGGAGCTGTGCCCCCCCCCCCGGCGGGACGTCGACCAGCATGAGCCGATCCAGGCCACCAAAGAGGCGGAGGGGGTGGGGGGCTTGCCTAGTCACTCACCGCGGTGTACAGCTCACAAGGTGGTCAGGACGACGAAGACCGGCAGACGGCGTGTCCGGACGAGACGGCGTGGCTGGGCAAAGAGACCGCCAGGAGGGGCAGGGGAGGCATATAAGCCCTCCCACCCTCCCCGGCGCACAGGAAGGACGTCACGGAGGCGCCCAGCTGAGGGATCGCAGACCCCTCTGGACACTAGAGCGGGTGGGTGGTGCCAAGATGGCACTAAAGGGCCGCCCTGCTGAGGTGGCCCCCTGTGGGGGCCGCGGACAGCCACATTTCCATCCTCTGTGTGCCTCTTCTCTCTGATAACAACTTTCTCCAAGTCACATGACTGTTTGCCTTCATCTTTATTAATGTATTTTTGCAAATTATTCAAATATCAACTTTTTCTTTGTTGGAAAGTGATATCTCTGCAACCTAAACCTACCTAATCTCCACTTGCTCATCTAATAGCCCACCAAACATTTGTATGAACTCACAGATCCCCTTTTTCCCACTAATGATCACACCTAACTCCTATTACGTTAATCTTCCACAAAGAAAGCGGAGTGCATGCCTGGAATATATTGTTTTACTGCAAAGACTAATCCCAATAACACTTGTCTAACCACTAACCTTGTATTCTGGTGCAGCTTGCTGCCTGTCGTAAAGTGCTTTAATGCCTGGCAAGGGGTATTAAGCGCTATATAAATGAAACTACAATTACAATAACACCAAGGTGAAAACCAGATTGGCCAACTACCAACTCAACCTGATTTGGAGCATCAGACTCTTCTAACAAGGGGTGGGCCTAACTCATGTAATTTGCTGCAACATAATTACATGAAATTACAGCAAAATTATGCAGAATTATGCGAGGAGTGTAACGCAGCATTTAGCGCTATTTTCTGCAAAATGCACCCTTGTGTCAAAAAAGACCTAGAGATTGAATATTGCAAAAATAGCACTAAATGCTACAGAACACAAACAGCAGCAGCTAGAAGACACTCATGCTCGCTAAGTTTGTAGTTGCTGTGGTAGGGTTTTTGTCCCAAATTACTCCTAATTAGGTAAACCAGCATAATCACGTACATTTTAAGTGATTTGTGTCAAAAGAGTAACACAAAATTACTCCCATTACTCCGGTATTATTAAAAGTTTGTCCAGGCCTACTTCCAACCCACCCAAGGTCTCAAAACGGTTATTCAGGCTATGATCCTATCCAGACTAGTCTATGGGAATAATATAGTAACCAGGATCCTCAAACTCACACTGCCCTGTTGAAATCCTCACTAAATGCCACTGCTCACCTGGCCTCTGGAGGAAATCAATCGGGCTGCATCACCCCAATGCTGTCCTCTTGGGCTGACGAGAAATCAATTATTCCCCTAAACCAGACCGGTTTTGCAAAATCTGTCGGAACAACAACAAGCATCCTAGCCATGGCAATGCTAATCGACAAGGCGGAATCAACAAAAATGCCATTACATTTATGCTTCATTGACAACAGTGCCGCTTTTGATCATGTAAATTGCAACAATCTGTGGGCCAAACTGGCGAGCTGGGGCATACCACAGACTTTGTTGAATTTGATAATCAATCTGCACACAGACACATGGATCCAGATAAATCTGGGTGATGGATCCTTTTCGTCAAGGGGAATACCAACTGAGAAGGGGCTCAAACAGGGATGTGTATTGGCCCTGACCCTGTTCAATCTGTTCCTAGCAGATCTCGTTCCGGCACTGAATGCCTGCAACTCACACACACCAAGATTAGGAGGCCTAGTACTACCATGCCTCCTTTACACGGACGACATAGTCCTGATCAGCCATACACAGGTGGGCCTACAACATCTCCTTATCACCACGCAGGAATATTCCGAAGATAATGGCCTAACCATCAACCTGGAGAAAACAAGGACCATGACAATCAGGAAAAACCTAAAAAAAATCCCCAACTTGGGCCTGGGGCAGTACACACATTGAACCTGCACCAGAATATAACTATCTAGGTGTGATTATCGACAAAGGCGGCCACTTCACTGCCCAGAAAAACACCATCAGACGTAAAGGCCTTGCCCTGGCAGTCTCATTAAATGACCTTAACTCCAAATTGAGCGGTCCATCGATACCCCCCCTGGCTCAAGTGGTACGCGCCAAATTCCTACCAACAATTGCTTATGGCAGCGATGCACAGAAGGGTAGGAACTCAAAAGCATTGGACAACACAGTTACAACAGCGTATAGGATAATTTTCAGCCTGTCCAAATACACCTCGCCCGCACAGATTAGGTTAGAATTCGGCCTACAGAAACAGTCCTTGGCAAGACAAGGGGCGTATATTATCACCTGGGACAAAGTCCGGAAAGCCGCACCAGGAACTCTCAACCAATACTTGTGGAAAGAGCTACAAGCAAGCTGTATCACCCGCTTCAAACTATCTTAAAAATAGCCTGATCAACATGGGGCTAACCCATCTCTGGGATACACCTACTAATAATACTACATTAAAAAAACTTGTATGAAAAACTGTCAAGTATCTTTCATGGATCGAGGACAAAGCTGCCCTCTCAAAAAGGGTCCACGGCTGGATGACTCTGAGCACCTACACAGCCCCTGCTCCTTAAAAATACTTTGACCTGGGGTATGCCAAAGCCACCAAAATCAAATTTTCGACTAGGCCTTCTACCCTGCATACAGCACCTCCCTCACTGGCTCAAGAAAAAAGCGGGCTCCTCCTGCAGCTTATGTGGCTCAGCATCAGAAGACCTGCTGCATCTCCTATGCGCATGCAAAGATCTTTTGAAGGAACAAAAACAACTACTAAAACCTCACTTAAACCAATGAGGGATTCGCACTCCACCATTGAATTGTTGCTTGTTGAAGTTTCTGAGACTGGTGGAAAAAAAATGCCAGAATAGCGAAAGAAGTTTCACCCAAGGGAAACTTTTTGGAACAATCTCAAACCTCCCCTGTAGTCAGCATTGGGCCTCACGACGCACTACCTCTACCTAGTGACCATAGCACAACATTACTAGGCAAAATGCCCATGCTTGCAAAGGCACAAAGAAAATATAAGAAGAGGCTCCAACCAACATTTTAAACATGTAACTTCTAACCTTGTGCATCCTTAAGGTTGTAAATTGTTTGTTCTTAATGCACTGGGTTTTATCAATCATGCAACAAATCCATTTTATCTAATCTACTTATTAGGCAGTCTGCACTTTAGTGGGGGGTAGCTCCAAACATCACACTCAGCCCCGAAAAACTTAATTTAGCCCGAGTGAATCATGTTGGGAACGAAACATGAGATTAGCACTTTAAAAACACCTTAAAGCACTTTTTGCACTGAGAGCACCTTGTAACTGACCTGGAATCAGGCCTTATGTGAAGAGTCTGGTTTTTAACTGACAACGCTGCTCTTTTTAATTACACCGAAGCAACAACAGAATGTTTTATGACGAGTTACTCTTTTAGTTGCCTCCTGTCTGCAGAGGTGCTACTATCAGATATTCATGCGTAGCACTGTATGTTATCATGTGCATTAATGGTTTTACTGGTTGTCTTATTGCATTGCAATGGTTTTCAATAACTATGCAAATAAATCAACTAACTACCTAACATTCAGACCAACTGTATAAAATATCCAAAAACCTGAAGCGTTCCACTAGCGCTTGCTCACTAAGAATCTCGTACTCACATATACTTGAAATAACAATGCTTAGAAAAAAATAGGCCATGAACGAATCATTTTCTGGATGTGCCCTAGAAATTGGAACTGGATGCCAACTTCCCTATCAGCTGTTAAAGAACAGCTCAAAGTGTTCCTCCTCACTACGCTCCTACCTAAACACACCATTATCCAAATGAGCTTAAGGGTCTATCAACCTGGGTATACCAGTTTATGCATGTGTTTTGGCATCCCCACATGTGAGATTTGAACTGACATTGAACAAAACAGACTATTGGACCATGTGCACTTCCTGAAACCTGATAATTGGTAGAGGACCATCTCCCGCCCTCTCCCCAAAGATCAGACATGATCCACAGGCATATATCTGGCTGCACTAATGTTGAGTGTGCTTTCTTGATAGCTAAGTATGCACTCTACTTAATACCTAAGAGTTTGTGATATGACCATTATTCTGATGACTTCTCATGCTAGAGACTATATGTGCTTTTATACTTTCTTGCAAATGTTATTGTTTGCTGTGCTATGTAAATCGCTTGGATGCTCTAGGGCCTAGTTTATGCTATATAAAAACACTAAATGAATCAATAAATAGATATTTAAGGAGCTAGACAATCCTTGAAAGGAAATAATGTGAATTGGATAATAAATACATTGAGTTTCCTTGGGCTTCATCATACACCAGACATCTTCGAGACTAGCCCCTTCTAATGAAAGTCAGAATTCTATTTGATAGTATTTATCATACCAAGAGCAGCTGTACCACTGTCCCGCTAGGATTCCAATTTATGATTCCAATTGCTCTCATAAATATTCTATCGCATCCAGTGCTTTGTAGGCCCTGATGTAAAACTCTTAAGAAGCTCTTTGCGCACTCACTATCTACACGTCTCTTTGTAGGAAATTGCCCATTTTTTACATGGTCACCCCCACTTTTTGCCTGGTATTCGATACAATATTGACAGGAAGTGCACTGGGGTCCTGCTAACCAGGTCCCAAGTGCCAGATCTCTTTCCCTAAACTGTACCATTGTTTCCTCAATTGGCAATACTTTTAACACTCCCTGTACATCCCTAGTGAATGGTGCCCCTGGTACCTAGGGCAAGGAGGCTAAAGAGGGTCCCTAAGGGCTGCAGCCTGTATTGTGCCACCCTAAGGGATCCCTCACCTAATTCATGCAGACTGCCATTGCAGGCTGCATGTCTTGGTGTATACAAAAGTGAAAAATACGACATGGCACACAGTCCTGTTGGAGAGGAAGGAGGTGATCCATCTCAGGATGGGCCCTTGAATATCTGAGTCCTGGAATCTGGTGATGAGGGTGCATGGGAGATGGTGCCAAAGCCGGGCGAGAGTTCAAGAAGGATGAGAGCAGCAGTTTCCCCTCTGTCCATAATGGACCGGATGTCATCTGTTGCTGCCAGAAGGGCAGTTTTCAGTCTGTGGTGGGTGGTGTCCAGGAGGTGGTGCTGTTCAAGATGGGCAGACAGTTGCTTGTTGATCTCTTTCTCCAGGACTTTAGCTTGGAAAGTAAGTAGCGACATGGGTTTGTAGTTGCTGAGATCCTTCGGGTTGGCCGAGGAGAGCTTCCGGAGAGCTATGACTTCTGCGTGTGTCCAACTATCCTGGAAGTTTCTGCTGAGGATGGAGGATGGAGTTGATGGTGGTGAAATTAGCTCTGATCAATGTGCTTCCCAGGTTGTACAGATGGTGAGGGCAGGGGTCTGTGGGCGACCCTGAGTGGATGGTCTGCAGGATTCTGACGGTGTCCTCTGTGCTGAGAGGGATCCACTTTGTTAGAAGGTGGGTGCTACTGGCGGTCGTGGGGGGTTGCTTGATGATATCTTCTACGGTGGGTTGGGGTGCGAAGTTAGTGTAGATCTTCAGTGTTTTGCTGCGAAAAATGTCAGAAGAAGGGCCTGAAAAAGGTAGAGAAATCTTCACTAATAAATGGGCTTACAACTGCCAAGAATTCCTTTGTAAATACCTGGTTTCCATAAAAAATATAAATTATAAATATAATAAGTTTATGACTGAATCTAGCTTTGTGAAGTGAACCATCTGATTTTAAAACCTTCTAATACTTTATTAGTAGCCACTCACTTACCATTTTTTTATGTTCTACCATAAAGATATGCATTACTAAACATAATCTTCTTCTTTCTACTAATATGATAGGCATTCCTGCATATACATATAGAACGAATTAAATAACACCTCAGTAGGCCACACAGTTACTGCACTGAAAAGATCTGACTTAGTATGATGGATGATACTGATCAAGAGCAATGGGCCCCTCATTGTGATGGCACATGAATGGCTCTCTGCTTGTAAAATCAGTGGGTGTTCAAAGCGTGAGAATTCGATAATCTTTTAAGAGTGCTGTGAATGTCTGGATTTAATGCATTTTTCACCAAAACAAAGTGAATTTAGATTGAGGGAACAGTTTAAAAAAGGGCATTTAGAAATTATCATTCCACTTTATAAAAAACTCTTTTAATCATTTACACTTAGGGAACCCTATTGGATGCTCTCTATTGTTAGCAATAAACAGAGTATTTAATTTTCCTTCCCTTTATGAAGCCAGCTGAATTATTCTCAATGGCACTCCAAATTATTCTACTCAAACATTTTGGGGCTGGCTGCATCTCAAGCAGTGAGACATAGCTTATAGTCAGAATCTTTGTGCTGCATTCTTATGCCAGTAACCCCACTGCCACCTCCTCAAGCAGGGAGAGAGGAGGAATGTAGCAATGTGGGAATTATGCCGATTGGGTCCCCCTCATTCCTCCTTCTCTTGTGTTGGTTCGCTTCAGGGTTTGGGGGATGGGAGGCTTAGTCTGTGGCTGCGATCTCTGTTGAGCCTGTTTTGCAGATTGCATTTTGGATATTATATTTTTGCGTCCATTGTACTAATCGGACTACCACACCGGAAATCTTTGATTTGTAGGTGAAGTGCTCAGGACTTGGGAGCAGTGTCTGTGATCACCTGGACAGAGGTGATCACTCTCGACCTCGTGCACAGACCGGTTTAGCTTTTTATCTCCAGGTGGGCCTATAGAATCCCACCATGTGTCATGACAACAATGGTTACATTTTTCAAGTTCACATTTGTTGTGTTCTGCAAAGCTATGGGGGCCAAATATTGGACTCATCAGGCTATGATCTGAATTCAGTACTCAGAGCAGCACATCATTCATGTTGTGAACCATGCCACACTTAGGGCCTTATTATGAGCGTACTCGCAGTGGTTGTCCGACCACTGCCATCACTGCGGGTCCACCTGCCTTATTTTGAGTGTGACAGTCGGACCGCCACAGGACCACTGCACCTGATGGGATCCAGGATCTGGCAGTGGTGGCATAGCCGAAAGGGGCAGGAATATGCTGGTGGTGCCGCTGCAGCACTGCTGAGCATATTCTGAGTTGCATTTCCACCGCCCATTTCATGGCGGTGAGCACGCCATGAAAAGTGTGGCGGAGATGCTCCCTGCCACTTCTCGGCCTGGGGGTGCATGCGGGGTTGCACATGTTGTGCCCCCTGCAATTGTACTCCCGTTCCTGCATGGTGTGGCATGCACGACATGGTGTATTCCACACTGTGCAGGAACGTGCTGCAGGCGCTCTTACGGTGGCGGTCTGCTGTTAAAGCTCTCCTGTGAGCCTAACACAGCTGCTGCTGTGAGACCACCACAGCACTGCCTGCTCGCCCTGGATTCAACTCAGAATCTGGTGGGTGGGTGCACCATGGGCTTGCAGTCCTCCTTCCAGCACTGCGGTGGCCATGCTGCAGGAGGAAAGCCAAACTCGTAATAAGGCCCTTAGTCAGCTTTTGAGTAAGTGCTTTCACAAGATTTTAGTTCCAGCTGACCAGGAGGTTATTACAATCAAACATCTTGCAATAATAGATTTGAAGGATGCTTATCTTCATGTTCCACTAAAAAGGTCATCCCAGCAATTTCTGTGTTTCGCTCTGGGGGACGATCATTATCAGTTTGGGGTTCTACTATTTCGTATCAAATCCTCTCCATGGGTCTCCACCATGGTTCTTGCTCCTCTGGTGGCTCTTCTGCATTCGGAGGGAATCTTCATCCATCCTTACCTCGACGATTGGTTAATTCAAGCAGCGTCAAGAGATTCTCTGGCATTGCACATGTACAGAGTGCTGGAGGTTGTGCAGACTCATGGGTTTCCAATAAACTGCCACAAGTTAAATTTAGATCCAGTTCAGGATTTGACTTTCATGGGCGCTCAATTCTTGCCTGTTCTGGGGATGGCTCACTCACCTCCTCAAAGAATGATTAAAATTCAGAAACATATTCTGGAATTGTGCAGCCAGAGATAACCAAAGGTGGAAGGGTGGCTCAGGGTCCAGGGAGATCTAGCTTCCACAATCTTTCTGGTACAGTGGGCACAATTTTATCTACACACGTTGATTGGGTGGATTTTGGATCATTGGATCCCAACTTTCCAAGATCAGAAGCACAAGATTCCAATGTCCCAGAAGATCAGGGCCAAGCTGGCATGGTGGCTGTCCAGCGATAATTTGGACAAAGGGGCTCAGCTTTGTCCACCAGAGCCTCTCGTTATCACAACAGATGCCAGGCTTTCTGGTTGGGGGGCATGGGGTGAGGCGATGCAAGTTCAGGGGCTTTGGTCTCACACAGAGGCACTGAGGTCCTCAAATTGGAGGGAGTTTGAAGCAGTGATGCGGACCCTGTTGGCATTCGAAGGTCAGGTGATGGGCCAGGCGGTGCTGATTGGAACCGACAATATTACCACCGAAGCTTACATAAAAAAGCAAGGAGGGACAAGGAATAGGATTGCGAAGGCTCTTTTTTCATGGGCTCAGGTTGCTCTCTTATCTCTGAAGGCAATTCACATTTGCGGGGTGACCAATGTAGTGGCAGATTCTCTCAGCTGGAACATTCCATCTTCCCTGGACTTTTCCTTAGCCCCAGCAGTGTTAGCTCGAGTAGTTCATTGATGGGGGGGGGCAGTCGTGAATCTTTTCACATCAGAAACCAATGTCAAAGTTCAGAGATACTGTTCAAGGGTAAGAGAGGAGAGGGCATGGGCAGTGGATGCCCTATCTCGCAGATGGCCGAAGGGTCTGCTTTATGTGTTTTCCATGTTTCCCACGGTCAGACGGTTTTTGGTGAGAGTGAGGTTCGAACAGGCGGATGTGGTTCTGATTGCTCCCAGGTGACTGATGGCCAATCGATTTCCTCTGCTTAGGTGCATGATGTTGATCCCGGGTTGGTTGATTCATTTGGATCCATGACCTCTCGACTTCTTAATTCTACAGATGGAGTCAGTTAAAAAACTCTACTTGACAGTTTGGAGGTTGAGAGGAGGGGTTTTAGGGGGCAGGGTCACCCAGATATCTTGGTACTTATGGTGTAGGCATCCAGAAGGTCATCCACACAGAAGTCATAATACAGATACTGGGGGTCGATTTCTCTTTGGTGTGAAGCCAGGGGTGTTGACCCTCAATCTGTGAGGTTGGTGGTTGTTATGGAATTTCTGCAGCAGGATGCGTGGTTGGGATTATCCATTGCCACCCTCTGAGTACAACGGTCAGCAATTCAGGCATTCAGGGCTCTATGGGAGAATTTAGACAACAATGAAGGTTTGATTTCTAGACTACTGAAGGGTCAGGCCAATAGTTATGTTAGAACAGTTCAATCCATTCCCACTTGGGATTTGATGCTGGTTTTGGAGGCATGGACCAAGCCTTCATTTGAGCCTTTGGAGGTGGCTGGTTTGCATTATCTTACCCTTAAGACATTCTTTCTTGTGGTTATCACTACCACCAGGAGGCTAGGTGAATCAAGAGCCTTGTTATGCAGGGTTCCTTTCCGTAAGGTTTTTCAGGATTGGGTGGTTTTGATTCTAGTGCCTTCCTTTGTGCCAAAGGTTAATTCCTCTTTTCATAGGGGGCAGGAAGTGATTTTGCCAGCCTTTTATCCATCTCTATCTTCTGAAGAAGAATCAAGGTTGCACTTGCTGGATGTAAAAAGAGCCCTGCTGATGTATCTTGAGAAGGTTCAGGCTTTTAGAAAAGATGAATTCTTGTGTCTAAATGTTGGGCCAGGGAGAAAAGGCAAAAAGCCAGCAGGAGCCACTTTGAGTAAGTGGATTAAAACCTTGATTGGTAAGGCTAATGAGGTGGAGGGTAAGCTTCCCCCTTTACAGGTTCAGGGTAGAGCTACATGTAACATGGCTAATACAGTTGCAGAGTTGCAAGGGGCATTCCTTCAAGAAATTTGTAGGGCAACTACATGGTCGAATTCTTCTACCTTTGTGAAGCACTACAGGTTCAGGGAGAAAGACAGCATTAATGATGTGTTTGGTTATAAGGTTCTGTCCTCTATGTAGAAATAGAGGGGCAAATATTATGTTTCAAATACATTTTGTGGCTTGGCATATATGACTATGTCAGTTGTGTCTCATTTCTGAGCTTGTTACATCTCATAGATAATGAAGGAAAGGTAGGGATGGATGATAGGGTAATGCTTACATTACTTATCGGTAATGACATTACGCTGCATCCTATTCCCTCACCTTCATTCATAGTCCCTCCCGCCCTCCCAGTATGCACAACTGACATGAGAATTGGTTAAGAGGCTTGATTACTGTCAGGAGGCGTGGAGGGGGTAGGGAGTTTTATTGTGAGAAATATGGTGTGATGGGTCTGATGAGGGGCCGGATCCCTGAAGAAAAAATCCCAATACATTGAAAAGCAGACAAAGCATGCATGGGCGCTTCCTAATTGTTTCTGACACATAAAGCATGTTGGAACCAGGACCACAAAGTAGCGTTACTATTGCATTCTACTGTACTCACAGTACTCACATTAAGGATGTACAGCTGCTACTTGTTTGCATTAGGTTTAGATATGGTGCATGTCAGAGCCTCAACCTCAAAAGAGGGTTGCATCCTCCAGCTAAGGATAGGGGGTAATTGTTCTGTAAAAAATGCACAGATTTATTGATCATAGCTGTGGCTGTACACTTGCTGAATGTACATGTCACAGATGCACTGCATGCCAGAAACTGAACCAAAAAGGAGGGTTTTTATTTAATCCTCTGTTGGGATGCAGATGCATTTGTGCTTGTCACTCCGTTGGTATGGATAAGTGTTGGCTGATAGTAACAGGGGCTATTGCGCCACCTTGCATAACTTTGTAAAAAAATATAATGCAATGCAGCAGCTTGTGCTAGGCCTTCCAAAGGTGGGGCATTTTCCCATGCATCCACCAATGGAATTTGATACAATCCGAGATTTAGTAAAATCAGTAAATGTGGGATTGCACCAAAATGGTGCACCTAACACAGAGATGCGTAAAGAGAAGAAATATATTTATTTTTCCTTGCTACTTCCTCTTTTTGTGCACTTTGCATCCCTTCATGCACAAAGACAATCCTGCTTTCACGCACCCTTGCACCATGGCACAAGGGTGTCTGCATTGGCGCTAAGCAGCAAACAATGCGCCATCCTAGGAGAGAGCAGAAGTGTGCCATATCTTAGTAGATGTGACACAATTCTGCTTTCACCCTTTCAAGCAATGCAACACAGCAAGTTCAGTGCTTAATTTGAGACAGTGTTTGCCATGGAGAGCACCAGCACTTAATTTTGGGGACCAGTACTTATTTCTTGCATCAGATGTTTACCGAGTGCAAGAGAGGGAAAAACACACAGATCCAAAAGACGAAGCAAGAGTAAAACAGCAAAACCATCACAAAAGGAGATAGCATGATCCTGCAAGAGTGAGAAAAAGGGGAAGAGAGTGTTTGGTAGTGGATTAAAGACTATCTGTATTGATATTCAGCACGTTGACGTTTAATTTGACCGGTCGCCTGAGCAGAGCTTCAGGCACCGGCACTCTTTCATGAATTTAGCATTGAGCAAGTTGTCTTGCTGTGTTACATTCCTTGAAATATTAGTAAAATCTGTCCCATAGTGCTTGCCATTTCGGTGTAAACTACTCTTTGAAATGATGATACTGGGCCCGATTCACAAAAGTAATCTGAGACAAAATCCTAGCTTTACGAATTTCGCTAATCACAAAACGCATTTAGTAGTAGTAAAGTTAGGATTTTGTCTTAAGTTTGTCTTAAGTTTTGGTCTTAAGTTAAACTTAAGTTAAACTTAAGTTAGGATTTTGTCTTAAGACCAAAACTTAAGACAAAATCCTAAATTAAACTTAAGTTAAACTTAAGTTAGGATTTTGTCTTAAGACCAAAACTTAAGACAAACTTAAGACAAAATCCTAACTTTACTACTACTAAATGCCCTTTGTGAATACCGAAAGTCGTAAAGTTAGGATTTTGTCTCGGATTACTTTTGTGAATCGGGCCCCTTAAGTCTTCAACTTTATGAAATTGTACAGTTCATATTTTTGATGCATTTTGGGTCTGACTTTATTATGGTATGGTTTTGCAGGACTATAGCAGTATACAATTCACTATGCTGCTTATGAATATATCAAAGACAATGTTTGAAAAATAAAATATACTTGATTTGAATACAATATAATGTTACTACATTGTAAAAACAAAAGGAATTTTACTGGCAGTTCTATCATTTTCTTTCTGCTCTTCACCAAGTAGGTTTGCATAATGAGTGTTTGAGGGAATTGAATTCTAATTGTAATATTGAAGCATTTATGGCTGGAATGGATTTATAATGGCAGTAAATTATTTTATTGTCTGCATATAGCTGCAGAAGATGGTTTGTGGAGATGTCATACATATTTAAAAGGGGCCATGAGGCAGAGGATCCCAAGACATCCAAATATTATTTAACCCCTTTGGAAACAGAAATAGCATCTAATTGTTATCACAGAAAGAGCACAAATCATGATAGAAATATTTAAGCCAACACTTCTCAGCAACTGAAGCTATTACTTTCATCTACCATTCGTTAGCTCGTCTGTGCAATAAAGGCTACAGCCAACTGTATGCTAATCAGTTTGTATGCACACGCTTCTCATAAATGATATCATTTCAGATGGCATGTGTGTTGTGCTATGATTTAACATGCTATAAGTGATGCAATATGGAAGGTTATAAGCAGTGCATGGTAGAGGGCCGAATTATAGTTAAGGTAGTCTGGCTAGCAAGTTCACAACACTGTGTATAGAGGTGCAGAAGTTATAGTAAGTTTGGGGGGGGTGTAAATTATAACTTTAAGTTATAACTATAACTTTTGAATTTATAAGGTTTGTGTAGTTTAAGATGGCTTTATATAGAAATAATAAATTAAGTTTTCCTAACTATAATTAATCTTAAACCTTTGTTTTCTTTATTGAATTTGTGTGTTTAAAAAAAAAGAAAATTGTTTCTAATTATATAATGTTGTTTATTATAGTACTAATTCTTATAAATTGCTGTTTTGGTCCTGCAGCACCTCCCAGATACTTTCGAGAAAGTACTGCGGTGCATCATAATCTTTAAAAACAATTTATAAATAAATGGAAGTACTTTTCCTTAACTCTACAGACTTTGCTAAACTGCCTCATTTCTTACTATACATTATAAAAAGAGTAGTGATCTATACCTTGATGTTAAAACACAGATCAACAACAAAGTGTGACCTAAACAGTATGGCTGCCTTTTTATTTTACAACAGCTTTGATTAACCAATAATATTGTGTTTAGTCATCTCCATGGACCGTGGTATGCAGCAAATGTACCACGGTACACAGCAGCCCAATATATCACTAGGTTTTTGCCCCTTATTACTTAAAAACAACTGAAGAAATTCAGCTCAGAAAACAAAAAGACCATTTCAACATCATCATCTTTATTCCTGCTAAACGTCATGCAAATCCAGTCAGCCAATTTGTCGCTACATCCATTTAAAAAGTATATGGAAAATGCATTGGTGGAAAAACAAGTTTTGGCATCCACCTTTTTCTTTGCACCCCCTTAACTAATCATCAACATGAAGCTATGCATCATCACACAAGGTAGAAATAAGAATAGGGCTGCAAAGTTTCTTGGAGATTCATCAAACGGTGACAAAGGTATTAGTGCCAGATTTCCTATCTCTCAGAATCCTAAGAATAACTACAGAGTAAACACACACACACACCCATATATATGTATACAAATATACAAATATAAATATATATAAATATATAAACATATATATATATATATATATATATATATATATATTATCTACTGGCGGTCGCCAGTAGATAGTTATAGTTACAACCTATTATCCATAGGAAATCCGCGACATTCTATTTGAGATAACTCTCTTGCCGGTTGACTTATCTCCGCGAAATTTTCAAACTTTGTGGCCCGCTCCGGTCCGCTCCTACCCTGAAAGTCTCGGGGGATTCGTCAAGCGGGGCCGAGAAAAAGGGGGGTCCCAAAACGCGTTTTCCCCATGCATTTTTCCATAGGAAACTTTAGACACGGCTACAGCCCGAACTGCTGAACGGAATTACACCAAATTTGGCAAAGAGGTAGTTCTTGGTTCAGAAAGAACCCTTTTGTTAAATGGTGTAAATCCGTTCAGTAGTTGCTGAGAAAATGAAAAGTAAAAAGTTAGTGATATCTATGGCCGAGTAGGGTCCGTGTACCCTCAGCGCACCCTGCGCGCACCGTCCCGATCACGAGCTGCATGTTAATTGGCTGTCAACATTCCGATTCAGGAAATGTTGGCAGCCATTTTGTCCCTCGGTAGAACCGAGGGACAGAAACAAGTGCGCAAAGCGCACAAAGGGGGCAGGGTAGAAACACCCTGACCCCTAGGTTTGCTCAGGGGGTCCCACAAGGACCCCTGGGCAAAAAAAAATTTTTTTTAAAAATCGGCAGGATGCGCTCAGGGTGCGCGAATCCTGCCGAAAAAAATCGAAGCGCGGGAGACCGCGCTCGATGTTAATTGGCCCCCGGGTGGCCCAAGTCCCGGGGGCATGGTGGGGGGATAATTTAATGTGTGGGGGCCTCAAAGGGCCCCAAGCCCGAGGGACCGCCACCCCCCAGGGCTTTTTAAAAAATGGTGCGGGAGGGCTCTGAGCCCTCCCGCAGCCCCGGGACCACCACCTCCCGGGGCTTTTTTAAAATAAATTATTAAACCTGTGTGGGGGGCTCCAGCCCCCACACACCCCGGAGACCGCCACCTCCCGGGGCACTAAACATTTTAATATGGGGGTCCGTTACGGACTCCCAGAGCCCGGGGACCACCACCTCCCCGGGGCTGTGTACTGAATGGGAGGGGGGCCGCGCGGCCCCCTCCTGGAAGCCCTTGATGGCCCTGGGGACCACCACCCCCAGGGCCGGCTCCTGCAGTGTCCCGGGGTGCCTACCCCCGGGACACTGCTGTTTGCAATGACAGGACGGGAGCCTCGCGGCTCCCGTCCTGTCATTGCAAACTGCTTTGGATATTGGAAGAGAGAGCAGGAAACCTGCTCTCTCTTCCAATATCCAAAGCACATTGCTTTTCCACACGGGGAGCTGCATCTTAGCAGCTCCCCATGTGGAAAAGCAATGCCGGCACCCTAGGGACGCGGGGAGCCGGAGGGACTGTGGGGGGATTGGGGACCCCCCCACAGTCCCCAACGAGAGGGCCAGCCCCGGGGGATGGGGTCCCCGGGGCATGTAGTGGCCCGGGAGGGGGGCCACGCGGCCCCCCTCCCCAAAAAAGAGAAATAAAAATTTTAAAAAAAAATGGAAAGGCCGGCCCCGGGGGATGGGGTCCCCGGGGCCTTAAAATGGCCAGAGGAGGGGGCCACGCTGCCCCCTCAAAAATATAAATATAGAGGGCATGCCCCGGGGGATGGTGTCCCCGGGGCCAATACAGGCCAAGGGAAGGGGGCCACGCGGCCCCTTCCCGTTTTTTTATTTAGTAATTTTAAAAAGGGGTAAGGCCCTGGGGGATGGGGTCCCCAGGGCCCAAAAAAGAAAAAGGAAGGGGGCCACACAGCCCCCTTCAGGGGACAACATTTTTTTTTTTTTTTAAACGATCGGGCCCGCAGGCCCCGCCCCTTCCTTCACCACTCTGCAAACGCGCCCCCTGGCGCATTTGCAGAGGGGAACGAATTCCCCTTGAATACTGGGGGTCCCTGGGGGCCAACTAGCCCACCAGGTACCTCCACTATGCGCCAGGGGCTGCCTTGCAGAGAGGTGTACAGAGGCCATGCCCCTTTTACACCTCTCTGCAACGCAGCTCTGTGGCGCTTTTGGAGGTATATGGTGGGCTAGTTGGACTCCGGGGACCCTCAGGATTCAAGGGGACTTAATCCCCAACTTAAAACGCGCCACGGGCGCGTTTGCACAGTGGTGAAGGGAGGGGCCCGGGCTTCAGGTGACGTGTGCAAACAGGCCCCGTGGCGCGTTTTAAGATGGGGAATTAAATCCCCTTCAATCCTGAGGGTCCCTGGGGGCCAACTAGCCCAACAGGTACATCCAGAAAGCGCCACAGAGCTGCGTTGCAGAGAGGTGTAAAAGGGGTGTGGCCTCTCTACACGTCTCTGCAACGCAGCCCCTGGCGCATATTGGAGGTTCCTGGTGGGCTAGTTGGCCCCTAGGGACCCTCAGGATTCAAGGGGACTTAATCCCCCAACTTAAAACGCACCACGGGGCGCGTTTGCACAGATGTTACCTGAGGCCCCGCCCCTCCCTTCACCATTGTGCAAATATTCTTCTAAAATCATCCGAAATACGAATTCCGATTTACTCACCTGTTATAAGGAGAGACCTCAGTGCTGCATCTTTCAGCCCAGTACTGGTCCTGAAAAGTAATTTTAACCGTACTTACCAGTAACTTGAATTTCCTTCCATAGGATATCATTGCCTGCTTTTTGCTGAAAAAGTTTCGAAGTGTTGATTTTTGAAACATACAAATATTCCTCTAAAATCAGCCGAAATACGAATTCCGATTTACTCACCTGTTATAAGGAGAGACCTCAGTGCTGTATCTTTTAGCCCAGTACTGGTCCTGAAAAGTAATTTTAACCGTACTTACCGGTAACTTGAATTTCCTTCATAGGCTAACATTGACTGGTTTCACTTGGAAATTCTTCTAAGTGTGGAGTTTTGGAACTTTAAAATATTCCTCTAAAATCAGCCGAAATACGAATTCCGATTTACTCACCTGTTATCAGGAGAGACCTCAGTGCTGCATCTTTCAGCCCAGTACTGGTCCTGAAAAGTAATTTTAACCGTACTTACCGGTAACTTGAATTTCCTTCATAGGCTAACATTGACTGGTTTCACTTGGAAATTCTTCTAAGTGTGGAGTTTTGGAACTTTAAAATATTCCTCTAAAATCAGCAGAAATACGAATTCCGATTTACTCACCTGTTATCAGGAGAGACCTCAGTGCTGCATCTTTCAGCCCAGTACTGATCCTCAAAAGTAATTTTAACCGTACTTACCAGTAACTTGAATTTCCTTCCATAGGATATCATTGCCTGGTTTCACTTGGAAATTCTTCTAAGTGTGGAGTTTTGGAACTTTATAATATTCCTCTAAAATCAACCAAAGTACGAATTCCAATTTACTCACCTGTTATCAGGAGAGAACCCAGTGCTGCATCTTTTAGCCCAGCACTAACCCTGAAAAGTAATTTTAACCGTACTTACCAGTAACTTATATTTTCTTCCATAGGAATCCATTGTCTGGTTTTCAGCAGAAAAGTTTCAAAGTGTCGATTTTCACAAACTACAAATATTCCTTAAAAATCGCCTGTATGACTTAAACGCATTCTTTCAACTGTTTACAGGAGATGCACCAGTGCTGGATCCAGGATCCAACACTGAGTAAGAAAAAGTAACGATAACAGTTTTTACCTGCTAAGTGAATTTCCTTCCATAGGATAACATTGGTGATTCTATGAGAAAAAGTTTCTAAGTGTCAACTTTTAAAGTACAATAATATTCCTTAAAAATCACGACTGTAACCAAAATGCTTTTACTCAACTGTTTACAGGAGATGTGCCAGGACTGAATCTAGGATCCAGTCCTGTGGTTAGAAAAGTAATCCATAAAGTAACTAATTGCATTTAACTAGAAATTCACATTGAGCTGAATGTTGCATTGTGTTTGAAAATGTGTTGCCCATTGCAACAACTGTAACTACTGTACTTAAAAGTCTATTGCCTATGTGCAAAGTATTTAAACTAAAGTAATTCATTCTGAGAAAGTATTTTTTGTAATGTAATTTATAATGTAATTACAATGTAATTTAAAAAATAAAATATGTAAAAAAAAATTGTTTCTAAAAAATTTGGAAATCAGTATGAAAAAAATTTATATAACAATGAATACATTTAAAAATTGTCATTTACAAAACCTTTGAAATTCACTGAAAAAACTGTAGGTTTCAGACATGTTATAGTTACAAATTAGCATTTAAAAAACCTTTGAAATTCACTGAAAAAACCATAGGTTTCAGGGACGTTATAGTTACAAATTAGCATTTAAAAAACCTTTGAAATTCACTGAAAAAACCATAGGTTTTAGGGACAGTTATAGTTAGTTGGACATTGCACTCGTACAAAACCCGTGAAATTCCCCCGTTATAGTTAGTCCAGCTAACTATAACTCGCGCCCGCAATGCACTGCTGATGACGTCACATATTACATCACTCATGACATGGTCAGTGACATCACTTATGACATCACTGATGACATCTCAAATGACATCACTGATGACATCATCCAGTGACTGTGTGTTTCTGTAAAGTTTAAATATTTTTAATATATATAGGAAAAGACGTATTGAAGAATGAGTGGGTGTGTAAGTGTCTGTATGAATGATTTAGTAGGTGCGTGACTGACTCTATAAGTGAGTGATTTAACGTATCTTACTGAATGCATGGGTTAGTGACTAAACTGGGTGAATGTCTGTATCCGTCTGTCTGTTGCTGTGTAAGTGGCTGCATGTGTTTGTGAATAGCTACATGAGTGTCTATATGAGTTATTGAATGCTTGTCTGAGTATCTGTATGGGTGCCTGAGTGTTTGTGTGGGAGGGGTGTGTGCAACTCTGTGCATAGATGTGTGAGTGGGTGATTCACTGGGTGGATGGTTTCAAGAGTGCAACTGTGATAGACTGTATGGGTGGGTAAGTGTGTGTAAGAGTGTGTTAGTGAGTGAATGTATGTCCCAGTGGTACATGTGTGAGTAACTACATATGTGAAAGGCAGTACATATGTGTGTTGGAGTATATAAATAGCTATAAGCGAGAGTGAGTGATTGTGATAGTGGCTGTATGGATGAGTGTGTGCTTGTATCAGTGATTGTATAAGAGCGTAAGAATGTGCTACTATTTGTATGAGTAAGTGAGCTGGTGTGTGTATAACTGTATAGGTGAGTAAATGGTAGTGTGTTTAATTATTTGCATGACTGACTAGGTGTGTGAGTACCTCTATGGATGAGTGGCGGTGTTTGAGTATCTATATAGGAGTATGAGTGCATATGATAGTCCTGTACTGAGTGACCGTAAGTATGAGTGACTGTACGGGTGAGTGAGTGGATGTGTGCGTAGACCTAAGAATCAGTGAGTGGGTATGTAGTTATTGGTGTTGGAGTGTCTATGGTTTTGCGAATGGCAGTCTGTAATTTAGAGTGGGTGTATCAAAGGTTATATTAGGGTGTGAGGAGGTGCATCAGATTATCACGTGGATGATGTCATCAGTGATGTCATTTGAGATGTCATCAGTGATGTCATCAGTGATGTCACTGACCATGTCATGAGTGATGTATCACATCACTCATGACATGGTCAGTGACATCACTGATGACATCACTGATGACATCTCAAAGGACATCAGTGATAACATCACTGATGACATCATCCAGTGACTGTGAGTGTTTTTCAAAAGTTTATGAGGGTTAAATATATTTACCAAGGTGTATTGATGAATCAGTGGGTGTATGAGTACCTGTATGGATGATTCAGTGGGTGCGTGACTGACTGTATAAGTGAGTTATTCGGTGTCTCAGTGAATGTAGGGGTGAGTGATTAGGTTGTGTGAATGTCTCTGTCAGTCTGTCAGTTGGTGTCTAAGTGGCAATATGGGTTGGTGAGTGGGTACGTGAGTGGCTGTATGGGTGGTTCATTGGTTGTCTGAGTACCTGTATGGGTGTATGAGTGTCTGTGTGGGTGGGTGAGGGGGTGTGTGACTGCCTGCATGCATGAGTGAGTGGGTGAGTCAGTACCTGTATGGGTTAGTGAGTGTGTCTGTGAGGGGCTGTATGGATGAGTGAGTGTGTGTATGGCTGTGTCAGTGAGTGAATTAATGTGTCAATGGTATATGGGCGAGTTACTGCATATGTGAAAGGTAATATAGGTGAGTGTTGGAGTATATGAGTGACTGTATGTGTGAGTGAGTATGTGTTAGTATCTGTATGAATAAGTGAGTGGGTGTGTGCGTATAACTGTATAGGTGAGTAAGTGGCTGTGTGATTCACCCTATGGGTGAGTGAGTAGGTGTGAGAGTAGCTCTATGGGTGACTGACAGTATGTGAGTGGCTATATGGGTGTATGAGTGGATATATCAGTGGCTGTATTAGTGTGTGAGTGGGTATATGAGTGGCTGTATGGATGAGTGAGTAGATGTGTGTGTAGACCTATAAATCAATGAGTGGGTGTGTAAGTACTGGTATGGGTGTGTCAATGGTTTTGAGAATGGTAGTGTGGAAGTTGAAGTGGGTGTATGAAAGGTTATATTAAGGTGTGAGTGGGTGCGTCAGAGATTCTGTGGATGATGTCATCATTGATGTAATTTGAGATGTTATCAGTGATGTCATGAGTGATGTCACTGACCATGTCATGAGTGATGTAATATATGAGGTCATAAGCAGGGCATTGCAGGGGTGTGAGTAACTGTTGAATTTCTCTGGTTTTGCACGAGTGACACATGAGCCTAACTATAACATCTCCGTAACCTTTCGTTTTTCAGTGAATTTCTAAGTTTTTTTAAATTCCATTTCCTAATTATAAGATCTCTGTAAGCTTTGTTTTTTTCAGTGAATTTCTAAGGTTTTGTAAACGCTAATTCCTAACTATAATGTCCCTGTAGCCTTTGTTTTTTTCAATTAATTTCTATGGCTTTTTTAACTAGTAATTGCGTTTGCAGAGTGGTGGAGAAAGGGGACTGGGCCTCCCACCAGCTCTCAGGAATCCTGCTGTGTAGGACTTACAGGAGGTACCAGGAGGGCTTCTTAGCCCCCAAGGTCCCTCAGGAGTAAAGTGGACTTCATCCCCCAACCAGTAGTGTACCATGAGCCGCGTTTGCAGAGTGGTGGAGAAAGGGGGCATGGCCTCCGAAGACCACTTAGCAATCCCTCTCTGCGGGACTTATAGGAGATGACAGGAGGGGTAGTTGGCCCCCAAGGACGTCCTTGGAGGCCAACTACCTCTCCTATTACCTCCAGTAAGTTCCACACAGCAGGATTGCTGAGATCTGATAGGAGCCCACGCCCTCTTTCTCCGCCACTCGGCAAACGCGCCTCCTGGTGCACTACTAGTAGGGGGATGAAGTCCCCTTGGCTACTGAGGGTCATTTGGGGCCCACTACCCCTTCTGTTTCCTATAGCAAGTCCCACACAGTGGGTTTACTAAGAGGTTTTTGGTTGCACGCCCCCTTTCTCCACCACTCTTCAAATGCACCTCCTGGTGCACTACTAGTTGTTATTGTTATTGTTATTTAATCTTATAAGGCGCACAGCTACCACAAAGGTTTCCCGGCGCCGCTTGACAGAGAGAGGAGAAAAGCAAAAAGTTGCAGGATCTAATTAAAAGAATTACCCACGAATTATTGGTTAAACAACCTTGTTTTTAAATGTTTGCGAAAATTGCTAAGGATGTTTTCGTTCCTAAGAGATAGAGGAAGAGAATTCCACAACTGAGGACCCAGATAAGAAAAGGACCGTCCGCCCATACGAGACAGTCTGATCCTAGGAACTGAAAACTTCACCTGAGTAGACGAGCGAAGAGAACGTGATGGTATATAGGGTTGGACAATGGCCTTTAGATATTGGGGGGCACTGCCAGACTTAACTTTAAACATGTAACACAGGGCTTTGAATTTCACACGCTTCTCCAGTTAGCTAGTTGGGAGATAAAGTCCCCTTGGCTCTTGAGGGCCCATGGGGGCCAATTAGCTCTCCTGTTACCTCCAGTAAGACCCACACGGGTAAATTGCTGAGAGGTCATCAGAGGCCACGCCCTCTTCTCCACCACTATGCAAACGCACGTCCTGGTGCATTAGTCGCTGAGGGAAGAAGTCCACTTTAGTCCTGAGGCCCGAATGAGGCAAGGGGACCTCATCCCCCCACCAGCAGTGCACTGAGAGGCACATTTGCAGAGTGGTGGAGAAAGAGGGTGTGGCCCTTGACCACCTCTCAGCAATCCCACTGTGTGGAGCTCACTGAAGGTAACAGGAGGTCTTGTTGGCCCCTAAGGATCCTCGCTGCCCCTCCCTGGGCCGATATTGCCCAATGGACCATATCCTCAGAGCATGGCCAGGTCGTTGGGGACCGTGGGGGGAGCCTCAAGACCCTTGCGGTCCCTATCAGCTCCCCGCCTCCTGCGGGAGCCAGCATTGCTCTTGGACAGAGGGAGCTGCAAACATGCAGCTCCCTCTGTCCAAAAGCAATTCTGCTCCACTTCATGGAAATGAGAGCATTTTCAAAGCTCTCGCTTCCATGAAGTGGACCAGAGTTTGATATGGCTTGGTGGGACAGTGCTCCCGCCGAGCCATAGCAAACTGCAATGTCCCAGGGGTTGGCACCCCAGGACATTGCTGGAGCCGTCTCTGGAGGGTGGCGGTCCCCAGGGCCATGTAGGGCTCCTGGAGGGATGCCGCGTGGCCCCTCGCCAACAAAAATTAAGCCCCGGGGAAGTGGTGGTCCCTGGGGCTGTGGGGGGATGGAGCCCCATCACGCATTATTTTAAAAAATAGCCCCAGGGAAGTGGCAGTCCCTGGGGCTGCAGAGGGGGCCGTGTGGCCCCCTGCATTTCAGTGAATTAGCCCCGGGGAGGTGGTGGTCCCCGAGACTATGGGGTGCTGGAGCGCCACCCACGCATTATTTTTTAACATAGCCCCGGGGAGGTGGCGGTCCCCGGGGCTGTGGGGGGCAACGTGGTTATAGGTAATATTACCAGTAGGTGTTATATATATATATATATATATATATATATATATATATATATATATATATATATATATATATATCCCCAGTCACCAGTAGGTAGTTATAGTTAGGATGCAGTTTCCATAGGAAGAGCGAATTTTCATTTGCCAATTACTTTGGCGTCAATTGACCAATCTGCATGAAATTTTGCCCAAAAAGTGTCACATGGGTACTATTGATTGGGAAAGATTGGGGGTGATCCGGGCAGTGGGGAATGAGAATTTGGGGCACGAAATAAGGTTGCGTTTGAAATGTTAATTCCCATAGGAACCTTTAGCGACCTCTACAACCCGAACCGCTGAATGGACTTACACCAAATTTGGCAGGGAGGTAGATGTCGGTTCAAGGAAGTGCCTTTTGCTTATTTAGCATAAATCCGCTCAGTAGTTTTTGAGAAATGTAAGTTTAAAATGATAATGATATCTCTGCCCGTGGATATTTCACGGAGGTTTTGCGATGAATCGCGAATGCACGCGCCAAAGGGAATGCTCTGATTGGCTGGACGCAACTTGAATAGAAAGTTGTGGCTGCCATTTTATCTGTTGGGAATGGTTCCCGGGGCTGAAAATCTGTGTGAAAGCCCACTTATGGGGTCAGGGTGGAGATAATCTGACCCCATTGTTGAGAAATGGAGGTGTTAGTGACAGAACTTATGTGTCCAAAATGAATTTATTTAATCGAGCGTGAAATTTGCGACGACACCGTGACCGCCAGGGCAGCCCCCCATGTACCATCGCGGGGACATCGCAACTATCAAAGTCGTCGCAAATATCGGTGAAAATATTTAAAAAATATATCAATGAATCATTAGTATGCATTGTTAGAGAGATATTGATAAATGTTTTTATAGAGTTATTTTTATAGTGAGTTATCTACTGTGATGGTTAGAATTAATTATATAGTTATAATTTTTCAATGTGGTGGTGGCTATTGAATTCCTGCTTTTGCTTTCTGCTTTCGCGATGTACTTGCGGGGATTGTGATGACCAGCGTCATCGCGATCTCCGGCTTCACCGTGAAAATGGAAAATAGGTTTTAGAGATGGTTGTTCTAGAAATACAGTAGAAAAACATGAGTTCGAAGTGTACAGTAATAAAGCTCTAGTGTGCAGAATACTATAATGTGTGTGCATATGTTTTTTCACTTTATGGGAAAGGCGCGATCGTTGCGGTTAACGACGCCATCGCGACGTCCCAAATAACCGTGATAACGGAAAATAGGTCTGCAATATGGTTTTTAAAGAAACTTACTACAAAAATATCAGTTTAAAACATGCTTTGAAAGAAGTATGTATATAGTAATGTATGTAGGGCAATGTTCAGAATGTATTTTTTTACATATTATTTTTGGATGTGTTGGTGGCCATTAAATGTCTGCTTTTGTTTTCCGTTTCCACGACATGTTCGCGGGGATGTTACATCATCGCAAAGATTCCCAAAAACTAAAGTAAAAAAAACCCTTTAGAAAAAAACTTCACAATATTTTGGGTACTAGGGTGGCTCTGACAAGAGCCATTGTGTTGGTTGTGCAGATGTGGCTGCTACACATAAGACAGGATGCAGAGTTTCAGGTTACTTAGAAACACCCTGTTGCCTTCATCTGTAAAGTGCACTCCATCATTTCTATAAATTCCATGCATGTCAAAACGCAGATTGTTGTTATAGATACAGCCCATGTGATGATCTCTGAGGAATGTAGAAACAATTTTATTAACATGTTTCCTGGCTTTGTCAATCTGTGGACAGATTTGATTTGACCACTTCCATTTCTGTCTTTGGCATATAATAGAGTACACCAGGACAGTGTGAGGGAAAAGCGACATCAGTTCAGCAAAGGTTTCTTTCATTAGGATTTCCAGCCCTACCCCAGTCAATGTGCCTAGGTTGTTGCCACCACAATGCACAATCATGAGGTGAGGAGCTTGGGAATTCACAATGGATTTAGCCAAAGCCAGCAACTGATGAAACCTTAACCCTCTCTGTCCAAACCAAGTAATCTGCACATTTGGCAAACCTTAGTCCCTGTCAATATCTCTCTTTTTTGCAGCTTCTTTAGCACAATAGATATAGCTGTGGCCCGCAATCCATACTCTAAGCATTTTGAAGTGAAGGAGCAATAGTTGTCAGGAGAAGGCTGGAGCTGAATGAGGTAGTTTTCCAAAGGAAAAGCAGTTAAAATCAATCAATCAATCAGGGATTTGTTAAAGCGCGACTACTCACCCATAAGGGTCTCAAGGTGCTAGGGGTGGGGGGGGGGTGCAGGTTCCATTCCATCAAGGAGGGGGTCTGTCGAAGAGCCAGGTTTTGAGGTTTCTTGCGAAGATGGGGAGCGATGTTGTCTGTCTGAGGTGGAGCGGAAGGGCGTTCCATGCTTTGGCCGCGAGGAAGGAGAAGGAGCGGCCTCCCGATCTGGTCTTTCTGGTGCGGGGGACCACGGCGTAGGAGAGCTGGGCTGATCGTAGGGTCCTTTGGGGTGCGTGGAATTTGAGTCGGCTGTTCAGGTATGCTGGTCCGGTGCCGTGGAGGGCCTTGTGTGCGTGGGTGAGCATGTTGAAGGTGATTCTCGCTTCATCGGGGAGCCAGTGGAGTGTGCGCAGGTGCTGGGAGATGTGGCAGTGTTTTGGCAGGTTGAGGACCAGTCTTGCGGCAGCGTTCTGGATGTTCTGTAGCTTGCGGGTGAGGTTTTTGTTTATTCCGGTGTAGAGTGCGTTGCCGTAGTCGAGTCTGCAGGTGACCAGGGCGTGAGTGACGGTCTTTCGGTGTTCGAGGGGGATCCATTTGAAGGTCTTACGAAGGAGGCGGAGGGTGTGGAAGCAGGAAGACGAGACAGAGTTGATCTGGCGGTCCATTTTGAGCTCGGAGTCCAGGATGATTCCCAGGTTGCGTGCGTGGTCTGTGGGGGTTGGCGGGTTGCGAGGGGCCACCAGGTGTCGCTGCAGGCGTCGGGGTTTGGGCCCATGATGAGTACTTCTGTTTTGTTGCTGTTTAGTTGTAGGCAGCTGTTTTTCATCCATTTGGCGATGGCTTCCATGCCTTCTCAAAAGATGCGTCTGGCGGTGTTGGGCTCGTTGGATAGGGAGAGGATGAGCTGGGTGTCGTCTGCGTATGACACGATGTTGAGTCCGTAGGTTCTGACGATGGGGCAAGTGGAGCCATTTAGACGTTGAAGAGCGTCGGGCTGAGGGAGGAGCCCTGGGGGACTCCGCAGGTGGTGGGTGTGGGGTCCGAGAGGAAAGGGGGGAGTCTGACCCGCTGCGTCCTGCCGGAGAGGAAGGAGCGGATCCAGTCGAGGGCCTTGTCCTGGATTTCTGCGTCGTAGAGTGTGCGTATTAGGGTGCGGTGGGAGACTGTGTCGAACGCGCTGATAGGTCGAGGAGGATGAGGGCTACTGTTTCTCCTTTGTCCAGTAGGGTGCGGATGTAGTCTGTTGCGGCGAGGAGGGCGGTTTCCGTACTGTGGTTTTTTCTGAAGCCGGATTGGGAGGAGTCGAGGATGTTGTGTTCTTCAATGAATGTGGCGAGTTGGCTGTTGATGGCTTTCTCGATGACTTTCGCTGGGAACGGGAGCAGGGAGATGGGTCTGTAGTTTTTGAGGTCGGTGGGGTCCGCTGAGGGTTTCTTTAGGAGGGGGTTGACCTCGGCGTGTTTCCAGTCGTCGGGGAACGAGGCGGTCGCCAGGGAGCGGTTGATGGTGTGGCGGAGCATGGGTGCGATGGTGTCGGCAGCTCTGTTGAAGATGTGGTGGGAGCAGGGGTCCGTGGGGGCCCCTGAGTGGATTGACTTCATTGTCTTCAGTGTGTCTTCGGTGGTGAGGGCTGTCCAGTCGTCAATCGCTGGTTTCTGGGTGTCAGAGGTGGTTGGTGAGGGTTCAGTGTGTTGGTTGTCTTCGTCGAAGTTGTCGTAGATGCTCTTGATTTTGTGGTGGAAAAAGGTGCTGAGTTTGTCGCAGAGGTTTTGTGAGGGAGGGATGTCGGTAGACTCGCTGGTGGGTTGGGCCAACTCCTTGATGATGCTGAAGAGTTCCTTGCTGTTGTGCGCGTGGGTGGAGATTCTGTCTTCAATCGCTTTTTTCCTTGTTTCTCTGATGAGTTGATGGTGGGCGTTGGTGGTGGCTCTGAAGTTGTTGTGGGCTTCTGTGGATTTGGTGTTCCTCCAGGCCCTTTCGAGGCGGCGGCATGTGCGTCTGGACTCTCGAAGTTCGGTGGTAAACCATCTGGCTTTCTTGGCCCGGGTATAGTTGTTTTTCTTGAGGGGGGCTATGGTGTTGGTGCTGTCCGAGATCCATCTATGCAGGCTTCGGGCTGCGGTATTGGGGTCGTTGTTTTCCGTGATGGTTGGGGTGGAGTTGTTGAGTGAGGAGGTGAGCTGGTCGTCGGTGATTTTATTCCAGTTTCTTCTTGGAAGCAGGTGCTGGTGTCTGTGGATGGTGGGTGTTCTGAAGGTGAAGTGGACGCAACAATGGTCGGTCCATGGGAGTTCGGTGGTGTGGCTGAAGGTGATGGAGTTTCCTGTAGTGAAGAGGGGGTCGAGGGTGTGTCCTGCTGAGTGCGTGGGCTCGGTCACGATCTGGCGGAGTCCAATGTTGTGGAGGTTGTCCAGGAGGGATGTGGTGTTGGGGTCCAGTTGGTTGTCGAGGTGGAAGTTGAGGTCTCCCAGCAGGGTGTAGTTGGTGGATGCGATGTCCTGCGGGGAGATAATGTCCGTGATGGAGTTGGCGAAGGGTCCGCGGGGTCCAGGGGGTCAGTAGATGAGGGTTCCTCGGAGGGTGGCGGTGGGGCTGGCCAGTATCTTGAAGTGAAGGTGTTCCATCAGTTCTGTGGGCTCATCGGGGAGTGTGCTCAGGCGGAGGCTGGATTTGTGGACGATGGCGATTCCTCCTCCTGGGCGGGTGGGGCGGTCCTTCCTGGAGATCTTGTATCCTTGGGGGATGGCGATGGCGATGTCCGGTCCCGAGGTCGTGTTGGTCCAGGTTTCGGTGAAGAACGCTACGTCCGGGGTGGTTCTGTCGAGAAGGTCCCAGATTTCTGTGGCGTGTTTGTGGAGGGATCGGACGTTGAGGAAGATGCATTGCAGGGTCTTCGGTTTGGTTGTATTCTTGTGGGCGGGTTGTGCTGGATCCGTGTTCTTGGCGGTTCTGCAGGTGTGCCGGCAGCGGTGACAGCTGAAGGGTCCGTGGGTGTCGGCTGGTGATGCTAGCTTGCAGTTGTTGTTGCGGCCTGGGTTGAGTGCGTGGAGTGCTGCTGGGTCGTAGCGTTGGTGGGGCGGAGGTCCAGGGTTCCTGGCGCTGGTTGCGGACGGGTCGCAGACGGGCTTGCCTTTGACGCGCCTTCGGTGCACCAGCGGCGCGCCCGCTGCCGCTGCGCGGCCGTGCAGTGGCCGCCATTAAGTAGGGGTCGGGGAGGGCTGGACAGCTGGGAGGCGGGAGCGGGGAGGGGAGCTGGATTGGGCCGGTCACGCTGGGGGGGGAGGGGCCGCGGGGGCAGCAGCGGCGGGGAAAGGTAAAGGGAGGAAATAAGGGATAAAGAAAAAAGGGAAAATAAGCAGAAATAAGGCACACAAGAGCAGAGATGCAGAAAAGTGCAGAAAGGTGAAAGATAAAAGAGGGTAGAAAAACGAGTGAAAACGAGTGAAAACTAGTGAAAGAGCAGAGCGAGAGGAAGGGAAAATGAGCAGAGATAAGGCACAAAAGAGCAGAGATGTAGAAAAGTGCAGAAAGGTGAAAGTTAAAAAGGGTAGAAAAACGAGTGAAAATGAGTAAAAGAGCAGAGTGAGAGGAAGGAGACAGAGGTCCACTGGACCACCAGGGATGAGGCACAGGGAAACCTGCGGGTGGAGGAGGGCCTCGATCACCAACACTCAAGAGTGCAGGGGCAGGGGCAGGCCTCACTTAATGTTGGAGCTGCGAGGGTGGGAGAGCAATTTCATTGACAATGAGTCAGTGGTCTTGCTCGCCTGTCCCCGCAGTGGCCGCCATTAAGTAGGGGTCGGGGAGGGCTGGACAGCTGGGAGGCGGGAGCAAGGAGGGGAGCTGGATTGGGCTGGTCGCGCTGGGGGGGAGGGGCCGCGGGGGCAGCAGCGGCGGGGAAAGGTAAAGGGAGGAAATAAGGGATAAAGAAAAAAGGGAAAATAAGCAGAAATAAGGCACAAAAGAGCAGAGATGCAGAAAAGTGCAGAAAGGTGAAAGATAAAAGAGGGTAGAAAAACGAGTGAAAACGAGTGAAAGAGCAGAGCGAGAGGAAGGGAAAATGAGCAGAGATAAGGCACAAAAGAGCAGAGATGCAGAAAAGTGCAGAAAGGTGAAAGATAAAAAGGGTAGAAAAACGAGTGAAAACGAGTGAAAGAGCAGAGTGAGAGGAAGGAGACAGAGGTCCACTGGACCACCAGGGATGAGGTGCAGGGAAACCTGCGGGTGGAGGAGGGCCTCGATCACCAACACTAAAGAGTGCAGGGGCAGGCCTCACTTAATGGTGGAGCTGCGAGGGTGGGAGAGCAATTTCACTGACAATTAACAGTTAAAATGGAGGTGTTAAAAAAAAATAAAAAAATAAAAAAATATATATATGTAGGTCTGAGGGCAGACTGAAACGCGTTGGGTTGTTGGCTGGTTGGAGAATGTTGCCGCTTTAATAAAATCTAAGAGCGTGCCATCAAATTGCCCGTGAGTGCTTGTGGATTCTTTCTCCAAAAGAGGAAATTTGTGGTGATATATACATATATATATATATATATACATATATATATATATATATTTAATTGGATGCTGTCAGCATGAAAGTGAATACAATTAGGTTGTGTGTTGGATGCCTTAGCAAGAAGTCTTATTATTGGCTGTTATTGAAAAAAATAAATGAAATACAGACATGGATATGTTTTTGAATCTGCGGAGTAAAGCACACCTGCTCTATCTTATTTGGAAGCAGCATGTTCCTTCTAGAATGTGATGTGAACTTTTGACCTACTGGTTCCACGGGGTTGCTAGGTACACTGAGCTAAGACTGTATTTGGGGAGTGAAGGGTGTTAAAGAGACAAAAAATGTTTTAAAGGTTGAGGAGTGATGACACAATGTAAGTAATGGCAAGTTCTAAATTCCAACTCAGGATTTTGTAATAAACTGTTGTGTAGTATTTAAATTTCAGAAAAATGAAGCTAGATATAGGTTTGAACTTATCTTCTCGATTTCTCCGCAATGATCGCAAAACCATCGCGAAAGCGCGCCGACAGAAACCTCGTTTTGAAAGAGAGGGAAAGGGTTAACAGATGATAACCATTAACAAGTGGAAATGCAGTAGTCTAAAATGAAAGACGTGATTTCATTTGCTGCTTTTCTCATGGTGATAGAGTGGAAAGTTAAAGAGCTTGCCACTTTAGAGTTGCTTTGCATGAGAGTGGTGTACCATTGTTCTGCTTAGTTTTTACAAATCTTAACAGTGTCAAAACTATGCAGAAAGAGCTAAAACAACAATATAATTTACAAACTGAATTCAGTGGTATGTATATAACTTTGTAATTATTTTAAAAATGTACATTAGAAATGAAGATGCATATGGGAGTTTGATTAAAAGGAGAATCACAGTGATGAGAAAAAATATATCAGATGAACTGTTTGTATTAGAAGGTATGTTTTTAAGAGGTTAGTGGTGAATGTTTTGGGAATAAGAGAATAATGAATTAGTGCCTGTCTATTACATTGTGTATTTTATTGAAAAAATACAGTATAGTCTTGTGGAAAGTTGCAATGAGGAACTAAGAATGTTTTGAATGTCTAAACATCACGTGCAGAATAGATACATCTGTCATTTGCATTCTGGAAGTTGTAGTACTTTTGGTAATTCTATTAAACAGGAATAGTGAAGTGATAAATAAAAGATGAGAACATGTTGTCCGCCTGTATATAAATTAAAAAGAAGTAATACTTGTTAGATATGTATTGGGAAGTGTTTGTCAATGTGGTTTTTAACTTATATGACCACTTTGCATATGCTTAGATTGTCGTGTAGTTCCTATATTACCCATACAGGACCTGCGAGTTCGGATAACATAAACTGTGGGTTTTGGTGGCAGACTGATTCTGAGCACCCCCACCGAGAATGTTAGCCTGTTTGCATAAGCTAGCTTACAGTGCCACTAGTGTCTCCTCTTATCGGGGAGAGAATAGTTTCTGGCAACCTCAGAACATGACAACCCTGATCCCTCAAGATCGTGGAAACAATGTACTACTTTTCGCTCAGTCACTCGTGCTCACTTATCTTGTCTCAGAGACACACAGAATAAACAGCCTGGGCATTTCAATAAAAGGTTTATTGAACAGTTGTTATTCTCGTGTAGAATATATGAGCTGCAACAACCATTAGACAGTAGCAGAGATATATGATTAGCAGTACTATGCATATAAATGGATAGTACAGTTCTACCATCTTGCACTACTCATGAATAAATACATGAATATAAAATGCATTGATAAAAGAAAGCGCGTACTCCTACGATGCCTATCTAGATGTACCTAAATGTACCTAGCATGTGAGTAGGTGTAAAGCCAAGAATCCCTCTAGGATTTAGTCAAACCCCATTACCTGAAGTGAGAATGTAGGAGAGACCCTCTTGGTCTCGAGCTGGACACCCCGCGAGGGATGTTCAGACCACTGTCAGCTGGAGCGTCTGCATGCAGGAGCCTCAGCATCTCTGGTCAGTGTGTTGGCCTGGAAGTCTCGGTTCCCTCTTCCTAACACTATCAAGAGGTGCTATATTTATACAGAAAGTATCTAGGGCTCCTTTGTACCTTGTTGCTTGTATTAGCCATTGTTGGATTTGAGGATGACGTATGGGATGAACCGTGTACGTAGATGTGGGGAGGAAGGTGATGTAGCCCCAGTCTGGTTTCTAAGAACCCTTATGAATATCCATTCATACTGTGTGAGTCTATTGATGGAGTTATAGGACTCTATTGTTCAGGAGAAACCCTCTTTCTGCACCCAGGACTAGAACTAGGTAAAGGTTCAATCCTAAGAAGGCTCGTTACAGTGTAGTGTAGGGGAGGTAATGTAGGTGAAGGGGTATGATATTACCCGGGCCTATGTTAGAGTACCTATATGAAACATAACACCCACTCCTCTTCCGAACAGTCAACAATGACAAAAATGCTAGTGGACTATTCTTTTTGTTAGATAGTAGTGCATAGAACATTTTTCAATGAGCTCCGTTAAAATCTTGTATTATAATTATCTTAAAAAATGGAAAAATTTAAAAATCGGAATTGTCACTTAAGCACAGTCCTAATTGAGTTCGTTTATATAAGTTGAATGTCTACAAGCGTCAAAAGGCCATGCTTTTAAGCGAGAAAGTGTCAATTTTTTAGGAAGTGTTCCAAATTTAGTTAATTTTAGAGAAAATGAAAATCCGAATTCTTTCCCAGCACACGATGAGCCAATTACAGATTAAATGTCCTGGCTGGGAGACGCAACATCATCGCTGCTTTCTGCTGCAAGGGACGGTCCTTGTAACACCTCACAGAGTACGTCAATGGAGCACAGATAATATTCAGTACTGCCAGCAGCTGGTGTAGAGGTAGCCGGTGCTGTAGTCGATACCTCGGTGCTAGTGGTGCTAGTGGTGGAGCTAAAGCTTACCCCAGTTATAAAAGGCACCTGCGGATTCTCGAGGAATGCAGCCATCAAGATGGGAATACGCTGGGGACATTGCCGAGTATGGGCCCTCAAGGGTTCCAGTCTGGTATTCAAGTCCGCAGGCGTGTCCGTCGCAAGTGTCAGACAGAGGTCCAACATGCAATCTTCACCGCAAAACAGGCATCGAAGAACAGGTAGGATGCAGTCCATCCAGACTGGTCTAAACGATAGGAACCAAGAGGCTCTTAGTTCCCTCAGGCGAGGTGTGCCCAGATGTTGTACCATGCTTTCATGGTATTTCCGCTCCAGGAGCGCTTTTGCCATCTCGTTGGTAATTGGGCCGTCCATTGCGTAGTAGGTAAATGACAATCAGGACTCCCGCTATTGATAGCAGGATCAGAGGTAGACCTCCAAAAATGCTTCCAGATACGGAGTGTATAAAGTTCGGGATAACTCAGAGGATTGTCTGAAAGGTGCTAAGAAGTCCTGACCCTATGGTCTTAAATAGGTGTACAATACCACTCGTATCAGACATATTAAAGATACGACCCACCATTTCTGCGAAATGAATGGGGCAGTTTGTACGTATAAGTGCCTGTATCTCACTCGAGGTCCTTGCGATTTGAAGATCAAAGGTCTCTCGAGTGGAGGTTAAGGGTACGGTTTGCTGTAAAAGCATGGCTTTCAGTCTGCTCAATGTATCAAATTGTATAAAGGAAACATTCAATGAAGGCCATAACGGCGCCTCCCTGACTGTACTTGTGGGGGGAAACAATACTTGCATACAGCAAGTAACCCTGGAGTTCACAGTGACCAGATAGGCAATGCCCAGAAGCATACCACAGCAACCTTGATCATTCAGCATCAAGTAACTCCCATTTGAGAGCAGCTCGAATACCGGTTTGATCACGGCAGCTAAAGTCCCTTTCATGTGGCAGGACAAGTTTGCTATCGATCCATTACACGCTCCATGCGATGAAATGTCCCAGCACATGAGAGAACCGCTCAAAGCGCTCTTGCAGTTTGTACCACTTAGAAACACTTCTCGATCCCCACTCCGGCATCGAAATCTATATGGTAAATCCCAGGATTCCTTAATGTATTCCTTACCCATTTTTTCATATTTGCCCGCCTGCCTTTGTTCAAGGCAATATTGAAACTGAAAAGTAGTGACCGGTAGAGTTATGTGGCCATTGATTAGCCATTCAGTAGACGGAGCTTCCGCTACTGTAAATGGTAGTCGGTCCAGTTTTTCAATACGCAACATTGTATATTTAGCTCCCCTTTGTGCCATTTCAACCTGTTTATCTGTTTGATTGTATTCAGAAAACAGAGACGTACTGTTTATAAAACGCCAAGGCACAAAGCCTGCGCGCAAAGATTACAGCGTCCAGCTCAATGACATGATAGAACGTAATTGAGATTGCCCGTGTTGTAGTATGGCCAAATCTTGTTCTAGGATATCTATCGCAAGAGACACAATGTTGCCCAAAGAATATATTCTGGAGGACAAAGTTGTTAACCCATTGTCTACCACAGCCAATGATTTTTCTAAGTTAATACGGTCTATTTCCCGTATTCTCTCTGCGGCCTCTTGTTGTGATATTTTCCACTCTTCATTATAGGCAGCATAGATGCCAGCATATATGAAACGTTTCTGACGATGTTTCCTGGGACCTTGTAAAAAATCCCTAAGATCCATGTCTTGTGAGAGTAAGGCTAAGTATTGTTTCACCTCTGTTAGTGTTGAGGTTTCTAGCCAATCAAGGCACAACTTCCCAACACTGTAGGATGTCACTACCCCTAGATGTTCTCTTTGTACATAACGTGGGTCTGGCCTGTGGATACTGTACCCTTCGGTAATACCCAAGAATCGTTTATGACATATGTTTGTGTCTACGGGCCAAACCACCCATTTTTCCCAATTTGGGTCTGATCTATTGTACTTTAAAATGTCATCTACTGTTGCCCCTTCCTGTGAAGTCGAATTTTGCCACCCTCCCATCTGGGATGGTGTTGGAAATCGAGGTGTGTTCAGGTCCTTGACCTTGGCTAATCCAAGACAGGATGTCTGTTGCACAGTTTCGTTTAGAAATATCATCTGCTGTGGAATGAGGCATGCTCTAAATAGCGCTTCTGTTCCCTAGACTTGCCAGTCCCTACAACCCCAGACTGATTTTGAGTCTATTGTGTCCTTCCATAGGTCAAAACCCTGTTCAGACAGTTGGGCAATAAAGGAAGCAGAGTAAATCTGTTTGGTGTTTGTCGACATAATTTTCAGTGCTGATGTTGGTATAACCTTATAATAGTATGAGGTTGGGTCAGTGGTGTTAAAACCTGAAAAATATGAAAATTTCTGTGCAAATGTATGCAAACTACCTTTTGGTGGTGTAGGGCAATGTTCCCACTGATGGTACTCAAACACATTTCTCGGTGAAATAGATTTGTGCAGGAAATGATGACCATAATGTTGGTAACAGTACAAAGTGTCATAGTCTGAATTGCTTTCTAACATTTCAGTGTTCGGAAATGCAGCAGTTTTTTCTAAATCAGACAACATGTTATTAACAGTTTCAGTGTCCCAATCATCAGAAAATGTACTTGAGGTAATGATATCACTTAATGAAATTTGAAATAAATGAGAAATGTTTTAAAGTTGTCGGACCGAATATTGCGAAATCAACCTTGTCCCAAACTATACCATCCGGTATAGGAACCGCTGTGATGTTCACTGATAACAAGTCTCTCTGTTCAGGATGAGACGATCGATGTGGTTTTAAAATCAAATTAACTTTCTGTGCTGTGGAGCTTTGTTGAAGGTATTGTCCATTAATAAGCATGCTAAAAGTTATTACTAAGCCTAGCCAGAAAAGAAAAATAGAATCCCAGTAATTACCTAAAGTTCAATCCAAGGCGATACCAGGTAAGTCTTTTTAAGAAAGTTCACAAAGTCTTTGGCTTGCTGTTTATGTAATTTTTGGGCTGGCGTCGTTTCCGGTTCACTTGGATCCAAAGAAAACGTATCAAAGTTCATGAAGTAGCCAGAAGCAGTTCGATCAATTGTAGGAATTGCATCGGGATTTGTTGAAATCTCATTTTGCTCTCGTCGAGGCATGTTGACGTAGACGTCTGTATTTGGTCTGATTGCAACCTGAGTGTTGTTCTGAGTTTCATTTTATAGATGAACTTCAGGTTCAAGGGGAACGAGTTCCATAGCATTGTTGCTTAGTCCTTCATTCCTCACAGGAGGCTCTTCAAACGTGATGAGTCTTTCTGTTTGAACTTCTTGGATTGTAGCGAGAGGAGGGTGTCTGCTACTGTGGAGTCCACGAGGCCTACTGTTCAGTATCGGCCACATAGTGTGGTTTGATTAAGTCGATTGAGACAAATCTTTTCTCCTTTTTCCCGGCAAGAGGCGGCAAAAGAACAGTTTGTGTTCCTTGAATTGCTAGGATAGGTACAGGCTTTCTGTATGATGGTCCAAATTCTTTTTTGTCTGCTATTTTCTCTCTGACCAGATCCCCGATTTTTGGGATCCAGACAGGTCTTGCCGTGTCTGCCTTGACTTCCCCAGTGGCGGTCTGTTTCTGAACAACGTTGCTTTGTTGTGTCCTGGATTCATTTAGATCCTGTAAAACAGCCAAACGATCATGGATATCAAATGGTTTCTCATCCGCCACTGTGCCTTCATACTCAAGATCAGCTACCCACATTCTCGTCCCAAATAGTACCTCATATGGAGTGACACCCCTAGAGAGTTTCTTGGCTGGTTATTAAGTGCTCTTTGTACCCCATAAAGGTGACTGACCCAACTACCGCCCTTGCCTAATACCCTAGCTGTTAAAGATTGCTTTAAGTCCCGGTTTTTCCTCTCCACAACCGAATATCCCTCAGGATGGTACGGAGAGGAGTACCGCAGTGCAACGCCCATACTTTTCATGGCCTCTTTGTAAGCCCGAGAGCTAAACGCCGGGCCACGGTCAGAATGTAACGTGCCAACTGCATATGTCCCGATAAAGACTTGCAAATCTTTTATAACTGTTCGAGCGTCAGCCGAGCGCTGAGGCCGTAACCATAGGAACCTAAATTCAGTATTTACACAGTGGCAGAAAAACCAGCTACAGAATGGCTTATTCATGGCAAAATAACATTACCTGTGAGTACTTTTCAGTTTCAGTATTGCCTCAGACAAATGCAAGCAGGCAAATATGAAAGGTTGGGTAAGGAATACATTAAGACATCTTGGGATTTTCCGTATACATATAGATGTTGGAGTGGGGATCGTGAAGTGTTTTTAAGCGGTACACACTGTAAACTTGCACTGAGCGGTTCACTTATATGTCTGGACATTTCTTTACACGGGGCATGTAATGGTTCTGTGGCAAATTTGTCTTGCCATCAGCAGGGTACACCAGCTGCTGTGATTAATCCAACGTTTGGACAACTTTCTAATGGGAGTTACCTCATGTTGAATGATCAGAGTTGCTGCGGCATGCTGCCAGGCATCCCATATCTAGTAACGGTCAACTCTAGGGTCACTTGCTGTATGCAAGTATTGTTTGCCCCAATAGACACAGTCAGGGAGTCGCCTCTATGGCCTTCGCTGAACGTCTCTTTTATAAGATTTGATACTTTGAGCAGAATGAAAGCCATGCTTTTACAGCAAACAGTGCCTTTGACCTCGGCCAAAGAAACCTATGATCTACAAGTAGCAAGGACTTCGGCTGAGATACAGACTTTAATATGTACAAAGTGCCCTATACATTTCGTAGAAATGATAACACGTATCTTCAACATGTCTGATACAAGTGGAATTATACATGTATTTAAGAGCATCTGTACCGGTCTGTTAGCACCTTTCCAGGCAATGCTTGGAATCATCCCGAACTTTGCACATTCGGTGTTTGGTGGCATACCATTAATTCTAGCACTTGTTGCCGGAATTCTATTTCTCTTCCTGCTATTGCGCTATGGCCAGCCTATTCGCAGACATCACTCCGAGTGAAACTGAGAAAGCTCTCCTTGAACGAAAGTGCTGTGAGCGAATAGTACAGCTATTGGGCATGACTCGTCTACGGGACCTTAATACAACTTGGTTCCTGTCATTCAGACCAATCTGGCAAGATTGCATCTTACCTGTTCTACGATGCCTGCTATGCGGTGAAGAATGCGTGTTGGACACCTGTCTAACATTTCCATCAGCAACGCCAACGGATGTCGATACTCTGCTGGTCCCGATAACGGCCCATGCTCTGTGTTGTCCCCAGAGGCTACCAATCCTGATGTCAGCATTCATTGAGATCTCACAGATGCTTCCGGCGGCTGCTGAGGTACGAGAAAGATCTACAGGCACACAGGTAACAACGGACGCGAACTTTGCTGCGGCACCCTATGCTGGAAGCGAAGCTTCACATCTCTGTGCAATTAATCTGCTACACGAGGTGTTCCAACTGACACCAACTACAGTGGACGATGTTTTGTCTATAGAAATAGATGATCTCATGTTTACACCAGACCCGTAAACTGACTCTGATTCAGCATACAGTGTTCCAGAGATGCAGTAACAATTTGGCCTTCATTTTTCAAAACAACTTGGAACTCTACCAAAATTGAACTTTTTCCCATTTTTCGAACGAAAATGGCACTTCAATCTGCTTAAAGTAGAACTAGCCTTATAGTACAGACTTCGCGGTACTTCCACGGACACTTAGTCATCTTGTGTGTCTAAAACAGTTCATTAATTTTCATGACATGAAATGACTTTGATTTTTAAGAAACTTATCGATCATTTTATTTTAAACATATGCCTGTAATGAAAAGCAATGCTTCAAATGTACAGTACCTTTTGCATTTTTTATTATGTTTTTTAAATGCTTTTAAGAAATATTTTTTTTAAAATATGCAGTACTCCATTTAATGTTTAGCATTTTAAATGTTTAGCATTTTAGTATTATCGTACACACGAAAGTGGAGTGGGTGTTGTATTCCTCTTAGGGTGTCCATAAACGGGCTTTCCAGTATCATGTCCTTATATAGGCACAATTCGCCCTGCCCTTATATAGGCATAAAATCCCAGCCCTTATTTAGGCATTAAACCGTGCACTCCAAATACAGGCATGGTCTCGGACATCCGTCCACCCTAACGTCACAATGAGTTCTTGAAGAACAGACCCTTAGGCTGCGGGAGTTTCCCTAGTCCAGGACTATTGATTTCTTCAAGGACTCATATATTATGCATGAACCATTATTCCTTAGGGGTTCATTCATGACGTCTTCCGCTGTCCGACTCCCTAATAGGCTCTGCGCATTGGAATAATATATCCTATAGGTTTGACATAGGACTAAGGTCAGTATGTCCCTATCGAGTATATTAAACTTAATTACTTGTGCCAGCTAGCTCAGAGGCCACTAGAAACTCCTTGACAACAAGAAGGGAGTAGTTTCTGGCAGCTGCAAAACATGACCACTGTGTTTCCCTTTAGAATCAGAACGTGTCTCAGAGTCGTGGAAACAATAGATAACTATTTCACTCAGCTCAGCCGTGCATGCTTAGTTTTCTCCAAGTTACACAGAAAGAAATAGACGGGCGTTTCAATAAAAGATTTATTGAACAGTCTTGTTTCTGGTGTAAGTAAAATGTGCTGTTACGATCACAAGACAGTATGCGAGATAAATAATGTACAGTGTGAGCAGTAGAAATAAATAATACTGCGAGAGCATTATCTTTTAGTACATATGCTTTTACATAAATAACACAGACTAAAAATGCGAGTAGTCATACGATGCATTTCAAATCTAGTTCTACCCCAATGTACCTAACCTACCCTAGGTATAGGACGAGGTATGAAGTAGGTGAAGTATTCCTTACTATGGTATACTAAGAGTACGCTAACCCCAGTATGCCTAGTATGCCAAGAGTCCCTCTAGGTTCTAGTCTGCTCCATACCTGAAGAATGAGAGAGGTAGGAATCTCTTTGCCAGACTCGAACTCCAACACCCCGCAAGGGAAGTCAGATTACTGGAAGCTGGACTCTCTGCGTGCAGGGATGACAGCGTCTTCTCAGTGCGTCAGGCCGGGAAACGGGCTCCTCTGAAGTCGAGGTCTCCTCTGATTTACAGGGGCTAGGGAAGGTATATTTATACCTGAGAAGCACCTAAGAATGTTAGTATTGACGTGAGTCGGAATGCGGAAGACGTCATGAATGAACCCCTAAGGAATAATGGCTCATGCATAATATATGAGTCCTTGAAGAAATCAATAGTCCTGGACTAGGGAAACTCCCACAGCCTAAGGGTCTGTTCTTCAAGAACTCGTTGTGACGTTAGGGTGGACGGATGTCAGAGACCATGCCTGTATTTGGAGTGCACGGTTTAATGCCTAAATAAGGGCTGGGATTTTATGCCTATATAAGGGCAGGGCGAATTGTGCCTATATAAGGACATGATACTGGAAAGCCCGTTTATGGACACCCTAAGAGGAATACAACAGTTACTCTTGCTGAGAAGACCCCCGGGCTGTTCTTATACCCCTGGGGGAGACGACAAAATTGCCGCTTGGACCCCAATGCTGAGAATGCAGTCAAATACCTGCTTTCAGGCGCTATATTTTGGCAGAAAAATCCATTTGAGATGTCTAGTGTTGTTTTGTATTTTTTCCGCACAATGTTATTCATTAATGCGGCACTGTGTGCATTTTGGACAGCGAATGTTTTTGTGCATGAGTTTAAATGTCTGTAATCTAAAACTAGACGATATGAGTTGTCCGGTTTTGATACTGGAAACAAAAGATTGTTCATTGGTGAGGTGCATGTTTCAATCACCCCTTGGTATTCAAGTTGATCTAAGATCTCCCTGACCTGTTTTTTTAGCTTCTTGCTTTATTGGGTATTTCCTCTGAGCATTTGGTGAAACCTTTAACGGGATCAAGTGGTGGGTTGAATCCTCATCCCAACCGGCATGATTTTTGTACAATGCTGGAGCTAGGGCTACCGCCCACTCCTGTGCATATGCATGTTTAAGATGTATGGGAACGATGTCGAAGAATGATGGAAAAATTACAGTTTCTCCCCTGGGGCACTCCATAACGAATGTTGGCGGCCAATCTTGTTCTGCTAATAGGATGTCATAACCAGATGACAGATTTTCCCAAAAGAGACCTTTAACTTTCCTGGGCTTGTCCCCCTCCATTTGGAGTGTTATTTCATGTAACTTATGTGGGACGCTCACCCTGGTGTCTGGTGTTTCCACCGTGATGTAATCATTCAAGTCCGCTGTCACCAGAAATTCCATCAGGTTCTGGTGAGCTTTTGTTACTTCTGCCGCACTGTCTAGCATCATCAGAGCCCATTCCCCGTTCAAAAGCTGCGTCCTCAGAATTCTGGGCATGTCTGATCTTTATGCCTGCAACTTTCTTCTTCTTAAACTGCGATCTTGATTTTGGTTTGTCTTCTTTTTTGGAAGTATAGTCTTGAGCGTGTTGCTTGTCTCTGGACTTCGTACGCTCTTCTTTGTGATCTGACCATCCTCCTCTCTCGGAGTTTTTCGTTGAGCCCTGAAAGGAACGAGAGGAAGGTGTATCAGTATCCTGATACCTGTCAGGTTTCCTAATATTATCCCTATTCCTGAGGTTATACCTCTTTTTAGAGGGCTCCTGTGGAGGAGATCTACCTCTGGATTGAGATCTGTGTTTAAAATGTTGTTGTTTTTTTATTATCCCACTTCTTTTTAGAAGAAGCAGGTGTCTGCTTGGTAGTGTCCTTTTCAGGACTGCCCATCAGTTGTGGTTTTAATGCTTTCCCATCCAAACTGTCTCTGCCTAATTCTGCATACGCAGTTTCAATTATTTTGAGCAGTTTGTGTTGTTGATCCAACGGACTGAACTCCCTTAGGCGTTGGCGGATTGCCACTGAGGCTGCTTCCCCTTTAATATTAGCTAGTATTATGGCTGATACCTGGTCATAGATATTTATTAACTTCATCCCTAAGTTCAGGGCAGGTTCTGCTCCGTACTCGTTTTGTATTTGTCTCAATACATCAGGTGCTACTGCTAATGAAGGAATACCATGTGTTCTGGTATATATGGCAGCAAAGACTGTACCCCAAGAGGTGCAATCCTCTACTTGTGGTGTTATCCCCATGGGCAAGTAGATTGTTAGCATTCTGTGTTTTTCAAACGGGGTAGTATTCGGAAATACTGCCTCGAGCTGAGTTATTTTCTGAGCTACACAGAATGGCATTTGTTCACGTTTTGTGGGCACTTTGCCCATTACCGCGTGTAATGTTTGTGGTGTCATTTTAGTTGCTGTACCCTGAATTTGAGTTCCATTTGTAGCAACTGATGCTGGTTGGACTGTGAAAGTCCTCATGACGTATTGCGTCAGGTTTCGGTAGATTTTAATTAAATCCTTGTGTTGTAGGAGTAAGTCTGCCTGTGGCATTGTGTCAATGTCCGGATGTGGTGTGTAGGCTGCTAATATTCGCCATGTTGCACCGTCTCCTCCAAGCGGACCTAATCTTACTCTGTTTCTTATATGGGGTAGGGCGCCTTTAAACCAGTATAGGTGTCCTGGTAAGTGAGTGGAACTTCTATGTCCTCACAAGGACCATATTCCTGTGGTGCATCTCCTTCTATATAGTAGTGAAATGTCTGTGTTATTGCATTTGCTGCTGGGAATGTAACCCACGAATAAAATATCTCTGTTTTGTTTGATTCGTGTGCCTCAATTACAAAAGCTACTAATCCACCCCTAGGTGCTAAACCATATTCTAGTAGTTTCAGGGTGATAGTACGTCTGAATTTTTGTGCAATTTGTATTGCATTTGCATCTTCTTCCTCGTCTGAGAGGTGTCTAGCCACCACTGGGTTATCTTCCTCAGTCATTTTGCAAAAGGAGACGTTTTGTTCAAGGGAACTAAGATACGGTGTTATGCACAATTTTAGGAACAAAATGTCCTTCAAGCTTGATTAACCAACAGCCAATAAATAGGATTTCTCGCCTACTCAGCTGAGGCGGAGTTTGTGCCCACCCACTCCAGACGTCTCTGGCGTTTTGTGAATTGGGGTCTCTGAGAATAGCACGACTGAACTACTCAGATTCTACTGTTAAATAAGAGCCCAACCATCGTTGGTGGCGCCATGTCGTGTAGTTCCTATATTACCCATACAGGACCTGCGCGTTCGGATAACATAAACTGTGGGTTTGGTGGCAGACTGATTCTGAGCACCCCCACTGAGAATGTTAGCCTGTTTGCATAAGCTAGCTCACAGTGCCACTAGTGTCTCCTCTTATCGGGGAGAGAATAGTTTCTGGCAACCTCAGAACATGACAACCCTGATCCCTCAAGATTGTGGAAACAATGTACTACTTTTCGCTCAGTCACTCGTGCTCACTTATCTTGTCTCAGAGATACACAGAATAAACAGCCTGGGCATTTCAATAAAAGGTTTATTGAACAGTTATTCTCGTGGAGAATATATGAGCTGCAACAACCATTAGACAGTAGCAGAGATATATGATTAGCAGTACTATGAACATAAATGGATAGTACAGTTCTACCATCTTGCACTACACATGAATATAAAATAGGCCTGGGCGGTAAATTCCGCTCAGCTCGCGGAATTTGCAGAATTTTGGCAATTCCGCGTTCCGCGGAGAACGCAGAATTGCCGAAAATTCCGCGATCCGCGGCGTAGCGGAATTTTTTCCTTGTTCGCGCTTTCAAAATGCGTTTAAACACAAGAGGGTTCAGCACTATACAACAAATTATAACAATTCAATATCAGTCATTTAAGGAAGCAGTGAGCACACATAAAGATGTCCAGATCACCAATGTGAATGTCTTAAAAGGATTTTCTCTTTATTTCATATTTTCATAAAAGCAGAAGATCATAGCCATAGCCGACGCGTTTCGTCTCTAAAAGAGACTTCTTCAGGGCTTCACTGAGTAACAAAAGAGGGTATTCACTTTGATGTTTATACAATTCAACCGGATAACCGAGAATCCAATTTTCAGAAGACTTCTTATATAGTAGACATTATCAGTGAAGGCATGGTAGCCCGTGACTCAAGTTATGTTATGTTATTTTAATTTTATAAGGCGCACAGCTACCCTAAGGTTTCCCGGCGCCGCCTGAAAGGAGCCAACGTAAACAGAGGGGTCTACATGTTAAATAACCAGGTTTTTAAGCCCCTTCGAAAGTTCTTGTATGAAGCTTCAATACGAAGATTGATCGGAAGGGAGTTCCATAAGAAAGGTCCCAAGTGGGAAAAAGAGCGATCGCCCATGCGCACTAGTCTCGTCCTGGGAACAATGAACTTGGCCTGGGTGGCTGAGCGCAGAGCACGAGATGGAACATAAGGGTGAACAAGAGACTTCAAGTAGGGAGGTGCTTTTCCAGTTTTTATTTTAAACATAAGACTCAATGCCTTAAACTTAATGCGGCTTTCAATCCTGAGCCAATGGAGATCCCGGATAGAGCTGGAAATGGGAGAAGTTTTAGATATCCTACAGAGCAGCCTTGCAGCCGCGTTCTGTGCTAGTTGTAGCTTGCGTAATACCTCCTTGGCAGCACCCAAATACAAGATGTTGCAGTAGTCCAGTCTTGAGGTGATAAGAGCCTGGACCACCGTACGTTGGGTAGAAGAAGGCAACATCCATAAGATTTTTTTTAGCCATCTAAGGATTGTGAAGCAAGTCGAGGCAACTTTCACTGCTTGCTGCTTCATAGACAGTTGGTCATCAACTAAAACACCCAGGTTTTGAACTTGATGTTTAGGCTGTGGCAAAGGACCCATTTCAGTGGGCCAGTGGTGGGAGCCCCATAGATCTTTATTTCGGCCCACAATCAGCACTTCAGTTTTCTCGCCGTTAAGTTTCAACATGTTGGTATGCATCCAACCTGCAATGTTCCTCAGACCGGCCTGAAGTAGGGAAGGGTTGCAAGCACCATCCGCAGAGAGGGAGAACACAATCTGGGTGTCGTCAGTGTACGAAAAAAGAGACAACCCTGCTTCCTCAGCAATCCTCGCCATAGGTCTGACATAGATGTTAAATAGTAGCGGGCTGAGGATAGAGCCTTGGGGAACCCCATAAGGGGAATTATGAGTCGCGGAGCATGCTATCGGCGAGAAGACCTGAAACGTTCAATTAGTCAAGAAATCAGCAAGCCACATGAGGGCTTTAGCAGTCACACCCAGTGATTGTAGTGCATGCAGTAGCACAGAATGTGATACAGTGTCAAATGCGGCACTTAGATCCAAAAGTATAAGTGCCACAGTACCACCCGCATCAACCTGCTGGCGCACCATATCTGTGACCCCAAGCAAAGCGGTTTCAGTAGAGAAGCCCGCTCTGAAACCTGACTGAGAACCATGAAGGAAATTTTGAGAGGTCACAAAAGATGTCAATTGTGAGTTGACATGCTTTTCCAGAATTTTGGAAAATGCAGGAAGGAGGGAAATAGGCCTAAAATTAGATAATTGCGCGGGGTCAGCCGTGGCCTTCTTCAACAGCGGCAAAACCATTGCATGTTTCCAAATGGATGGGACAATAGCCTCTGCTAAAGATGCATTAAGCAGCTCCATGATTAAAAACAAGGATGGTGGTGCCAATTTCTGAAGCACAGTAACAGGGATGGGGTCTCTAGGGGAGCCAGATTTAAGGCTATCCAATATTCGCCTGAAGGAGTCAGTGTCTAGGGGTGCCCAGCAAACAAGGTTAACAAAGTGTTTATCAAGCGAATCAGGTTGTGCAGGCTCCTCATTAATCGGAAAAGGAGAATTTCCGGTAAACTGTGAGGCATTATTAGACGTAGAATTTTGAAATGAGTCATAAATTAATTCAACTTTTCTCAAAAAGAAAGTAGCAAGTTCCTCACAGTGTAGAGCGCTCAAATCAGGCGAAACAGGCAGACAGTCAGCCCCAGACAAATTTTTTACAAGCTTAAATAATTTCTTAGAATTATTATGAGCGCTGGAAATAGCTGAAGCCACATATTCAGAGCGTGCAGACTTGCAAAGTGTATGATAAGACCTTAGGGCCATCTTGTAAATTGATTTGGCCTCAGGAGTATATGTCATTCTCCAGCGTCTCTCCAAATTTTTACATTTGCTTTTTTCCGCTTTTAGGATCTCTGTAAACCAAGGGGCAGGCGGACAATGGTTATTTGCCTTGATAACAGATAAAGGAAGGCAGGTCTCTACAGAGTTAAGAAGCCAACTTTGGACAGCAGCCACATCATTTACAAATGAAAGGCCAACAGTTGGGGCAGTTTTGGATAGCATGTTATTGAGCACATCAGTGTTCAGTTTTCCCCATTTCCTTGATTTGGTTGTAAGACCAGAGATCGTTGGAGAAAAATCATGGGAGAGAGCAGAAAGTTGAAAGCCAACTAAAAAATGATCCTGGTTTCTGGATTCGATTGCATTGCTTTCAAAATGCGTGTTCGCGTGCGTGTGAGCGACTTACCGGGATCCCTGCGTTCGCCGACGAGTTTTCCTATCCGTTCGCGTGCACCACGAGATTTTGGTAGCCGGCCGCGCGATCCCGCGAGAATGTGCAATCGCGAACACGTCATTCGGACGCGCCATCGGACATCCGCGTTCGCGAACAGGAAACACGCATCGCGAGCGGGCGGGACAAGTAAAACAAGATGGCCGCGCCAATTGGCGACCGCATGGGCAAGTTCGCGAGATATTTCCCCCCGAGCACGCAAACAGCTTCCCCGAACAGGAAAAATGCATCGCGAACAGGCGGAATAAGCAATTCCCTGTGCTCGCGGAATTCTGCATAGCTCGCGGAGATTTTTTACCGTTTCGCGGAACTTTGCGTAACGCGACTACGCAAATTCCGCCCACCCCTAAATAAAATGCATTGATAAAAGAAAGCGCGTACTCCTGCGATGCCTATCTAGATGTACCTAAATGTACCTAGCATGTGAGTAGGTGTAAAGCCAAGAATCCCTCTAGGATTTAGTCGAACCCCATTACCTGAAGTGAGGATGTAGGAGCCCCTCTTGGTCTCGAGCTGGACACCCCGCGAGGGATGTTCAGACCACTGTCAGCTGGAGGGTCTGCATGCAGGAGCCTCAGCGTCTCTGGTCAGTGTGTCAGCCTGGAAGTCTCGGTTCCCTCTTCCTAACACTAGCAAGAGGTGCTATATTTATACAGAAAGTATCTAGGGCTCCTTTGTCCCTTGTTGCCTGTATTAGCCATTGTTGGATTTGAGGATGACGTATGGGATGAACTGTGTACGTAGATGTGGGGAGGAAGGTGGTGTAGCCCCAGCCTGGTTTCTAAGAACCCTTATGAATATCCATTCATACTGTGTGAGTCTATTGATGGAGTTATAGGACTCTATCGTTCAGGAGAAACCCTCCTTCTGCACCCAGGACTAGAACTAGGTAAAGGTTCAATCCTAAGAAGGCTCATTACAGTGTAGTGTAGGGGAGGTAATGTAGGTGAAGGGGTATGATATTACCCGGGCCTATGTTAGGGCACCTATATGAAACATAGCAAGATGGTGAAATATGGTTTTTGTGCTTGCAAATAGTTATATATACAATGGGACTTTTGAGCTTGCTTAAAGATGCAGAGAGGTATATATTTTGGGAAATATATGTTTACATGGGGATCTATGTTCAAAAAGGCAGATGAAAATTTCATGTATATGGTGAGGGTAGTGTTTTTCTTTAAACATGCTTTGTTTAAAATTGAGAAGGATTAATAGTGGAGAATGCCTCGAGAATTCTTGTGCTAGCTTCATTTTGAGTGTTACTTTTGTTTGAGATATGCTGAATATATGTTTTAGAAGCAGACAAAGTATTTAAGAAATGATGTAGGTGTGCCATTCGCAAAAGGTTTTGTGCTTTGATAAAAAATAAAAAATGTTGTTTTCTATTTTACAAACTTACTGATGCATGTGCATGCTCAGTAACAAATCAATATATGTTTCTAGAGGGCCATGTATGCAATTATATATCAAGTGTGATACCTAGATTTTACTCACACATAGCTCAGAAGAAAAGCATGTATACAGTAAAACAGGTAGTTTGATATTGGCAGAAGTAGATAACCAATGAGTCAGAGATATTGTGACAACTGTTATACAGCTAACAGCAGTGAAGGTACTTTCTCAGTCAGTCAGGCAGTATTCATGCACTCATGGAATCACCCAGCCACTACTCAGGCAGTCATCAAATCAGTGATTCACTATCCATGCAGCTATTCAATTAACCAGAAATAACACATGCAGGCTTGCAATCAGGCAGGCAGAAAGTATGTAGTCATTGAAGTATGCAGGCACTATGTATACATTCATCTAATCACCTAGTTACTAACTATTGACTCATGCAATTAACAAGGCTGTATATATATGCAATCATTATAACATTTGCACAGAACCCATGCACTCATTGAAATACTGAGGCACACACGTGCACTGATGAAACACTCAGGCTCTACTCATGCACTCATGTAATTACGTAGAGAGTACAATTGTAGCAAACCTATCACTCATCCAGTACCTATGCAATCATTTAATTACTGAGCAAATAGTCTTGCACTAATACAATCATCCCAGCAGTATAATTACTTTCGTCCAATCTCTCAAGCTTTAACAATGGAATCATGCAGTCACTCAGACACTAGTCATGCACTCATTTAATTAGGTAGGTACTACTGAGGCACTACCCATGTAGTTATTTAAGCATCCAGACACTACCTGTTCAGTCAACCAAGAAGAAATGGGCAGTATCCAATCGCTGAAACACTATTCATCCACTCATCCAATAGGCTAGGTGCTATGCATGGGCTTAAACAATCATGTATGCACTATTTATGCACTCCATAATTCACCTATATACTATGTATGAACTCTTTCAAATATCCAGGTACTAGAGTTGCACTTATTTAATCATCCTACCAGTATCTGTGCATGTATTGGATTATGAAGCATTAGTCAGGCACTTGTCGAATCATTCAGTCTCTACTCAGGCACTCATCCAAATACCCAGATACTAATGGTATACTCATGCAAACACGGAGGCAGTAAGTATACAGATGTGGAATGGCTTATGGAGTTATGACATACATACTTGTATCCTCAGGGAATCGACTATGCACTACCTATGCACTCATTCAATCATCCAGGGAGTATTGATGTATTCAACAACAAACTCATGTATTTACAAGTTTTACTGAGGTATATGTAGTCTTTAGACAATATGGGTGATAGGTGAACTACAACGGTATGCTCTACGTAATTACATGAGTGCATGAGTAGAGCCTGAGTGTTTCATTAGTACACGTGTGTGCCTCAGTATTTCAATGACTGCATGGGTTGTAAGTGGGTGTTGAGATGACTGCATAAGCTCTGCACAAATGTTTTAATGATTGCATAGTTACAGCCTAGTAAATTTAGTGTTAAATTTAAAAAAGTGTGGAGAAAGAGAGATGCAGTGAAACAGAAATAACACGTTGAGAGAGTAGTTGATAAAGCCTTTGCTTTGAAGAGGGAGCTTTTCATTTTGATTCTAAATAGAATGAAGACTCTTGACAAAATAGTGTTGTGCTTGTGGAGACAATACCAGAAGAAAAGATTAGTGCATAGAAGTAACTGTTGTACAGTTTTTAGTGGACAATGGATTCCTACTTCTTGTACAGAGGCTTCCTTTAATGAAAAAAGCTATCTGCAGGATAACAAATTAGTTCATGCTATTGATTTAAGATGGCAATGTTATGAAATTAAGAATACCAGTCCTATAACAAAAGAGATGATGGTACTTAAAAATGTAAAAGAAGTTATTGCAGAAGAGGTACAAGAAAGGCGTAGTCAGGGTACTGTATACAAATGGAATTGTAGTAGTGTTTCTAGTGTTAGACAGCAATCCATTGATATATTAAGAAAATTCCTACGTATCTTTCCAAGGCGAAGTTTAAAACACAAAATAAGTTATACCACTCAACAATGCAAACTTTAGGTAGGAGCCTGTATTATGTGAAAACTCCTGCTTTATGTTTACTAGAAATAAATAGAGCACTTTTGCATGGTAGTGTGGCAGACGTAGAAAAGGTTTGTGGTGATGTGCAGTTTCGTTTCTTTGGTTCTGAGCAGGATTCTAGGGAAAATGAAAAGTTGTTAAGAGGATGAGTAGCAGAACAACACACATATATTACAGTTGATAGTTTTAAATAAGAGATCACAAAATTTAACACGTGTTCTGTAAAAAACAGAGTATTTTTGTATATCTTGTTGATGCACTCACTAGAAGATTTAAACACAGATTGTTGATTTATATTTAAAAAGTGAAAAAGTAAATTATAATAACTGGCAAAAGTTACCTTTGTATTTATTTGTTGAGGGACAGTTTGGCTTGTCTATAAGACAAGTTATATGTAAGTAGTGTTACAATAAATTGGAAGATGATAAAATGAATAACACATAGATATTAGATACCCATTTTGTACGATAATAAAATGCCTGCTAATGTAGAAAAACTATGAAGAGCCAACAAAAAAAATATATATTTATTATTCTTTCTAGCATTGTAAAGGGCCGTTATGGACTGCTCCCCAGCACTCACTACAACTCTACAATCCATGCAGTATGATGCCATCAGGGAAAACTGTGGAGCCAAATCTTGAAGTTGAGATCGGACTTTTGAATGGACTCTCTGCTTTGATGTTGTTGTGCTGCTATTGAAGTCGAGGTCCTTCAGCTTTGCGTTGCCTTCTTGCTGCTCACTATGAACTTCTCTTATGAAATGTGAAAAAAATATAAAAGGTGGAAACAAATACCATGTATGATTTTTGACAGCATTGTGAATAGCTGTAACACACTGCTCACCAGCAGTTATAACAATAGGACAGTCCATGCAATCCGTGACCATTCTTGAAAACTCTGGAGCCATATCTGTTGCAGTAGTCTGCACCTCCGAAGGGACTTTCGTTCCGGGAATTGTTGTTGCTGGTGCCACCGATGTAGATGGTCTTCAAGCTTCCCTCTAGTTGATTGCCAGTTAGAGAGGTTTTCTATGTTAGGTTTTAAGATGATACACAATGGACGTCATCCCACATGAATATTTTCAGACTGAAAGATTAAAAGTGCCTTATGCAGCGTGCAACTCTTCTTATCCTCATTAGTTGGTGTGCAACGCTGCGCTATTAATCTTTCAGTCTGTGGTATATAAACAATAGTTTTGTGCCATGTTCTGTCTCCCTATAGGTTGGACGAACTTGAGATTGAACGCCACATCAAGGATAAGTATATCCATAGGGCGTTTCTGTTGTCGATACAGTTTTAAAATTGAAATTGTTGTTTCTTTAATATTGGAAATTCCAATACACACATGATAATCTACCCTCTGAACAAAGAAGTATCAGTGTGAGTTGTTGACATCATCTAGTTTTAAACACACGGCCTGGTTTGACCATCTGATACCCAATGTGAATATGACAGAAACACTGGGTATTGGTTATAGCGATGAAATGGCACTGGCCATCCTAGCAGCTCTGTCCCTGCTACCAGATACCAACATCAGTCAGTGCCTCAACCAGTCCCAAAATTGGGATGAATTAAAAGAAATTAAGAGAACCCAGATGAAAATCCTTTTACATGGAGCAATAATGACGGAATACCTGCTGGGTAACTCTGCACCAACAGGATTGTTGGTTAGCAATGAACCACGCATTTTTTTGGATGATCCCATTTTTAAAAGGGAATGGTCCCTAATCGTGTGGAGATGTACACGCGATTGGTTGATCCTAATTATCAACACAGCAAAACGTCTCTCCGAAGCACTAGTCATTAAAATCAAGACAAGTGAGGATTTTCTGAACACACAAATAAAGATCTCAGTGTTCAAAAAAAACTGGAAGAAGTTAACAAAGACATCAATGAACACAGAGAGTTCCTAATGCAAAGCAAGATTACAAAATTGCAAAAAGTTCTTAAAAAATTCTCTCACGAGAAAGTTTATCCATACATTAGGGACGATTACAAGGGTCAACAAGACTCTGAGACTGATTCATCAAATAGAAGTGACTCTATGTCATCTCGATCAGACATAGACGACTGGGGGAGTGATAATTCAGCCAACAGATGGAGGGGAAAGCAAAGACGCCAAAGGGGGAGAGGCTTTACCCCTAATTACCATCACCCCCCTCCACAGATATTTAGCTGGCCTGGCCCATATGGCCCACAATAGTACCCAGGACCACCACCATTTCAAAACATACCCTTCTTTCACCCGAATCAGAACCAACAGCATTTTTTAGGTCAGGGAGGAAGGCGAGGAGGACGTGGCAGATGATACAACAAACAGGTACAGTGGAACGACCCACAGGCAGAGAGAGCCAACACGAGGAGCCAGACCAAAGACCAGTCACCAGGAACGAGCTCAGTGTAGACCTGGTCGTGAAGCTCACCAACGAATTCTTCACGAATGACGAACTGGCGGTTTTAAACAAAGGCCTTGGGTTTGTCCCAACCGCCCACATTGATAAATTCAAGATTAGATGCGAACTCGGTGAGTTCTTCCGTAAAATCAGGATTAAGGCGTTTTTTGAAGGGAAGCCCAAGATGGAGATAGAACCGGGATACACCACCCTAAGGAAGAAGTCTAATTTTTACCCTGCTGGAGGGTGCATGCCTCCGGAAGTCCTGGCCTTTGAGGAAGCAGTGTCCAAGGAAATTGACCAACTGGAACCCAACAAGGTGGCTTTTAACAACCGGAGCAAGAAAGAACAAGAAGCTCTGAAGACCCTGAACGAAAGATCAGACATAATAATAAAACCAGCAGATAAGGGTGACGCAACGGTCATACAATACCTTGAAGACTACAGGGAGGCCTGCCTGAGCCTTCTAAGAGATGAAAGACATTATGAGAAGTTACAACGTGACCCTACCTCTCGCCTACAGAAGACAATATCAGAGCTCTCTATGGAAGCATTAGAGAGAGGGTGGATTACAAAGAAGGAAATGGAGTTCCTACAGACCACAGACCCAAGAACACCTTTGTTCTACACTTTACCTAAAATTCACAAGGGACGCAACCCCCCTCCAGGGAGACCGATAGTGTCGGGAATAGGTTCAATCTTGGAACCTTTATCTCAGTACACTGACTGGTTTTTGCGACCATTGGTCACCAAAATCAAGTCCTATGTCAAGGACACCAAACACCTCCTCAACATCCTTGCAGAACTGGAATATGACCCCTCACAAGAAACATTGGTCTGTTTGGATGTTTAGGCATTGTATACCAGCATCCCTCAGGATGAGAGCCTCCGTGTAATTGAGTACATATTACGAACACAAGAATGGACCTGGGAAGCACCAATAGAGTGGATTGTGACCCTCATGAAGATGGCCCTAACGGAGAATTTCTTTCGGTATGAAGACCAACTCTACCTACAAAGACACGGGACCTCAATGGGCAATACATTTGCCCCCAGCATTGCATGCCTCTAAAAGAGCCATTGGGAAGAGGAATACATCTGGGCCAGGAACCCATACTCAGACAAGATCCGGACCTGGCTCCAATACATTAATGACATCCTGGTAGTCTGGCATGGTGACCAAGAAAGCATCAAGAATTTTGGGATCTGGATTAACCAACTCAACCCCTTCCTCCACTTCACCATGACAATGGACAGCTACAAAGTGGCTTTCCTGGATGTTAACATCATTGCCAGAGACGGGAAGTTGGAAAGCTCTTTATATAAGAAACCAACAGATAGGAACAGCCTCCTAAGTTTCAACAGCGCCCATCCTAGATCCATGAGGGAAATTCTCCCCATCGGACAATTCCTTAGAATTCATAGGAATTGTTCTGACTTGGATACTTACAAAGCAGAGGCAGCACTTCTAACAAAAAGACTGGCAGAAAGACATTATCCCAAGAGGATAATAAACCGGGCCCAAAAAAGATCCAGTAACACTCCCCGGTCAGCCCTACTGGAAGACCAACCGAGAAAAGAGACAGAGTCTTTAATATGCGCGACCACGTACAATTCTTCTTCTAACACCATCAAGAAAATTATCAACCGGAAATGGAATATTCTGACCTCCAACAATCTGAACTTTGAGAAACCAATGTTTTCCTTTAGAAAAAATAGGAACCTGAGGAATTCCTTGACCCATACAGACACATACCAAAAGAAACCTGAGAGACAAATGACCCTATGGAATGCTCCACAGGTGAGAGGCCATTTTCCCTGTGGTACGTGCATTGTTTTCCAGTTCACAACTCATACATCCCACATTGACTTGGGACTCCCACGGCTGTGGGAGCAACGTATACACACCAATTGTAACACAGACAACTGTGTATATATGATTACCTGTCCATGTGGAGAACGCTATGTTGGTATGACAACAAGGAAGGTAAAAGTCCGCATTAGTGAGCATAGCAGCACCATACCCAGAAAGGTTAGTGCCACGAAGCTCACATTACACTATGTAGAACATCAACACACTGATAAAGATCTGGTGTGGACAATCTTCGAAAGAGTGAAGTGGGGTCTTGACCTACCTAGGAGACTTTTACTGAAGGAACAGAGATGGGTGTACACTCTTAAAACCCACGAACACGGGTTAAACGACTCCATCCCGTGGGGCCAGCTGGGAAGGACATGAGGTCCCTGGAGCATTGTAACCATCTCAGTGGAGGAGGTCAGATTATATGTATGATAACAGACACATTCAGGTGTTTTTCTGATTACCTTTCCATCACTAGGGGGAATAAAATGCCCTTCATGACACGTTTATAACAAATAGACATGTGTGATAATAATAATTTTTTCTTATGCCCCTCTCTTGGTAATTCCTTTTTTGTTATTGACTTTTTGAGTTTTGACACCCTGACGTGAACATCAAAACGCTGGGCTGCTCCACATGGTGCCCGATATAATAAAGTTTGATGCAATTTTGTTAACACTTTTTCTAAAACACATCTGTAAGTGAATTTAGGAATATTCCCATCATACCATGAGAGTTTGGTATCCCACTCTCTGAATCATCAGACCGAATAAAGTTTGACGTAGAAAAAGATTATGCCCTGAAATGAGCTTAAAAAACTAAATTTCCCAGAAAACCATGAGAGTTTGGTAGTCCACTCTCAGTACTACTGGACATGACGTAGTTTACAAGTGTCGATGGATTAAGATTGCTATCACCTGTTGAGGCGTTTCTGATCCCGCATATCCTTTAAAATGACAGCGGTTCTTGCACACCGACACACACGCCGGGAAGTGCAGAACCGATTAGGTTACACTGCGGGGTCGGGATCCTTGACGACGTAAGTCTGTTCTTTTCTTTTAATAGACTTAGATTGCGGAACGAGGTTTAGTCATGGGATGCTTACGTCCACAGTACTAAGATATGATTTAATGTAATGGCGGCTCGTGTGGCAGCTCTTTCTCAGTGTTTGACTATAGGACTTCACCGTTTGCTCTGCACTCGTGAGACGTGTGCTGTCCGCCGAACTTTGGTAAGATATCGCAGCCTCATTTTCATCTACCTAATCTCACACTTTGGGCTGGATTTCTATACCCCACGTAACTCTGCACTATATTTCCCGTATGTTTTCACATATTATAATGAAATGCGGGTTGATACTTTATTCTTAAGAGGATGACGTGATTATAACTCTCACAAACAATACCCCCGAGGAGGGTCACCTTTGCATGCTGGGTAGAGAAGGATATACTGTGCACCTCTTGGGAAAAAGCTGTTCCGGGGATTTATAATGGAACAATATGTATGTACATATACAATGATTTACACTGCGGTAAATCTGTCACACTAAAATTTATAGCGCAGCGTTGCACCCCAACTAATGAGGATAAGAGGAGTTGCACGCTGCACAAGGCACTTTTAATCTTTCAGTCTGTGGTATATAAACAATAGTTTTGTGCTATCTTCTGTCTCCCTATAGTTTGGACGAACTTGATATTTAACGCCACATCAAGGATAAGTATATCCATACGGCGTTTCTGTTGTTGATACAGTTTTAAAATTGAAATTGTTGTACTGTGCTGATATTTCCAGGGAGGGATTTATCATTGAGTTTTGCCCTGAAGAAAGCCGTGGACCCACAGGGCCGTTCACTGACTGAAACATGTTGGCATTGATCTAGGGTCATAGGACCATTGCATCCTGGGAACACCCTACTCCTATGATTTTAACGTCCACCATCTCTCCATATTAAAGGGATACCTGGAGTGCGTGGTGGATTTTTAATCTATAACCCCCCTGGCCTTTTCTCAAAAGCGCTCCCTGAAATATGTTTGAGCCCACCCTGGCCTTTAGGAGCCAGGGTGAACCCGATGATGAAGCTTGACACTATTAGAGTGTGTGAGGGTTACTATACAAAGAGGTATTGCTCCCAGTATTGGTAGAAGCATATTACCACCCGTCTGATAGAGAATTGTGCCTACACTTTATTTTCTAGTTCCTTTTGGGAAGGATACTTATTGATTTTGGATATTACTTGGGAAGACGTATCCCTTCCCACTTCCCTTGTGTGGAAGTACCTCTCCACCCTTTAGGCCTACTGGCTGGTCTTGTATATGGCAATAGCCCCTTACCTGCCCCCGGGGGGGGGGAGGGTGCAGAAAGCCCACTACGCATCAGGGAATATTTGTTTTCAAAATTCAGGGGTAGGGGCTGCCCAGAATGGGCATGCCAATGCCCCCACCACCCCCCAAAAAATGCCACAGTCTTTCTGCCCCCCCCAGGAGGCAGATGGGGGCAGTAGCCCCTGATCTGCCCCCGGCACCAGCGATTATGCTGACTTTTTTATACATGGGGGTGGGGGCTGCCCAGAATGGGCATACCAATGCCCCCACCCCACAAAAAATATAGCCACAGTTTTTTGCCCCCCTTTGGGGCATATCAGGGCAACTCCCCCCCATCCCCCTAGGGAAGCAAAAAGCCCACTAGGCACTGACTTTTTTTTTGCTATGTGCCTACCAATGGATTTTGGGCCCTAGCGTAGCCGGCACCTAGGGAAACCTAGCAAACCTGTACATTTTTGAAAACTGGGGGAACGCTGGGTGTTAGGAAATATGTGTCAGCCCGGTGATCCCACAACTTTCCCACACAGAAATTTGAGAAAAAAGTCAAAACATTGGGGGATCCACACAAGCCATACCTCACTGGACTCCCCTGGTGTCTAGTTTTCAGAAATGTGTGGGTTTGGTAGGTCTCCCTAGATGGCCGCCAAGCCCGGGGCCAAAAACCGAGGTGACCCCCCTTGCAAAACCAGGTTGTTTTGTGATAGGTAATTTTTATGTCTCCACAATATGTTTTGGGCCCTTCCCTGCCGCGGTCACTTGGCCCACCCACATGAGTGAGGTACCATTTGTATCGGGAGACTTTGGAGAATGCTGGGTGGATGGAATTTTTTGGATCCACATAGATTCCAGAACTTTCCATCACAGAAATATTGGGAAAATGTGTTTTCTTTTACAAAGTTTGAGGTTTGCAAGGGATTCTGGGTAGCCGAACCTGGTTAGAGCCACACAAGTCACCCCCTCCTGGATTCCTCGGGGTGTCTAGTTTTAAAAAATGTATAGGTTTCATAGGTTTCCTTAGGTGCCAGCAGAGCTAGGGTTCAAAATCCACAGCTAGGCACTTTGCAAAAAAAGGGTCAGTTTTCACTGTAAAAATGTGATGTGTCCACGTTGCATTTTGGGCCGTTTCTTGTCGCGGACACTAGGCCTACCCACACAAGTGAGGTACCATTTTCATTGGAAGACTTAGGGGAATGCGGGGTGGGTGGAATTTTGTGGATCCACGCAGATTCCAGAAACTTTCCATCACAGAAATGTGAGGAAAATGTGAGTTTTTTTACAAGGTTTGAGGTTGCAAGGGATTCTGGGTAAGAGAACCTGGTGAGAGCCAAACAAGTCACCCCATCCTCGATTCCCCTGGGTGTCTTGTTTTCAAAAATATATAGGTTTGCTAGGTTTCCCTATGTGCCAGCAGAGCTAGGGTTCAAAATCTACAGCTAGGCACTTTGCAAAAAAAGGGTCAGTTTTCACTGTAAAAACGTGGTGTGTCCACTTTGCGTTTTGGGCCGTTTCCTGTTGCGGGCACTAGGCCTACCCACACAAGTGAGGTGCCATTTTTATTGGAAGACTTTGGGGGAATGTGGGGTGGGTGGAATTTTGTGGATCTACGTAGATTCCAGAGCTTTCCATCACAGAAATGTGAGGAAAATGTGTTTTTTTTTACAAAGTTTGAGGTTTGCAAGGGACTCTGGGTAACAGAACCTGGTGAGAGCCAGACCAGTCACCCCATCTTGGATTCCCCTGGGTGTCTAGTTTTCAAAAATGTTATAGGTGTGCTAGGTTTCCCTGGGTGCCGGCAGAGCCAGGGTTCAAAATCTACAGCTAGGCACTTTGCAAAAAAGAGGTCAGTTTTCACTTTAAAAATGTGGTCTGTCCATGTTGCTTTTTGGGCCATTTCCTGTCTCGGGCGCTAGGCCTACCCACACAAGTGAGATACCATTTTTATTGGAAGACTTTGGGGAGTGCGGGGTGGGTGGAGTTTTGTGGATCCACACAGATTCCAGAACTTTCCATCACAGAAATGTAAGGAAAATGTGTTTTTTTGACAAAGTTTGAGGTTTGCAAGGGATTCTGGGTAACAGACCCTAGTGAGAGCCAGAAAAGTCACCCCATCTTAGATTCCCCTGGGTGTCTAGTTTTCAAAAATGTATAGGTTTGCTCGGTTTCCCTATGTGCCGGCAGAGCTAGGGTTCAAAATCTACAGCTAGGCACTGTGCAAAAAAAGGGTCAGTTTTCACTGTAAAAATGTGGTGTGTCCATGTTGCGTTTTGGGCCGTTCCTGTCACAGGCACTAGGCCTACCCACACAAGTGAGGTACAATTTTTATCGTAACATTTTGGAGAATGCGGGGTGGGTGGAATTGTGTGGATCCACGCAGATTCCAGAACTTTCCATCACAGAAATGTGAGGAAAATTTGCTTTTTTTTTACAAAGTTTGAGGTTTGCAAGGGATTCTGGGTCACAGAACCTGGTGAGAGCCAGACAAGTCACCCCATCCTGGATTTGCCTGGGTGTGTAGTTTTTAAAAATGTATAGGTTTGCTAGGTTTCCCTAGATGCTGGCAGAGCTAGGGTTAAAACTCTACAGCTAGGCACTTTGCAAAAAAAGGGTCAGTTTTCCCTGTAAAAATGTGGTCTGTCCATGTTGCGTTTTGGGCCGTTTCCTGTCGCGGGCAGCAGACTTACCCACACAAGTGAGGTAACATTTTTATCGTGAGACTTAGGGGAACACAGAATTGTGGAGCAACTGTTATTACCTATTGACTTTCGATGCATTTCTGCCTTCCAAATGTAAGACAATGTGTAAAAAAGAAGTCACTTAGAAAAAAGTCCCAAAATACATATGCTAGTATAGGTACCTACAATTTTGGAGTTGTGCAAATAGCTACTATTTCTAAACTCTATATTTTGTTCCCATTTCAGAAATACATAGGTGTCTTTCATACCAATTTTTCACTGTTTATATTTTCCCAAATGAATTGCTATATACCAGGTACACAATAAAAACCATTGCAAGATGCTGCTCAGTTATTGGCTCTGGGTTCCTCGGGTTCTTGGTGAACCTACAAGTCCTATATATCCTCACAACCAGAAAGGTCCAGCAGATGTAATGGTATATTGCTTTCGAAAATCTGTCATACTTAGAAGAAGTTACAGGTGAAAACATTGGCACAAATAGCTGTTTTTTCCAACTCATTTTCAATTTTTTCTATTTTCAACTGCTATTTTCTATGAAAAACCTTTAGGGATCTACACAAATGACCCCTTGCTGAATTTAGAATTGTGTCTAATTTTCTGAAATGTATAGCTTTCCAGGATCCATTATTGCTTTCATACCCATTTCTACCACTAACTGGAAGGAGGTTGAAAGCACAAAAAATAGAAAAATACGCTATGTCCCAGTAAAATGCCAAAATTGTGTAAAAGGTTTTTGTTTTCTGACAAAAGTCTGTCAGTCCCTGAAAGCTGGAAAGATGGTGATTTCAGCACCACAAACCCTTTGTTGATACCATTTGCAAGGAAGAACCCAGATGCTTTCATCTGCAGCACTTTTGCCCCATTGTTTAAAAAAAAAGAAAGACATTTTGCAGTATTTTGGCTAATTTCTGGGTCCCCTACAGGGGAATCAACAAACCATGGGTACCTTTAAAATCCCCATGAAGTTGGAAGAAAAGGATGCAAATTTGGCATGGATACCTTATGTGGTCAAAAAGTTACAGGGCCCTAAGTGCCATCTACCCCAAATACCCCAAAAAAGGCTTAGCACAGGGGGGGGTGAAAGACCTAGCAGCGAAAGGGTTAAATCGTGCCCCTGCCCTTCTCCCTCCTGCCTTCTCTTATACAAGTCCATGTCCCTACCCCATTCCTCCTGCCCTCCGTGATCCAATGTACCTTATTTGCCAACATTTTGTACTTGGTAAGAAGGAGATTTTGAAAAAAAAACCTGGGGAAATGATTTTCCCCATTGACTTGCATTGAAAAAGAGGAGATTTTAGGCAGGAGACAGATAAAGTAAAGCCCTTTTGGGGTTAAAAACATTGGGAGTCTCCTGCTTAAATCGGGTCTGTTGGCATGGATGGTTGTACTGCCACTGCCTCTTCCTTCTGCCCTCAATGATCTTTTATATTGCCACAGCCTCTCTTACCTGTACTGCATGATTGGTTTGTTGCCCCTGCACCGGTTCCCCAGCCCTCCATGGTCCGTTATGCTGCCACTGCCCCTCCCGCCTGCCCAGCATGGTCAACTTGTTGCTTCTGCACCCTCCTCCATGAGAGGGTCTTAATCCCATAGAAATTATGGCTAGTGCTCTAAACTACTAAAATTAGGACATATTTTCTGAACACTCAAATAGCAACAAAGTACTTTAAATGAATCTGCTAGTTTTATAGGTTTCTTTTCCAGTTGATCACTTTATTATATGTTACACTTAAAGGAGAGGATGTGGAGCTAGGATCAGAGCTGCAGACTTTGCAACTGGGGAAGCAGGTTCGAGTTTTACCATCAGCTTGACATCCTGTGATTCTGGGTAAATCACTCAATCTCCTCATGCCTAAAACCAAAATAATGTGTTCTTATGTAATGTAACTGATGCTCATGTAAAGCACTCCAATACCTTCGGGTCAAGTCTGCGCTATATAAAACTGCAAAAAAACAAAAGAATTGAGTGTTTCGCACACTTCTGTGTCTGGGCTATACTTGGGCTCCATTTGGGTGATATTTGTGCTATATTTGTGCTCTTTTTGTTCTGATGGCTATCTTTGGAGGTTTATTTGTTATGAAGCTCTCTAATTTCCTCATTTACTGCAGTATTCTCAACAGAAAATGCTTTCAGTTTTCTAGTTCCATTTCATCAAGATGGTGTTCAGATGTGCCACACATTTGGCATACATTCAGAATGTTAGCACTCTAGTTGCACATTAGAACACTGTAGTAAAGCTGCTGATCACCAGGTAGTTAACTGGCAGCCTGCAGCTGGTGTTGAAAGTGCATTTTTTAGTCTACATGTTAGAATGTTTTAATGAAATAGAAGAGGAAGATATTTGAGAACTCACTTAAAATGTGTCCTAATTTGTATTTCTATAGCATTAACCATAATTTCTATGACAAACTGAACCCCCTCATTGCATTCCTTTCTAAATTAAATGTTTTAAGTTTTACCAGTTTGATTCAATCAACAAGGCTTCAGGTGTGCCATATTTTCGTCATAAGTAACATTGTTAGCACTCTAGTTGTTCTTTAGAACACTCTGTTGGAAGTACATCATTTACTGAGAAGGTTAGATTTTATTTTCATATGCCTGAGAAGGATGGTGTGAAATTACGGTAAATATGCACTCATTTTAGCTTCTGGAGCACCTTCCATAACCTCTATGGGAAAATCATGAGAAAACAGTTTTCTCCCAAACATGATTCATGAAATCCCAGCAGAAGGCTTTTTCACAGGGTAAAATCACCTTAGAACACACCATAATTCTTAAAATTAGTATGGTACCATCAACAAATGATTTATGTTGTAATTAATAACAGTTATCACCCTATATACGTTCTCCTTTTTTGACCCTCATAACCTGCCATTCACTACAATGCATTTCAATGGGGTGCTATCATGTATATTGGTCCCAAGATGGCTACCAACACTTCCTGGTTGAAGTGTTGGCAGCCAATCAAATTTCAGTAGGGTTTCAGTAGGCTGTTGGGCTCCCGGATATCTATATTTTTTAAACTTAAATATCTTTGAAACTACTGAACGGATTTACAGCAAATCACAAAAAGCACACTTTCTGGACCAACATCGAGCTTTCTGCCAAATTTGGTGCAATTCCATTCAGCAGTTCGGGCTGTAGTCGTGTTCAAAAAATGAAAAATCCCCATAGATATAACATGGGCAGACTCCCCATTTTTCTCACCCCTGCTTTACGGATCACCCCAAAACTTTCAACACAGCAGCTGAACCAAAAAGGGGAAGTTTTGTAAAAAGTTTGTAAAGATTGGTGAAGCGGAGGCAAAATTATTGGCAAAACAAAGAAAGCTTAGGAAACTTTGGTCCTAACTATAACTCTCTACTGGCGACTGCCAGTAGGTTATATATATTATATTAGCAGCACAGAGGCACAGATCCAGCACACTCATGGTGTTGCAAGTGATGAGGAAATCTATTCGGGCACCAAGAATGGCACACCTGAGTGTTTTGGCAGACAGAATGCCTTTATCAGAGGAGTAGAATTTATTAGATAGAGCCATGTAAAAGTGAAAAAAGTGTAATACTAAACTCAAAAGCAGGACAAAAAGCAGTGGATCCTGTCTAATTAAACATAGGCGCCATCTTATAGAGGGCTAACATGAAAGCACAGACTGTGAAAGATACAACAACAAAGAAAAGTCTCATTGCAATATCAATGTACAAAGTGATATTTACATAGGTAACTGAAAAAGAACAAATATATGAAAAATATATCAAACCTGTCCCCATATAAATCAAATCACATGGACATAGCCAAAAATGGGGGTACACATATAATCGACTAAAGCTTATTCAATGTAATTAATCCTTCTCAATATAATATATTGCCAGAGCCAAAAAACATAACCATCAATCTCTGCCCCTGCGGGCATGTAATTTGTGGCAGGCAAAACAAATATATGTAGCCTCTATTTCAACTCAAAATTATATAAGACAGGCAGACAACAATGAGTATATAATATCCCACCCAAGTGGACCAACAGTAAGAGAAACAATCATAAATTACCATATGTTGCAACTGTTCAGATAAGGAGATTCATGCAGAACAAGAACCACCAAATTCTAGAATAAAAGCATAAAATAAAACCCAATCAGATGTTACTACAACAACAAGCAAAAATAAACAATATGTGGCAATATGTTGAAACAGTCACCCCATGTGGATGCTAAGTCCTTCATCAGAATTAAGACATGTGGGAATTATAGTTTCAAGTTTTGGAATTCGCTTAGTTTCCATACCTCTCAAGATTAGCTCTCTATTGCAACCCCTAGCCTTGGCTCTCACTCTGCCAATTATAAAATATCTAATTAACCTGGCAGCACTGTTATGTCTTTATTTTTAAATGACGAGCTACTAGGTAAGATTGGTTGCCTTGTGTAATAGCCTGTATATGTTCCAATACCCTCTTTTTTTGCTGAATGGATGGTACTCCCCACATTATGTAATTCACATGGACATACTGATATAAAAATAGCCTAATCTGTTTTACTTGTGAGGAATTGACCAAATAGCAAGATATGGTACTGTCTTTTCAGTACAGACTGCATCTGTTCAGTTCAATACTTTGATCAGATAACTTCAGTCCTTCCTCAGTTCTGGAGGTGGGATCATCATACAAATTAATCAAAGTAGCTAATGTGTCAACATCACCAACTGTGAGTGTAGTGTAAGCTTCTTGTCCATTTAAAGATGGCTGTGTTTGTGTAGTTTCTTGCCCTATTTCAGTATTCAAATTCAATTCAAAATAGCTTTATTCTGGACACTAGGGCCATATAACCACAAATACACAGATGTAAACACATAATAGAATCAATAAAACTGTACATGTAACATGAAACGACACAGTACATAACCATAAAAAAATAAAAGAGCTAATATTTACAGTGTAGTAAAAATAGCCAGTATAATAATACATAAATTAGCAGATCATTTTGCTAAGTTTCCACATTGCACACAGAAATGTAGCCACTGAGGCAACAAGTGAAGGACTGGGGTCTGATCTCAGAATGCGTAGGGCCACAAGGTAATTCCGCAGACCAAGGCATCTGCAGGTGGAGGTCAGCCAAAAGCTGCGTGAGCGGGCATAGTTTGAACAGTCAAAGAAAACATGGGAAACACTCTCCACCGAGGCTGTGCAAGCTGGACAAATGTCTGTGGACCCAGTGGACCACCTTACAGTAAAAGATCTCAACGGTAAGGTGCCCACACAAAACTAAAAAAAAAACTTACAATCTAAAAGGAGCAGTGACCATGTCCCAGAATGGCTCATATGTTCTCATATTCTTGATGTCAAAAAGTCAGAAGACAACCTGGAGGAAACACCCTCTCTGTAGTCACTCACTGTTACAGTTTCCCACTACAGTGACTTCAATGCTTTCTTAGACTGGAAAGATGCAGAAGCGGGATGGTCCCAGAGTTCTAACAGACCAAGGAGATTAAGTGATTTTTTAATATTCAAGAGCCATGTCACTCTATGGAATTGGTCTGCCTCCATTATATCCTGTAATGCTAGTGTGTAGTGGGCTAGCTTGGTGTATGGTCCACAACCACCTCCAAAACAATAAAGGCATAGCCTGGCTTTGCCCACACACTTTTCATGCTCATATCATAGCAAAGTGGGTGTAAAGGAGTGCTGGCGGAGAGAAGCTAGGTTACGGATGAATTTGTTCTCCGTGATGATAAGGGGGTATAGGTTGGAAAAAGCCCACAGATCTGCACCATATAGAGCAGAAGCCAGGGCTTTGGCCTCATAAATACAGAGTGCCGGGTAGATTTGTTTAGTATATGAACAGGAATACTCTTTATAGAGAGCACCTGTTGTTTGCTTTAACTTCAAAGCAGCTTTGACAAGGCAGTGGTGTAGCCAGGGGGAGGTGGGGGCTTCTGCCCCGGCCGGCATGAGTTTTGGGGGCAGCGGTCTCCCACCCCCCGCTCCTACCATGCGGGGCGGCCATTGCACAACTTGCCAGCACCCTCCAACCCCCCACCCCCTCTTACATGCGATCGCTGGGTGGCAAATGCAGTGACCGCCACGGGCGGCACAACATCTAGCTACGCCACTGTCAAGGTGGGGTTTCCAGGACATGTTTTTAGAAAATGTGATACCCAGATAGGTAAAACAATCCACCATCTCGAAGGGCGCACCCCCTAACACAATGTGTTTCTTGAATGATCTATGTGGATTGATCGACATCAGCTTGGTTTTTTTAGTGTTGATCTCCAAGCCCCTAGCAAGACAGAAATCCTCAAATCTATGGAGAAGTTTCTGTAGCCCACTCAGGGTCTTGGGGATCTACAGGGTGTCATCTGCAAATAAGAGAATAGGAGTTTTAGATCCTGCCAATAAAAGGGCATTGGCATCAACAGTTGCCAGAAAAGAATCAATGTCGTTAATAAACAATGAAAACAGAGTAGGGGCCAAAACACAACCCGGCGTACACCACGCAGCACTGGAATTTCCTCAGTCACTTCACCCTGATTCCCCCACCTCCCTTGTGCAAAATTGTCCTTGTGGAGACGTTTTACTAAGAACAAAATAACTGGTGGCATCTTCCTATTACGCAGGACCTGCCAGATTGTAGAACGTGGTACCGAATCAAAAGCAGATTTCAGATCCATAAACGTAACATATAAGGAGCCCTTGCCAATGATAACAATGCAGCAATATATCAAAAGAAAATGGAACACCTGGTCAGTAGTAGAGACCCTAGACCGAAAGCCCGCTTGATTCTTCATCAGTCATCCAGTCCTGAATTTTAGCCATTCAGCATCAGGAAAAGACTTTTTGTATGAAGTCGATTAGGCTAATCAGTCTATAATTATTGGGGAATGACCTATTGCCTTTTTTGTGTGAATAGGTATAACAACTGCATCTTTCCACGATTTGGAGATTCCTGTCCCTGCAGCGATAGAGTTGGTAATTAATAAAATGTATCGGCCCACAAATTTCTATTAGTTTAAAAACTTTCAGCTGCTCCTGGTTCCCTTCCGCATGCAACTACTGAGAGAGATTCAATCACATCTGAAATATAAAAAAATGCCTTTGAAGAGGCTGGGCAAGATAATAGAATCATGGGGCCGCTGTGATTTATTGTCGAAGCTTCTGAGTAAAGGTCAGAAAAGTAATCGACCCAAGTTGTGGGGCAACATTGTTTGCAGGTTCGATTGGGGCCATAGCTCCATTTTGAGCTAGGAGCTGCCAGAAAAAGATATTGTCCTTAGCCAGACAAGCATCAAAAAGAGCATTCCACCTTTGGGAATCCCAGTCCCTCTTGGCTTTAGTAACAGAAGCTTTGTAGGCCTTCCTGGCTTCAGTATTCAAGAAAACACATTTATGTAACATCAGTTTGAAAATAAATCTAAATAAGTCAATTATAAGTTCAGTGTAATCTCCTTTCATCTTCAGACAGAAAGAGGGACTCTGATTGAACATTTTCAACTCATTCTCCATCAGAGAATGTTTGGAGAAGTTAATTACCATTGAGTTCTTAGGTTCTGTTAAATCTTACCCCTCTAGCCCCTTGTTTCCTCTCTACAGGGCCCTTGTTTCTTCTCAAGAGTCAGATACATTCCCTGCCACCATGGCATCTTGCTTTACTTTGGATATCCAAACTTTCTGCTGTTTATGGTTAGTATCATATTTTTTGCCAAAAGTTAAGATGCAACCTTATTGATATCAACCTAACCTTTTTTGCATCACATTTATTTATTCTACAATTGACGCTTCATCATCAAACTTACTCAATTCTTTGAGAATGGAATCAATTTCGTGCATGATTTTCTCAAAGTCTTTTCATGCATACTTAATAAGAATATCAAGCATCCTTTTTGAACACTGAGCATTATTAGAATACCATTCCTTCAGCATCTATAGGTCTGGGTCCTCATGGAAGGGTATGGTAAAAATTCTTAACCCCCTTGGCCCCTTCCGGAACCCACATACTTCTGTAAAGATGTGGCTTCCCATCACTTATTCAATTCTTTCTTAGATCATTTCTCCAGTTTGTCAATTAATCCTTTCATATCTGTGTGTTTTTTGCAGTGTTATATAGAGTGAACTTGACCCAAAAGTATCAGAGTGCTTTACACGAGCACAGGTTGCATTACAGACGTATAAATCCATTTTTTGTGTGATTTGCCCAGAATCACCAGATGCTTGAGCCTCCCACCAGACTCAAACCTGGTTCTGCCCATAAACAAAGATAGTGCTACCAATTGTCATTTTGCTACACATTATTACACCATCCCACAATTTGACAAAGCATCACCATAATGTTGACTATCTTACATGCCTCCACCTGTTCCCCAAATAGAACGCAATATAGATGAGACATAGTTTGATTACTGAGTCCGTAATCCTTATCAACCCTGAGTCATCCTCTGACACTCAGGAAGAAGCATCCCAGTCGCATTGACACTCATTACAGTCTAATTCATGCTATCACGTAGATTGGGGAAACAGGTCCTGATGGCTAAACTTCAATCGAGATCCAGTCAGAAGTCCTCTCAACACTAATGTCAAATGGACCCTTATGGTGGTGACACTGATGTGACTGTCGTGGGAGAGGACTGCCTGTAAATCAAATCCAGAGCACCTGCTTTAAGTTTAGTACAATACTTTTTGCACTTTAAATGGCTGTATTTCGGACATTCAATTTTCTGTGATAAAGGCGGTCTGCCGAAACGCTTTACTGCCCGAATAAATGTCCTCATTACCTGCAGCGCAATGAGTGCACTTCTCTGAGACTGTGTCTCTGTCTTGTAGATTTGATTTGTGGGCTACTCTTACCCACGACACGCACATCACCGTCGTTAGAGTATTGATTAAGATTAGTTTTTTACCTTTATTTTTATTTTTTAAATTAGGAAACATATGTTTTGGCTGTGTATATATCACTTAAATTTTATTTTCAAGGTATTCTTAATATATTTAATTTAATGTAATTGAAAAAAACATTATTTATTGGTTTTATTTTTTTAAAGAAGATATATATGTTTATGTTTATATATGTGTATGTATAAATACCTATATATTTTATTTTCATTACTTGTTAAAATTATGTAATTTTAATTATATTAATTATTTTGTCGTTTTATATTTTAAATACATTTATTTTAATGCCATAAATTACCTTTTTGACGATATTCTATTTCACTCTATTTTTGACATAATATTTTGGTAGTTTACAAGCAAAGTATGTAAGGAATATTTTGACACATAATTTGTGTCACAATGTTGTTCATGATTTTTATCATGCAAGCATCCTCAAACCACAGAACACACAGTCCAACTCATGCTCGGTAATGCTCACTCTGCAGTACTCCAAGTAGCAGATATCACAAACATCATTAACAATCACAATCTTGATATCCTCTGCATCACAGAAACATGGCTTAACTCCATATCATCACATGTCCTTCTTCCCACAGGCCACAGGCCACAGCATCCACTGTGTGGACCACACCTATAAGAAGGGAGGAGGCCTCACTGTCAATCACAAGTCCTCCTGACCCTGCACCCAAGGCAAGCATGTGGCGCTACACTCCAGAGAGGTACTGACATGCAAATGCAAGCCAAAGCTTTGAGTACCCTGGTACTCTAAAGACCTTGCTAACAATGAATGCCCCATCTGCAGACAGGAAAGAAAATGGAAGAAGAACACAACTCCTGATAAACTTATGATACCAAAGTCCCTCCATACAACACACGGACAGCTTTTCATATCAGCCAAAGTAAAGTACTGTACCAACACCATCAATGAAGCCACCAACAGAAGCAGAACATATTTCAAGACACTCAAGCAATACAGCAACTCTCAGGCTGATTCACCTATCCCACACTTCACAGACAAGATAAATGTCAGCAACCTCTTCTTCAGTGAAACAATAAAGAATAAAGAATATCTGACAGTGCATCATCAATACCAAGTCTGGGTCTTCTCTTACACCCATGCCTGTTTGTAGAATCCCACAATGATCATCCTTCAAAGCCATATTTCTCACAAATCTTGCCGACATACTCAGATCTCTCAAAGTCACTTCCCATGCAGATGAGGTCTTACGCTCATTTTTCATCAAAGCTCTCTATGGGGACACTCTGTTATCTCTAGTCACCATTGTAAATGGCTCATTCAAATATGCCATCTTCCCAGAGGTTCTCCTAACAGGAAAGATTTTCCAAGACCTAAAGAAACCTATTCTAGACCCTGGTAACCATGCCAACTGCTGACCCATTACTCACCTATCCTTCAACTACAAGACTATTTAAAAAGCAGTCTACTCACAATATCAAGATCTACTAAGATGTCATGAATGACTACCAATCTGGATTTAGACCATGCTGCAACACTGAGAACACTACCTTGCACATTGTAGACAATGCCTTCTTGACCACAGATGAAGATGACGCATTCCTTCTGCATTATTGGACTGCTCAGCTTTCTTAACCCTGTTGACCATCCAACCCTCATCCACACTCTGAAGTCTCAGATGGTATTTACTGAAAATGTACTTTACTGTTTCTCCTCCAACCTTTCCAATCACAACACCAGTTAGTTCAAATTGGCACCTTCAGGTCCCAAAAGATTCCTACCACTTATGAAGTCACCTACAGTGCCACAGTATCTCCTGCCATCTTTAAAATCTATATGGACCCCATTGGGGCTCTAGCCACAGATAACAGCATTATGATTCACCAATATGCTGACAATATACAAAGTTTATTGATAGTCTCCTCTGCACTAGACATCCAATGGCTTAAACAGTACCTCCACCTTATCGAGACCTGGATACCCAGAGCATACCTAAAGCTCAGTCTCTTCAAGATAGATATCCTGTTATTTGCCAAGAAAAACAAGCAACAAATGGTACAAACCTAGCTTAATGACAAGAACTCTAAATTTACCCTCCTGTATTTCACCTTGGACACTAGCCTCACCTTTAAGGAACACATTGCCAAAAAAAGAAAAAACAAAGGCAGCTTGTTACCAGCTCTCTCTTCTAAAATAAGAGAAACTGCATCATCCAGAAAGTGACTATAGAACTTCTGCTTAAGTGGTAATGCTCTTCTCCATGGCCTCATAGACTCTATACTTGCATCCTACATGCTGCAGCACATCTCTCTCAGGGCCAGCAGAAATATAATCAAATAATCCCACCTTGATAGAGCTCCTTTGGCTCCCTTTGGTGTCTTGCACATTCTTGAAAATGAGCTGCATCATTTACAAGGCCATCATGATCAGCACTCTCGCTCATCTTGCGGACATGTTCACCATCTCTGATGGCTCTCAGCACAGCCAGAGCCAGGCCACTATCAGACTGGAGCCTAAGAAGAAAAAGAAGAAGGAGGAGGCCTGGTGCCTTACTAAGAGAAAAACCAAGGCAGCAACCCTTTTTCATCTGTGCACCAAGGTTCTGTAACAACATCCCAATAACCAGAAGGCCTGCTGTAGCACTTTTCCAATTTTAGAAATAAATGAAGACACACTTCTTTAAATAACACTACATCACAACTTGGTCACAATCCACTAACCATTTACGTCTCCTATCACTTGTTGACTGTGTGCTTGCCTTTGGCCCTGTGAAGGGATTCCATGCGTTTCGGCTAGGTTCACTTAATATGAATACCACATATGCGCATGCATATATACATACATATATTTCGTTAGTTTTTCTTATTGTTTTTCTTTTACTACAACAATTAACAACAGTGAGAGTAAATATCTATTGATGCACTCCCTGCGAAAATGGGGGTGTTGCCAGCACTAAACCAAACTTCAAAAAATAATTATGAATATATTCAGATGTACAATATTGTCGGTTTCCATACTGCTGGAAATATATCTGCCCTTGTGAAAATCAACAGTATTTTTTTCTTTTGGTACTTTTGAGTTATGAACACTATTGTGGGCCTACTGCATTATTAGTGGAGCCCAGCCTCCATTGGACTAATATGGTGAGCATCCGGGTATCAGGCTGGCAGTAAGGCGTGTGTTAAAGTAATAAAGTAATAACCTGTATGGTGTACTTTAACCATAATAGTGCATGAGCCTGCCCATGTGCAAATAAGCTCATTTATGGAATGATAAATTATAATGTATTTAATTCCATCATGTGGAATTGTGCCTTTGTGCTTCAAATAGTCACATAGGTGTCATGGTCAGTGGAAACCTATATAAACCAAAGTACAGTTTCTATAAAAACTTGTTAGAGTGAACTATTATTTCTGGGCTGGTGACTATGACAAAGTGTAGCGTTTCCTAAAATGCATGCACCAAGAATCACATTTTGGTTTGCATTTCTGTTTTGAGACATGTGAAAGAAAGTAGCTTCATACTTTTCCTAGTCGGAGCTGATTACTATGAAACATTAGCTCCCTAGGTCTAAGCGAGAAACTCCAATTAGATTATGCTAATGGAATCGCTATGAGATGGTAACCCTGCTGGCTATTCAAAAGCTTCTTTAAGCAAGCAACAAAATGAAGGTGTGCACCTATAAGGGAATAACATGACTCTGCCACAAAAACCTGAATGGTATTTTTAATACAATTCCATTCACTAGAAAATTCTTGCCAGAGCTGCTGGCAGCAGAAACTAGAATAAGTGATGCAGAATGTCAAATATTTTCTTTCTATGAGAAGGAGTAGCGTTAAGAGGGCCCTCTATCATTTGTTCACTTGTGAGTTTTTACAGAAGTGCTTGAATGATTTAGAAAACTTTAAACCAAATGTCATACTACTGCAAAAGTGGGAGTGTTTTATGTGGGTAATATTTTAAGATAGTTGTTAGAACTGTAATTCTTAGTGAAGTCTTGCCCCAAACCTTTAGCTTTCACCCCTTCTGTTTTTCGAATTTCGTTAGCGTTGGCATTTAGACTATGTGCACTTTACCACTGATAACCAGTGCTACAGTGTTTGTGCTCTCTTCCTAAAACATGGTACAATTGTCTTAAAACTGACTGGCATATTTAATTTACTTATAAGATCCTACTAAATGATGCTACATGTACCCCGGTCCTGTAAATGAAATGCTAATAGGTGCCCTGCAGTACTAATTGTGCCACCCACCTAAGTAGCACTGTAAAACATGCCTCAGGCCCGCAACTGCAGTCTGTAGTGCAGTTTTAAAACTGTCAAGTTGACCTGGTGAAAAAAAACGTTTGCCAGGCCTCAACCTTCCCTTTTAATACGTATGTCATCCTGCAAGGTAGACCCTAAAAACCTATATGGCAAAGAGCATTGTATTTAAAAGTAGAACATGTGCTTTTAACTTACATGTCCTGTAGTGAAAAACTAGAATAATTTTTTCACTACTGTAAGGCCTTTCTCTCCCACTGGATAACACTGGCTTACCTTATTACCTTTAATAAACGCTAATCCTTGATTGGGACATTTAAGGATGTCAAGTTTGAACTCAATTGTAATCGAAAATGTTCTCTAATGGTAAAGTCAGATTTTAAGTCACTATTCTGAAAGTGCCACCTTAAGAAAGATTGCATTTTCTTGTCCTAACCATTTGGTGCTTGCTGTCTTTGTTCTCGGTCATATGACTGTTAATATCTTACCTGCTAGTTTTTGTGAATTCTGCCCAGACAGAGAGACAAAGGGGGACTGGTTGTTGGCAGAGAGGGTCATCCTAGCAGGATGGTAGGGATGGAGCTGTTGCCTGCCCCCCTTACATTTCAAAGGGCTGCCTCCAGCATGCACACAAAGGAACCTGACACTAGTCTTATGTCAAACCTGACTTCTTGGAGCCTTGGCAGGGTAAGCGGAGACTTTTTCAGAACCAGATGTGGGGGGTAGCCAGGATGTTGCCCACTTAAAAGGCTGGCACCAGGTATAAATATTGGACCCTCAGAACTTGTGTACACTTGTGGACCTGTGGAAGACTTCAGAAGGACTACCTGGACCCACAGAGAACTTCCCTGCTGCTTGAAGACTGCCTTGTTCTTCAGAGGACTGCTCAGCTACTACCAGAAGACTGATCTGCTACTAGAGGTCTGCCTTGCTGCTTGAACCCTGGACTACCAGAGGGACTCTTAGGACTAGTTGGTTGGCCTTCTGTTTCTGTATGAGCTACAGGGACACAACAAGCTCCAGGGACCTTGAACCCTGCACTTGGACTCTGCTTGAGTGAGTCCTAACCCCTCAAGTAGTGCCCCTCAGGTCCTGAACCTTTGGAAGTGGTGTTAGAGGTACTGCTCTTGCCTAACCCTAAAAGTTGAGACTTTGAAAGATTTCCACCAAGAAGTGCCAGAAGAACTGACAGAGACTGGGACCTTCCTGCCAGCTGATCCGCCCAAGGTGCATCACCAGTCGGAAAAACTTTGCGATATATTCTTTTTCGCAGCAGCAAATCCTGTAGTTGGGACCTCCGAATGATGGTATCCGGCATCTTGAAGCCCAATTTGGCAACAGCTTGCAGCTTCATCCCGCTGGAGGTTTTCATCTTCCGAAAAAATGTCTAAGTCTGAAGGTAAAAATCTTTACTGGGCTTGATGGCGACAGGCTCCCCTCAATGATGATGACCTCCTTGTTCTGGAAATTCAGCTCCGCCTGCTCAGAGCTTTTTCTTGCCAACATTGACGGGCTCACCAAGACCTTGAACTCAACCTTCTCCTGGACTTTTCTTCAAAATGTCTTCTAAGTCCGAAAGTAAGTCAAGATCAATCCACCTCGTATATTCGAACCGCACTCTTAAACTTTTGACTTTGCTCCAATCTCGCCCTACGATATAGCCTTGGTTGGTGCTTTGACCTTTTAGGCACTGGATTTAACCAAAACCTTGAAAAATTCATAACTCCAGTTATATTGATTGGATTTAAATCTTTTTGATGTCCTTTTTTTAATTATATTTTTCTCTATTTGTCTAAATTGGTGTGGGATTTTTCTTGTGTTGTGCTTTAATTTTATTACTGTTTGTGTGCTTTATAAATACTTTACACACTGCCTCTAAGTTAAGCCTGACTGCTTTTGTGCCAAGCTACCAGAGAGTTAAGCGCTGGTTAATTAGGTAACTTTTGCGGTTCACCCAGACAAGGATTATGGTTGTTGCTTGAGTAGGGATTTCACCCCCTTCAATCAATACCCCAATTTCTTTCATTGGTGCTCAGCGGACGGATCCAGTACTTGTGTTTGTGCATTACCCCTCAGTGATTTGTGTAACACTACAATCCCTGAAATTCTCCTTAGTTTTTGATTTGGCTATTATTTCCTTTTTACGAATTTAAGTTTAATTCACATTCTTTTTGCCACAATGAAGATTGAGCTGATCAACACTCATAACCTCAGCAAGACAGAGCTACAGGGGCTTTACAATGAAAGGGGGCTGTATGTGGGAAAGAAATCCACTAAAGTAGACCTCCAGGTAACCCTCGGTCCCTTCAAGGAAGTCAGAAGGATGCAGGAAGAGGATGTTCCTGAAGAGGAGGAGTTGGACTTATAGGAAGAAGAAGAGGAGGAAGATGGCCTGGCCACAGGCCCTGAGCTGCAGCAGCAGGAGAGTGAGGGCCCCTTGTCCACAGAAGTGAGGCCCCCTGCCAGGACAGAGAGCAGTGTGTCCTCCCACAGTCTGTCATCTGAGGAGCTAGCAGATAGGAAAGCTGAGAGGTAGTTCCAGCTAAAGCTGACCAAGTTTAAAATGGAGGAGGCTGCTGCACAGAGGGTGTTAGAGGAGAAAAGGCTGACCCTAGAGGAGAGGACAATGACTCATGAAGCGAGTCTGCAGGAGCTGTATCTTAAAGCCAAGCAGTGCAGAGGGTCTAGCAGCAATGGTGGCACGATACCCCAGAGCCCAGCAGATACAGGGGCGCCCGTATCCTCAAAGTCCTGGAGCCTACATTTGTTGTGAGGGTGACATTTACAAGTGGTCTGGGGCCTAGGAGGTTGCCTTACAGATGCACAGAGTCCCTAAGGAGGATTGAGGAGCCAGCCTCTGGAGGCGCATTCCCAATGAAGGGCAGAATGCACTGTCAGTCCTAGGTAAGGGAGACAGGATGAGGTATGCCATCATGAAGGATGCCTCTGTCAAGAATTATGGGCTCACCCCTGAAAAGTATAAGCAGAAGATTAGGGACAGCCAGAAGCTGTCCCACCAGTCCTGAGTGGATTATGTGGATCACTTTTGCAAGGAACTGGATGGTTGGGAGAAGGGCAGTGATGTGAGTGGTTACAATCTGATTGTCGAAGAGCATATGTCCAGTAATTGATTTGCAGACCTGCACAAACCCCTAGTGGATAGTGAGCTCACTGACCCTAGGGAGCGTGCTGAGGAGGCAGACCCCTGGCTCAGCACCTGGGTCAATAAGAAGGTATTGGGGGCGGGGGGAATCCTCCAAAGGGTGGCAAGGACCCAACATAAAAAGAGGGTGAGACAAAAATAAAACAAATGAGTTCTCTAAAAGCCCCCAAACAGTTCACAGGGTAAGGATACCCAATCCCAACATGACCACAAGAAGACTGGGTTCCCTGAAAAAAGTCAGGGAAATTTAGCCCTGAATGCTATGGGTGCTATAGATATGGACACATGAAGGAAGATGCCAAATGCCCAGGGGGGGCATAGCCCCCACAGGTGGGCAGACCCAAAGGTCAGCTAGTGTAGTGCTAAGGGAGAAGGTTGTGCCAGTTAGCATTGGGCTTGGGGAGGTAGTGCACAGGCTACCCTAGTGTCTCTGAGTGACAAGGAGATAGTGACAAAAGCCCCCATGCCTAGGAGACTCTCAGGGACACTGAAGCCAGCATGACTACTGTAAACCGTCATCTGGTATCCTCAGAGCAGGTAATCTCTAATGTGTTCTACCAGGACTTGGTAGCAGACAACTGTGAGAGTCACTACCCAGTGGCTCTGGTTCCATTTGAGCTGGGTGGGTTTCAGGCACCCTGAGGGTAGATGTAAGTTCTTCCACGCCCGTGGATTGTCTCCTGGAAGGAGGTGGAGCTCAGGTCTCACCTAGACATGTTAGGGTTGCCTGAGTGGGTAAGCCTGACCACAAGGTCCATGGCAGCTCAAGTAGGTCTGGAGCCAGGAAAAATGGCCCATGTAGCTGCTAAGAAAGAATAGGGCAAGGGGCGTGTTTTAATAAAACAATGGGGGTGTAGTATAGATTGTGGGTCCATTGTTGACATCTGCTAAGTTAGCATGAGCTTCGCTGCCATGAGGCTGCTTTTGCGCACGACACTGCATGCATAGATTTCGCAAGACTCTGTTTGTGCCCTTTTCACATGAGAACTGTCTGCTTTTCGCGTTCTCTACCGTGCTCTGAGGTTTAGTCTGCACACGATGTACAAGGTTGATCAACAATGCCCCTTGTTATTCTGTTCTGGTCAGTCCCTTGCACCTAGACATAACATGACACACAGCTGCACTACTGGAAATCGTATGTTTTAATATTGCAAGCGAAGCATGTGGTTGGGGCACTTGGAGAGACACCTTTCCGGAGAGAAGAGCTGTGCTTGTCCTGAGATGTAAACCCTATCATCTAGGCCTTGAGGTAAGGGGTCTGCTGACAAAGCCCAGAGGTCTTCTTTTCTATAATAAACTATTTCTTACCACGGGGAGGGTGGTTAGGTATTGTAGCCCTTTTCCACTGTCTTTATAAAATGATATCCCCATTTGTATTCTATGGAATTGTGACAATGCTGACTATATTGTGTTTATGCATTTTGCTGCTAGTAATGGCACTTGTACTGTACCATAGAGCGCGTTAGTTAAAATAAACATTTTAAACTATACCGCGACTCTGATTACTCGCATTGTGGACAGGTATGAGTGAGTGAGCGAAGGAGTTGTCTGGCTCCCGCGATTCCTGAGAGAGTCGGGAGTGTCGTGTTCTGGGTTGTCTAATCATTGGTAGCTCCGCTGTTAGTTGGAGAACAAATGAGACACTATAGCTAGTCGGTTTGGGATTTTGGGTACTAATGTGATAGGTTGGTACACCCCTATTCGCTGAGGTCCTGTTTTCCTGCGCATAGTTCTGCATATGTGCAGAATCCCTGCAACATGGCGCCACCAACGCTTGGCCTGGTGCTTATCTGCGAAACGCTTGAGTAGTGCTTGTGCTTGTCCACAATACCCTCACTTTTGTCTCCGGAGACAGCTGTGACGGTGTAACTTCCTATATTGATGTTTTTATAGGTTCTTTCAAGCTTGAAGTTTAAATAAAAGGTTTCTCTCTTTATTCTTAACCCATTGTTGTGCTGCCGCTTATTGAGTTGTTCTTCTTGGCTTTTCGAGATGGCGGTTAACATCCCGCCACCTAGTCGCGCACCACTCAGGCCTCATTTGACTCTACATGGGTCCCTGATGCGGGTGTTGCGCTGATTTTTGTAGAAGAAGTGGATCCAGGATACCACTTCGAAGTGTTTTACTCTGGGTCACCTTTCCGGCAGTGGACGGAGCAGATAATCTGTTTCATGAATACACTGCCACGGCTGTTCCTAATGCATATCAGCCCTATCGGACTCCAGAGTTTCCGCTCACAGCTTGGCAACACCGAATTTGGTTTAATGGCGCCCTTCCTCACCCACTCACGTCGGTCCGTTTAGGTCCTTTATCAATAGATGGAGCCACATGGCCCATTTTGGCTGGGTATACCCCTCACCCGCGTGGGCTTACAACAGCTATGCTGGCAGAACTTCGCGTGTTACACACTTCTTTAATACGCGTGCATAGAGCTGTTATTCAGTTCATGTCGCGCAACTACCAGGTGGGACCGCCTGGCGTTGCTGCGCAGCCTGCTGGACCTGCTGGTATAACCATCAGTCCTGTCATGGTTAATTCCGTAATGGGCAAGCGCCCACAAAATAAGGATGATTTACCTTATTGGCTTGCTGAGAAATTTGGACAGCTTGAAGCTGTTTTTCCCAATACAAATCCTGTGGAGAAACACAGGATATTGACGATAAGTTTGCCTAAAGACTTACTTCCTGAGGTGGCTGATTGTGACACCTGGGGCAGGGTGTTTGCAGCCATATATTCAAAGTGTTTTGGCACTCCCTCTATGACTGTACTCCCCTCTGTGATTAAACGTGTTCAAGATGAACACGGTGCTGAAGCGGCTGTAGAGCTGGGGATGAGACTGGTGGGGGTGTTAGACATGGTTGGTGATCTGATCCTTGCCAATGTCAAGGGCGATGCAGTAAGCTTTCAAGTCGCTAACGGCTTGGAGGCTGTGCCTGATGCAGACAAACCACGCGAATTACCGAAGATTATTGCAAAGGCTTATAAAACAATAGGCCGCAATAGTTTGGGAGTTAAGCATTTTACTCAAACGCAAACACAATCTCAAACACAACAGAAAGCTGAGTCTGATAAAGACGAGCGTCCAGTCTTTCCTAAAAAGAACAGGAAAAATAAAAAACAGGGGCAGCAACAACAGAAGCAGGGTTCGCGTGCTGGTTCACCGACACCTGACACTTCTGAGCGTACTTATGACTTGCGCAACCGCGCAAAAATTAAGACTCCTGATAGATTTCAAGTCCCTGATCAGCGCTCTCCTCGTTCTTCACAGGACACATCTGGCTCTCAAGTTGGTGGTGGGGATCGCCAGGATCGTGGCAAGAGTTAACCTGCGCCACAGGGATGTGATCAGCCTCGTCAGTTTGACGTCAAGGGGAAACAAGAGGAGCTACCACGCTTCCGTGCCCCGTTTCAAAAGAAAAAGGTCGCCGCTTTGACAGCGAGATATGCCTCAGACGGTGAGGACCCGACTGCTGGATTGGACTTGGGCGGTGACTCTGCTCGACAGCGCAGCGGAAGTTACCATAGTGCGGGAGGCACTGCGTCCTTGTCTGGAGGCGACAGCAACTGAAACTTTCATTACAGTAGAGACAGCTGACACCCGGGTTGCCCCCCCCGGATCGGCTGTATAACATAGTTTTTCGAATTGAAGGTGACATTGAGCGTGTAATCACAGGGATTTTTTGGGAGAATCTGACCGCTTCCTATGAAATTTTGTTAGCTGAGGCAGATTGGCCCCCACCTTTGTACTGGCCGCATCAAGGGGGAGGACGTGATACTTCCGAGTTTTTCGCGTTACGTCCCCAAGGAGCATGCAGAGGCTTTTGCAGCTGAGTGGGCTTTAGCCCTGGCACCGGCAGTGTACCGTAATCAAGTGGGCTGGGATAAAGATTCTCCGCCACATGAGATTCCATTGCGGTCTATGCCTCAACCTCAACCCCAATATCCCATCCGGCGGGAAGCCAAAGGTCCCGTTTCTGATGTTCTAACTGAGTTGGAGTATCAAGGAGTGATTGAGACACGTGTGTCACCGATTAATAATCCTCTTTTTATTGTGTCCAAACCCGATGGGTCTTATCGCATAGTTTTAGATTGCCGGCATTTGAACTCTCATTGTTGTACTTTTGCGGTACAGAATGCCCATAGCTCTGCTCTTGTGGACAGTATTGTTCGTAAAAAATATAAAACAACTCTTGACATTTCCAATGGCTTTTACAGTCATAACCTGTCCCCTGAATGTAGTCAATGGACCGCCTTCACGGCCGGTGGAAAACAGAAAAAATGTTGACGTTTACCTATGGGGTATAAGAATAGCCCCGGGGTTTTCGCCGCGCGTGTTGTCTCTTTGTTAGACAGCATAGACCCAGATGCATACTCGTATGTTGATGATATTTATCTCACAGACGACGAATTATGGTTGCATCAATGCCATGTTGACCACATCATCCTTGAGTTTGCGGACTATGGATACAAATTTAATTTTGCTAAATCACACATCGCTTGCTATGCGATGCTTTTTTTGGGCTATGAGCTCAATAATGAAGGTCGGGGCTTGGCACCCCACTTTCTGGAGAAATGCGCACGCTTGCAATCTCCAACTACCCTGAAAAAACTTCAGTCTTTGCTGGGATTTTTAAATTTCGGGAGGTCTTACATTCCCGAGTATGCCCAGCGTATCAAGCCTCTTTATGCTTTGATACAACCTACCTTTTCAAAAGCCAGCTGGCTCCCGGAACATTCTGCTATTTTGCATTATTTGCAGTCTGATTTGCTTGAATCTAAGTACTTGTTGACACGTGATAACCACACAAACCTGGTGAAACGAATCGTGCCAGGCGCCGTGGGTTTCACTTACTTGACGTACAATGAAGGCGACACAGTATCTATTGCATACAAATCACATTTGTACACTTCAGCCGAAATGCGGTTTTCCACTGTTGAAAAGGTTTTGACAGCTGTGCAGATGGCGGTCCTGAAGGAACGCGCACTGGCACAGGGGAAACGCATTTTAGTGGTTACAGCTTTCCCTGCTTTGGAAGCAGTAACTAAGGCAAGTGTGCCAAACTCTAAAGCATTACATCCCCGTTGGATACAATGGGCTACTTCTTTGACGTCTCCGGATGTCACGTTTATCTTTGACCCCTCTCTACAGACACAGGAGTTCTTGCAGTATGAACACGTTCATCCACCTCCTCTGTCTTTGCTTCCCTTAGAGGAGTACACATGTATCATCTACACCGATGTTTCGGCGCAACCGGCCACTGGTTCTAAACATGCTTATTCAGCGGCTTGCGCTATTGTGGCTGGTACAATGCTGAATGGAGAATTCAAGTCTAATATAGTGCATACACAGGCGCTAGGGGACTGTACCGCCAAATTGGCCGAGCTGCGCGCTTTGGTTCTTGCTCTTGAGTTTGCAGATCCGAGTGTTTCTACACTCATTGTGTGTGATTCCTACTACTGGGTTCAGTCTTTCAATGACAACTTATTCTTTTGGTCTCAAAATGATTATCGAGATTCTAAAGGCAGCACAATTAAGCATAAAACGCTTTGGGTTCGAGTGGCGGATCTTAAACAATGTCTGCCACTCACACATGTTATACATACTCTTGGCCATCAGCATGTGGGAGCACACGCTCTTGGAAATTGTTTGGCTGATGAAGCAGCCAAATCTGCAGTAGCCACGTGTTCCATAGCAGTCCTTACAAGGTCCATGACTAAGATAGATAATGACATTTTGGCAGCAATTGCTGCAACTACGGAGGGCTCTAATTATCCACAGGGTTTCCCTTCAAAGTATTCTTATCAGCTAACTCCTGAACAAGTTCCTTTTGCTAGAATACCTGACGTTGGAGATTGGCTGATTCCCAAAGCGGACCGCAGACACACTTTAATCAAAACCGCACACGAAGGTATGGCTGCGGCCCAAGCGGGAGTGTCTACGACTGTTTCTATCTTGCAGCAACGTTATTGGTGGCGTGGTTTATATAAACAGACCTGTAATTATGTATTTCGTGTGACATCTGTCAACAAATCAAGCCTTCTACGGTAACACGTCCACCACAAACACAGCTTTGCATTGCAAATTGGCCCTTTGCTTTTGTATATCTTGATCACTGCGGTCCATTTACTTCTGATACTGCATATAAACACATTTTGGTTGCAGTTGATTCGTGCACTAGATTCCTTTGAGTTTGGCCACAACGCAGTGCTGCCGCTCGAAATGTCATCAGGGATTTGCGTGTCTTTGTAGGGATCTTTGCCTGTGGCACCTTTCATTCAGACCAAGGTCCAGCATTCGCCTCTAAGGCATACAAGGACGCGATGAAGTCTTTGGGGGTGCTGGTGCAGTTTTCGTCTCCATACAGGCCTGAGGGCAATTCAATTGTGGAGCGAATGAATCGTGACTTAAAGCAATCCTTGACAGCTAGAGTCTTAGGTACTGGCAGCAACTGGCTGGCCCACTTGTATGGGGTTCAACGTGCACTTAATAATCTCCCTAAAAGACCTCTGGGTGGGCGGACCCCATATGAGATGCTCTTTGGCATCAAAATGTTTGTGCCAGACCTTGATGGTCTAGACGTTGCGGCGGCAGCCGCGACCTTTGACATAGAAAATCATTCTACTATGTTACAGGACCTACAAGAGACCCGTGCCCGTCTTGCTACTGAAAATTTGCCTTCGGCAACAGATGCTGCGCTGCTGATTCCGGTGGCCGGCTGGCTTCCGAAAGTTGGTGATCTGGTCCGAGAGAAGTTGGAGAACAAAAAAGAATTTGGTCCCTCTTATCATGCACCGGTTCCAGTGCTTGGCTTGAAGGGTACTCGTACAGTCATTTTACCACCGCTTCCTGGTTGCAAGGACAACAGATACATCTCAATTGACAATGTTAAGCTACAACATCTGGCCGATTCTGAATAGTGTGACGCCAGCTGTTTCGTGCCCCACAATTTCGAGAAATCCTGGGGTTGGCACATCTTTCAGCTCACTACATGACACTGTCATTGAGATGGACCCTGTTGTTGACCATTTACCTGTCCCTCCTGCTCCCTCCTGCGACAAGGAAGTTGAGTATACTTATCCCACGAGTGAGTCTTTGCATGGCTTGCCCGAAGGCCCTTTACACCATGGCAGCTTTTCTTTTGACTCGTCCTCCACCACTTCAATTGGCCCTATCATATTGTCTATTTTTGTTTCCTGGTTTAAACAGACTTATTTGGTCCCTCCTTGGACATACATCTGGTTAATACTGATCGCCATTTTTCTCTTCATGTCAATTGGTTTTGTGACAGTGTTTTTCCTACTCATCAATGGTCACTACTTACCAGAACGCTCTGCTGTGAACTTGGTTGATGGAATTCTAGCCCCTCACTCATCTTCCCACATCATGAAGCGTGACCAATCTCTTGTTAACATTTCAGTATTCCCAGTTGCGGATGGCATCATCTGGGATAAAGTGGATTTTCAGGTCCAAGGCCCGACGGAAATTATCAACGTTCCATACGTCTTTCGTGTCTCCATGGGTGATGTGGTAACACAGGACATACGCTCAGACGACTGGGATGTGCATGCAATACAATCATTGCTTTCCGATTTGAAGTATTATGCCGCCTTTAATGCTGAAGATTTATATTTAAATCCTGCCAATTATGCCGATTTGTTCTGTTATCAACATTATGGGCATCATTTCCTACATAAGACTAATACATTACGCCCTGTTGTCAATTACACACAGTGGGAACATTGCCCTACACCAATAAAAGGTAGTTCGAGAACACTTAGAAATAAATTTACATATTTTACAGATTTTGATAGGTCAACACCTGAGTCCTATTATTTTAAATTAAATGTTCCTTCAACTCCCAAAGTAATGTTGACCCTTACGAAATTAATTTATTCAAATTCTTTCAGACATGATCTGTCAGTCAGGGGTTATGATCACTGGAAGGCCACCATTGATTTGAAATCAATCTGGGGTTTTAAGACCTGGCAGGTGCGGGGCACTGAAGCGTTACATCGTGCCTGCCTCATCCCAACACAAATTTTGTTTTTAAATGAAACAGTTTACCAGACAACTTGTTTTGGTTTGGCAACTGCAAAAAAGTTAAACGCCCCTGCCATTCCCTCTTTAGCTGAGTATAATAATTGGCGCATATACACGAATTATACCATTGATGCCTTACAATCTTTGTTTCAAAATAACACGTTTAATGTATCTGAAGTGGATCCTTTGCGTTGGCTAGTTTGGCAGACGAATTTGAATGCCTGCCAACTCCGTTTTCATAACACTAGTTTAGGTTATATGCAAGACAGGCCCGACCCAAGATTTCCAGATACATATTCGGTAACAACCTATTCGGTTGGAAAATTATGTCAACAGTGGTTGCAGCACTCTACACTATCGTCCGTTAAACAACATTTATCGTTGTTGTCCAATAACATTAATTTGGCTGACTTTGTCTTGGGACCCAGGGTTCCTAGAACAAAGAGATTCTTTTACGCAGCTTACAATGAAATATGGAAACTTTCACAGATTGAAGCGGCGTCACGTCTGCGGGAAATTGACCAAGCATACTTAGAAAAGGTTCTAGCTGTTGTCGATAATAGTATTAACACACTATCTTCCCACATTTACACATTGGATAATATTGTTTCTTCTGTTATTGATATTGTGCAAGAAGATGTGTCTCTGTTATATCATGGTCAAAATCAATTGCGTTCTGTAATGCAATTCACATGGACTTTACAAACTCTACAAAATGGGAAAAGTACCATGGGATTATTTGAATGCGACTGCTTTATTTTACCATTTAATTTGACTGACAAACAGCAGTTCATGTCCATGAAAGATGCAATTTAATCTCTTCTACACATAGAAAAAATAGACCCTTTGCCCTTTTCTGTAGCGGAAACTGACGCTGCTGTTTGGCTAATTCATAGGGTTATATCTTTGCCTTTCTCGCTGTTCCAATTCAGCTCCTGTATGAAACATTACCCGCTAGGCTGCTTTGAACCCCTGCGTAGCGCTTTTCTGCATGAACTGTGGTCTTTGCCTTTTACCTACCGATGTTTGCGGGAAGAAACTTAAGTATACCTTACAGGGGAGGACTGTGATTCTACAGTGGGTCATTCCCTTGTTTGCAAAAATATAAAGTTGCACGGAGCATGTAATATGTCAGCTCTGAACCTTGCATGTGTTTTAAAAGGTAATCCGCTTCCCGCAATAATTCCCACGTTCACTCTGCTTACTAACGGTAGTTATCTTATTCTAAATAACCAAGAATGCTGCGGCTTGCTGGCTGGCATACCATACATAGTAACTGTTTCACAGCGCGTAATTTGTTGTTACAATGTGCTTTTTCCTCCCCCGCGTGGGCAGCTCGATAGCTCAATTTGGCCTTCAATACCAACTTTGAAAGCAGATTTCAACAAGTTGAGCAGAATAAAGGCGCTTTTAACCCAACAAGAAGTCGCCCTTACTTCCGCATGAGAAACCTTCAACCTGCAGGTGGCTAGCGCTGCTAGCGAAATTCAAAGGGGCATATTATCAATAGACGGCGATAAATATCGCAAAGCGCGCTTAGCGCTTTTTTGTTTATCTCCGTCTATCGCTGGAATTCATCGCCCGGTTAGCGCGTTATTAACAACGCGTATCACCGAGGCGATAAAAATTCCAGCGATAGCGGCTTTATCGAGGGGATATCGCTGGGAATCCAGCGAAATTACTACATAGATGGCGTAAACGTTGTTAATAGGCCAAGGTGCACCTAGCCTTATGATCCACCTGCCATAGGATAACTAGGGTAAGTCAGCATTTTTTCAGATGTTAGTTTTTGGCGAAAACCGCGGTTTTCGCCAAAAACTAACGTCTGATAATATGCTGTGGGCCGCCTTGTAAATATCGCGATGTGCACTTAGCGATATTTTGCATGTCTTTCTGTGTGAGGTACGCCCAGTGACGCCCACTTTGCATCTCATTACAGATGCAAAGCGAGGCATCGGGAAAACGGCTGCTAACATGCGCTAATGCATGTTAGCACCGCCTTGTAAATAGGGCGAAAAGATTATCTCTGCTTTTTTGGCTTTTAAAGCCAAAAAAGCGGAGATGAGGCCCTTGATAATATGCCCCAAACACTTTTAAACACTAATCTCCCACTGCCTTTTGGGGAGCTAATACACCGCATATTTAATGCATCTGATACAAGAGGCCTTGCACATTTTTTTTAAAGCTGTCGGCTCTGGCCTTGTGACTTCTTTTCAGACAATATTTGGTGTTATACCTGCATTCATTCATTCTATTTTTTCCAGCGTCTTTGGTGGATTCCCTTTAATGCTGGCATTAGCTGCTGGAATCCTGCTGCTACTGTGTCTGCTGTGCAATGGCTGCTCTTCTTTTAGTGCTGCACAGACAGGACCGGCTGCGATTGCTCCGTGACCGTATGCATGGATGCTTCGGTACACTACCACTGGCAACTCTCGGTGTGTCTTATGGGTTGTCCTTCCGCTTTGCATACTTCACTTGCGTGCCACCAGACTTTTCATGTCTACAATGTCCGTTTACATGTGCATTGGATTTATGCCTCTCCAATACGTCGTGTCCGGACCCGGAGTTCGACCAGCTGATGGGTCCCTTAGTGGCCCATGAGCAGGACTGTTCTGGGATTGGCCTTAGGGCGCGTGCAGCTGCCCTTGGAATCTTGGCTCAATGGGATATCTGTGAGGCTGCGCAGAATCTCCTACTTCACAGTTACATCGAATATCACGCAAGTTGTCCGGAGATGCTAGTGGAGGCACCCGCATATGAGGAGCACACTTGTTCGTTCGATTTGATAAACTGGATGGCATCCCTTTTTTCCACCAACGACAATGATGTCCTTCTGGAGGGTGTTGCATTTTTTTGCTCCTACACTCTGATGGATTAAATTCACCAATTCTTGGATTTTGGATGCCTTTGTACAAAATTACTTTTTTCCCTAATAGGTTTTTTTCTCTCCCTTCTCCATTGTTCAGTTTGTTTAATTTTAAACCCATAGACGTTTTTGAACTCTGCTCGCACTTTTTGGACTCTGTTCGTACTTTTTGAACTCTGTTTTTGTACTATGTCTACATACGATGGACTTACCAGGGGGAGGGTGTAGTATAGATTGTGGGTCCATTGTTGACATCTGCTAAGTTAGCATGAGCTTCGCTGCCATGAGGCTGCTTTTGCGCACGACACTGCATGCATAGATTCCGCAAGACTCTGTTTGTGCCCTTTTCACATGAGAACTGTCTGCTTTTCGCGTTCTCTGCCGTGCTCTGAGCTTTAGTCTGCATCCGATGTACAAGGTCGATCAACAATGCCACTTGTTATTCTGTTCTGGTCAGTCCCTCGCACCTAGACATAACATGACACACAGCTGCACTACTGGAAATCGTATGTTTTAATATTGCAAGCGAAGCATGTGGTTGGGGCACTTGGAGAGACACCTTTCTGAAGAGAAGAGCTGTGCTTGTCCTGAGATGTAAACCTTTCATCTAGGACTTGAGGTATGGGGTCTGCTGACAAAGCCCAGAGGTCTTCTTTTCTATAATAAACTATTTCTTACCACGGGGAGGGTGGTTAGGTATTGTAGCCCTTTTCCACTGTCTTTATAAAATGATATCCCCGTTTGTATTCTATGGAATTGTGACAATGCTGACTATATTGTGTTTATGCATTTTGCTGCTAGTAATGGCACGGGTACTGTACCATAGAGCGCGTTAGTTAAAATAAAATTTTTAAACTATACCGCAACTCTGATTACTCGCATTGTGGACAGGTATGAGTGAGTGAGCGAAAGAGTTGTCTGGCTCCCGCGATTCCTGAGAGAGTCGGGAGTGTCGTGTTCTGGGTTGTCTAATCATTGGTAGCTCCGCTGTTAGTCGGAGAATGAATGAGACACTATAGCTAGTTGGTTTGGGATTTTGGGTACTAATGTGATAGGTTGGTACACCCCTATTCGCTGAGGTCCTGTTTTCCTGCGCATAGTTCTGTATATGTGCAGAATCCCTGCAACAGGGGCGATGATGTTTCAGAGGAATAGCTGTATTAATATGCACATATCTACTTCCAGGCGTTTGGGACCTTTTTGTGGGTCTCCTTTTATTTTTATCTGTGGCTTGCTGCTAGGATTCCACCTGGCAAATGCCTGGTAAATATATTCAATATTAAGTACTGTTAACCGTACCCTGTGTGGGTTGAACATATTGGTATTTCTATTTATGTCACTTGCCTTTCCTTTTTATTTAAAACCCTGCAGGTCCGGGGCATCCCTGAGGTTTAATTGGGTCCCCGTGCCCTGATGAAATTGCCACAAAGTCATTGTCAATGAAACATGTCGGCCCTTCAGGTTAAAATGGTCTAAACATGATATGGTGGTTTTAAACGAGTACGGACACTAAAAATTAAATACAGGAGTAATGTGCTTCTGCAACTCAATTTTAGCCTTGTAGGAGAGCACTTTGAGCCTTCTTTGTAAGTTCTTAATTCTTGGTTTGATATCACTTTATTTTTATACACCTTTTACTTTAAAAAACACATAGTTGGGAGTTTGGTTTCGCTTCCTTTTGTATCAGGAAAGTGCCGATGATGACACACAGTGAACTAACTAGTGAGTACCTACCAGCAGCTCCCCTGGTGTAGCTTACGTGAGGCGCGTTCTTGATTCACCTCACTTTTTTAGACCCGCTCAGTTGTCAAAGTGCTGTGGGTTTCTGGCCTGCTATGATTGGTTTTAAATACCAAAGATGGCAAATATGGGAGGTATAGGACTAGATAGCAAACCCTGTCCCACCAAGAAAAGAAATGGTGCAACCTTCCCCTACAAGTAAATTTTTTTTATGTGTAATCTGTAAAAAGGCCTTTGTATATTGACATTATTGAGTGGAGGGCGTCCTGGTTTTTTTGTCCCTGTTTTGCTCCTTTTTTTTAAATATGGCGTGGGAAACCTTCCCCTGAAACTCTCATGGTCCAGGACGAGGCTGAACCAGGGGCAACCCCCTGGAACACAGAGAGGAGGATATTGCTGCCCCGGGAGACCTGCCTGAGCTGGCAGGTTGACAAGCTGAGGGTGGTCAACCAGGGAGTAGTTTTGCAGGGCTCAAAAGGAGTGCCCTACTCTTGAGGGCCTGAGGTGGCAAGCTGAGGCTCAGGCAGCTGGTGACATCTCTGGAGATCACGTTATATACTGGGAGAATTACCTCCTGTATAGAGAGCCTAAGGTTCCTGAGCCTGGGACAATCCATGTTTTCATGGTCCATCAGTGGTACATGGGCTTCCTACTGGATTTGACTCATGATATACCTTTGGCAGGACGTTTGGATCAAGACAACACCTTTACCAGGCTTGTCACTCCCTTTTACTGGCCCCGGGTGAGAGTGGGCTCAGATGCATTCAGCAGGTCATATCCTGCCTACCAAGCCAGTGGAAAGTCAGAGAGAAAGATAAAGGCTCCCCTGGTTCTCTTACCTGTCATTGGCAACCCCTTTAAAATGGTGGGTTGTTGGCTACTTGCTGTGTATGTGGCCCACCAAATTATTTGTCAATAAAAAGATTTGATCCAAAACATGGTGGGCATCAATATTATTGGGCCCTGGACCCCAAAACTGCCCTAGCTACAGGTTCATCCTTGTCTTAGTGGACCATGCCACCAGGTACCCTGGGGCTATACCACTGAGCATGGTGACTGCACCTGTAGTGGCCAGTGCCCTGATGGGATTTTTACTCGGGTAGGGTTCCCCAAAGAAGTAGTGTCTGACAGGGTCACAAACGTCCTGTCATCCTACATGAAGTCAACGAAGGATGAGTGTGGAGTAACTCATATATTCTCCACACCCTATCACCCTCAGACCAATGGGCTTGTTGAGAGGGTCAACAAGCCCTTAAGGCATGATCATGGGCCTGTTGGAGCCCCTGAGGTGGAAGTGGAACGTTCTCTTGCTATGCCTTCTTTTTGCCTACAGGGAGGGGCCACAGAAAGGATTTGGTTTCTGTCCCTTTGAACTCATGTATGGCCATCCTGTTAGGGGACCACACAGGAGGGGTGGGAGCAAGGTTCCAAGACCACCCCCACAGGTTGCTGTCAGCTACTTGATTCCTTTTAGGACCCAGATGAAGTGCTTCTGGAAGAGGCTACTGAGATACTGGAAGTCAGCCAGGATGTGATGAAGCTCTGGCATAACCAGAAGAGGAGGATGGAGCCTGTGGAGTCTAGGGCCCTACAAGACTGATGTTCTGGGCCTTATGAGGTGAAGAAGAGAAATGGGGAGGTCACCTACCTGGTGGACCTCAAGACCCTCAGGAACCCCTTAAGGGTCCTCCATGTTAACCACCTCAGGCCACACTATGAGAGTTCTGAAGTCACTATGCTCCTGGTGAAAGATGATGGTGTAGAAGAGGAGAGTGAACGTCTCCATGACCTCCTGTTCCCTAAGGAGCAGGATGAGTCATCGGAAGGTGTCAACCCCTCCCATACCCTGACAGCAGAGTAGCAGAGAGACTGTTGCCACTTATTGGAGCAGTTTGTCTCTCTATTCTTATTAGACCATGAGCGTACTCATCTGTGTACCCATGATATTGACACTGGGGACTGCATGCCAGTGAACAATAAAATGTAAAGGCTGTCTTACAAGGTGAGAGCTAGCATCAAGGAGGAAGTGTCAAAGATGCTGGAATTAGGGGTGATTGAGCACTCCAATAGCATTTGGTCCAGCCCAGTGGGACTGGTCACCAAAGTCGCCTCACTGAGAGCCACCCCAGAACTCAGGTTCTGTGCGGACTATAGGTGGCTCAATTCAGTTGCAAAGACTGATGCTCAACCCGTCCCCTGAGCTGATGAGCTCATAGCTAGGTTGGGAGCTGCCAGGTTCTTAAGCACTTTTGACTTGACTTCTGGGTGCAGGCAGATTGCCTAACCAAGGGTGCTAAGGAGAGGTCTGTATTCTCCACCTCAGAGGACCACTTCCAATTTAAGGTAATGCCATTTGAGTTAAAAAATGCCCCTGCTCCCTTCCAGAGGTTGGGCAACAGGGTCCTGTTTGGGATGGAGGCTTTCTGTGGTGCCTATCTGGATGACATTGCAGTCTTCAGTTCCAGTTGCAAGGACCACCCTTTCCAACTCCTAGAGGCGGTTCAGGCCTTGCAGCAGGCAGGCCTGACTATCAAGGCCAGCAAGTGCCAGATAGAGCAGGGATCTGTGGTCTACTTGGGACACCGCATAACTAGGGCAAAGTACAGGCACTCCAAGCCAAATTTCAGAATATCATGGCTTGGGACCATCCCCCTCAAGATTTATACTGAAGTGAAGGACTTACTAGGCCTCACTGGATATTATAGGAAGTGTGTCAAGGGCTATGGCACCATTGCTGCCCCTTTGACTATGTTGACTTCTAAGAAGCAGCCCATATGGGTGATCTGGACAGAGGCCTTCAAGAAAGCCTTTTACTATCAAGGCCAGCAAAGGCCAGATAGGGTAGGGATCTGTGGTCTACTTGGGACACCAAGTGGGCGGGGGCAAGGTGCAGGCCCTCCAGGCCAAAATTCTGATTATTTTGGGTTGGGAACAACCCAGATTCAGACTGAGATGGGGGCCTTCCAAGGCCTCACTGGTTATTACAGAAAGTTTGTCAAGGGCTACGGGACCACTGCTGTCCCCTTGATTAAGTTGACATCTAAGAAGCAGACCAAGAAGATGATCTGGACAGAGGTCTGCCAGAAAGCCTTTGACACCCTCAAGGAAGCCATGTGTACAGCACCAGTACTGAAGGCCCCTGACTTCTCCTCCAATGAGTAGTATAGTACAATCAGATGCTTAGATCATGGCATAGGGTCTGTGCTTTCACAGCTCAATGAAGAGGACCTAGACCAACCTGTAGCCTTCATTAGCAGGAGACTACTTCCCCGGGAACAGAAATGGAGTGCAATTGAGAGGGAGGCTTTGCTGTAGTTGGGCTTTGCTGAAGTTGAGACCATACTTGTTTGGAATTCTCTTCCAGGTTAAGACAGACCACAGGCCCCTCAGATGGATAAAGCAGATGAGGGGGGAGAATCCCAAGCTGTTGAGGTGGTTCATCTCCCTACATGGAATGGACATTATGGTGGACACCATCCTGGCACTGTCCACGCCATTGCTGATGGTCTTTCTAGGTTCTTCTGTCTTAGTGATGAGAATTCCCAGGCGGGTGGGTAGTTTTCTTTGCTTTCAGCTTGGGGGGACATATAGAGATTTTTTTGACTTCCAAAAAGTTGTAAAGGCTCCTCATCATTGACGATTACCTCCTCGGCCCAGAAATTCAGCTCCGCTCTGAACTTTTTCCCAGCCAATGTCAACGACTTTATCGAGACCTCATCCAGCGCTGCCCGGCTACATCAACTCCTACTTGGACCCAGTCTGCTGCCTCACTGCCCTACTGAACTGTGCCATCTCATGGGCTTTTATTCAATATTTCTTCTAGGTCCAAAGGTAAGCTGAGACCGGGCCCAACCTACCTTGTGCATCCTAACCCTGCTCCATTGCAGTTTGCCTTAACTTTTGACTTTGCCCCGGTCTTTTGCGACCATATACCTCCAGTTAATGCTTTGATTTTTCAGGTGCTAGATTTTGTGAAAAGCTTTAAACATTCATAACTTTGATTCTACTGATTGCATTTAATTTGTTATGGTGTCAGTGCAACCAGGAAGGGCAGGAGTAGGAGCACAGTAGTCCCAGTGCTATTTAGCACTTTTGTCATTTTCCACAGAGTGGCACATCCGTTTGTTGTTGGGGACTCCCATGCCCAAAAACCGGTGCAACTAGGAGAGGTAGGAGGAGGAGCACAGCAGTCCCAGTGATTTATAGTGCGTTTGTCATTTCCTGTGGTGCATGACTCATGTGGGATGCACTCAGGAATGTCACAGGCAAAGACTGGGCCAAGAGTGGGGCCTTCTGCGCCTGACAGAGGCCAGAGGAGGCTGGGCTGGGCCGGCTCTCTTTCATCCATCTCTGGACATTTGCCCTAGTGCAACTTTGCTAAAGTAAGTTATTTTGCCCTCCTGTGTTTGTCTACAGTATGAAGAAAAGAAAAGTGACTAGTGGTGCAGCTGTCCCATTTAAAGGGATCACAATCGATAAAATGTTGGAAAGAGCTATGATGGTAATTACTATCTAAATTGTGCTGACTGCGCGTAGGCTTTCACTTTATCAGAGGCCCACTGTAATCACTTTACGGACTGACATTGCGAGGTATTGAGTAGAGCCCTAGCGGGCACTAACATTGCCTGCCCAACTACCTTTAAACCTGGAGCCTGTGATGAAATCTTTGATCCCTTCCCCTTGCAATCCCCAACTGCCCCAGTTCACAAAAGGGAATGAAGGAGGAGTGTCAACTCTCTCCATTCATTATCGAGTCAGCCAATGAATGCCGAATTTTTTGGGGAAGGGTGGATGTGGAGTTTCTTGAGGATTGTTTCAAAAGGATTACAACCACTCTGTAGTTAGAGTTGCAACATATTGTGGAGCACCTCACGCTGATTGAATCTCAGCTCGGGCCATGCACCTGTCCAAAATTCCAGAGCATTCACTTGCTCTGGTACGGGAATCATCTCTACCTACAAGTTGTACCACCAGCCTACATCATCATCCACAGCCTGTCAGTATTCCCCCTGCTACCCAGGACAAAACAATGACACAAAGTGGACTAATGTCACAGCCAAGTGCTGATACAGGGGATAAGTATGTCCCTGAGAAATAGTACTTTGAGATGTCAACAAACGCATGAGCTCAGCAGTTCAGTACAAGAGAAATCCCCCAAACCAACAAACAATGGGGAAGCTTGCAGGCGGGGTCATAATAACTATATCGAGAGATTACCAAAGATGGAAGTGATAGATTGACCTCTAGCTGCTTGCCCATATGTTCGTGTTTTGGCTGGTGACCCCGTCCTTCGGAGGGGCATGGTCGAATCCCATGGCAATCTATTTAGCAAAGTTCTACATTGGTTGACCAACCACAGGGATTTTTCACAGGCAAATAGTTCTAATATCCTTATGGCAAGGCAAGTAGTTTGGATTGGACACTCCAGAAAATATATTTTGGGAGACTGTATTATAGTTAATTTCAGTGTCTATCTATGTAAGAAACTTACTGACATATTCCAAAGACTGGGAGCAAACACAAGGCCGGATGGTTACACTGACTTGGGCTACCTTTATTAGCCCCCTACATTCCCTGCACTCCCAGTATTTCCAGCACATGTGTTGCTCGAATATGAATTTACCTTGAAAAAACAAAAGAAAAGAGGCGTACAGCAAAACAGGAACAGTTGGTTTAATTAAACACTCCGGCTGGGAGTACAGCCTACAGAAACGGGTTTGAGGACTGTCTCAAAGTGCAATCAATCCAAGTGAGTTTTATACAGTTTTGGGTGTCATAAATGTACATCAGGCGATCCTTGTTTGGTAAAGGAATGTGGGCCCTGTCTGTGTGCTCATAACTGAAAGGCTCCTGATAACAAATGAAGGTGGGCCTCAACCTTGCGTGGACACAATTTGGACCAGTGGGTAATGTATCCAGATTCCTGACATGATGGGGGCATGATCACTACATGCACTGTGTGTGTGCTGTGTCCTGATTGGCTACGTGTTTCTAACTCCATGTGGCATCTGACTTTACGTGTTTAGGGAATGCTCCCACCCTTCTGGCCATGTGTGAATATATTGAGGACAATTTCCCTGGACCAATGTCGTGTTGCTGCGCTTCTTTGGGGGACAGACCTGAGTTTCCTGTTCAAGTTTTTGACTGCCTGCTAGGTGCCACCCCACCTGTGACCTGTCAATCAGTTACCGCGGGCCTAGGATGTAGAGCCTGCCTGATCACATATTTCTGAGTTGGGTTGATGGAAAGTTCATGACAGGCTAATTTGATAATAGTGATGTGATTTCGTTTGTGTATGCGAGTGTACCATTATAAGCTTTGGCTTTGGCGTTTTTATCAATATCAACACATGTGCAGCCTGATGCAGCTTCTGAATTTAGGCAAGCTGATGAGATCTCTTATACCTGTCACTCATATATACCCCACTTGAGACTTTGAATTGCTATGGAGTCTTGCCTGATTTTGCTGCCATTGATTGACTTCCACCCAGCTGCGACATGCTCTAAGGTAGGGGCTCATCATCACTCTTCTTAAGACTCTCAGAAACTGTATCATCAACACACAGTAACCTAAGGTTTCTGGCTGCTATCAGCTGGGAAATCACAGGAATTAGGTCTTAGTTGTTGATACCTGAGTGGGTATACTTTCTTGAGAACTATATCAGCTATTTTTCAGGAAACCAGGGATATAGGGCAAGTAGTGCATGATGGGTATGTTTGCTGCTTTATCCCTGCTATCCGCTCCAGCCCTGGTGGAGCGAAAGGAGGCTTACCAATTTGGATTAACGCCTCACTTAATCTAGTTGTGGAGAATGTCCCACTGTGCACCACACTTTCTAAGCGATCTATATAAAGGGGAAAGGAAACTTGCATGTTTATTTGATACATTTCTGTAATAATGATTTCTGAAATAGAACCAACAGCAATTTTGGGTATTTGGTTTATTTTCTCGCTAATTTTAAAGCTCAGTGCCACACTCCTCATTTGAATTTTATGGTCTGTGGGGATTTTCATGCAAAATGTATTTCTAATACAGCAGATGTGAGTTTTGATACCTACCTTAATACCTCCCAACTGAGCGACCGAAGGGGTGAGGAACCAGGGAGATATGTTGCTATTTTTAATTCAGTTGATGTAATGGCTTACACGGATAAGGGAGATGTGAGACAACCCTCTTTTCAAGGGAGGGGTTGTGCAACGACTATAAGCTATATTTCTGTTACTAGAAATATTTTGCCTTACACAGTTAAGGGTAATTTTTGAGAAACCAGATAACGTGACCAGACGGCTTAACAATGCTGTTATCCTTACCCATATTTTGAGTTAAAGCACCATTGAAAGCACTGACCTCTATTTTCGGCTCAGGGCACTGACTTAAGTCTATGCTGGCTAATGGCTAATCCCATTATGTGTCTGGCTAGACTGTTATGATGCAATGTAACTGCCTTTCTAAAATGCCTCTCAGAACAGGCTGACAGGATTAATATTTCATGCATTTTTGAAGAACTGTGCAATTATGTCAGAATGTCCTTTTTAAAACCTGTAGTGTACCACTGAGTAGTCCCTAGGTCATTCGCCTCCCAATGCTCCATCGTGAATAGGACTGTCAGCCAGACCTAGAATACCCCAGGAGTTAGCATGTGCCAGACTACAATATAAGCAACAACTAGAGAGAAGGAAGAAAGAGTTAAATTAAGAGGACTGGGAGCATCTTACCATCTCTGCCACATTGAAAGATCGTAAGGCTTTTTGGATTACACGTAAACAGTGTAGGTTAAGGAGCAACCAGAAACATAATTTGTACTGTAACATAAATTCCAGTGAGTTGGTCAAACATTTTTCAGTAATATATTGTATCCCCACAGAAGACCGCCTGCTTTACCACCATCCTGAAAATCTGCCCTGGGACTGCCCAAAGTTAACATTTTCCATCAAAGAGGTTAAGGAAGCTATCAATAAAAGCCCCAGCTCCAAAGGTATGGGACAAAATGGGTTACCCATTCATCTGGTGAAATGTAACGTTGAGCTTTGGGGCCCACTTCTCACAAAAGTATTCAATAACCTTTTTTGAGACAGCTTCCCGGGATCCTGGTCCCAGTCGACGATTGTGCCCGTTTTCAAGATGGGTGGCAGGCCGGAGCCTAAGTGCTTCTGACCCATCTCTCTGATCGATACCTCAGTTAAAATTATAGTGAGAGTTATATTTAATAGCATGCAAGAGTGGGCTGGTGACCATAGCGTACTTAATTCCAGTCAGCATGGGTTTAGGAAACAACTGGGCATAGTAAAGCAAAGCCTGAACCTACTCCTTATTATGAGGAAATATACCATCGCCAGGCCGTGCCCACTCTACCTAGCATTCATGGACCTTTACACTGCTTTTGACATGGTGACCCATGAAAATCTGTGGAAGATGCGGTCTGACCTGAGTTTGGACATGGTATTGGTACATGTTATGTATGCCCTACATGATCCTGATGGCTAGGGTTCGGTTCAGGCCGAATGAGGAGCTTACTGAACCTTTTAATCTTGCTTGTGCTGTGCGGCAAGGCTGTGTCCTGGCATCACTGCTTTTTATTCTTTACATTAATAATCTGAGTACTTTTTTAACTAATGTTTGCAAAGATGTCCCTTCAATAGGTAGTGAGGCCCTCCCAGCATTGCTGTACGCAGACAACGTGATTTTAATGCCCCACACGCCTAATGCTTTATGTAAGCTGGTTGACTCTTTTGTCCAATTCATGACCCGTCTGGACCTATCAATTAATTTGAATAAATCCCAGATTATGGCCAGTGACATATGGTTACTTCACTAGTGTGTGGGACTCAACATTTAACCAGCGTGAGTAACTTTCCATATTTGCGAGTCATGTTTGACTCCGAAGATATGTGGGCCTCCCACATCTCAGCTACCACTTTAAAATTAACTAGGGCCACAAATGCACTATTGAGTCTTCTATGGCCAATAGTATACACACGTTTGTCACCCCTTTTGACCATTTATAAGTCCCAGTGTGTCCCAATAGCTCGTTATGGTGCAGGAGTACGAGGGTACTTGAACTGTCACTCTCTGCAGGTTGAGGAAAATCAGGTATGTAGGCATCTGTTGCACTTACCACCAACCAGTTTGCAATTCATTTCCCATGGCGAGCTTGGTTTGGCGTATCTGAAAGATGTTCTTAAACTAGCCATTGTTAAAGATTGCCTATTGCAGGAAAAGGGTTCAGCTATCCCATGGATTACTTATGTTGACTCATCTCTAAGAGATCTTGGGCGCACTGAGCTATTCCACTCACCATCCCTTATTCAGAAAGAGGATACAAAGGTATTCAAATCCCTTTTATGAAGAAAAGATGAGCCTTAAGAGAGTGCACAAAATGTTGTAAAATTACAGTGCAGTATTATTTTAACCTGAAAGAAACAGATGTCATGGAGCCTTATATATCCTGGGCAATGGAAAGGTGGGAAAGGTTGCTACTATTTCGTTTTAGAGCCAGAACAGTTCATCACTTGCTCAGTTTCCATTGGGATTTTGTCATGAATCCCCCCTTGGCACTTGCCCATGCAATGGTTCTTCTGAGCAAACCCCACTCCATTTTCTGTTTTTTTGTTGTTGTAAATTTCATGTGATCTACTCTAAGCAGTTCTTATTGCTGCCTTTTAAAAAAAGTTATTTGGCTCAGTGTAGGGTGGCCTTTCGCAATTTGCAATTGTTAAGCAATGAAAATATTTGCCATGAGGTGGGTCCCTTTTTGAAACCTGCTGTATATTCGTGGAAAAGTATGCTCTATTGACCCTCCCAATCTATGCTGTTTTCAGCATTGATTTAATGTACCTTGTGTCGGTTTATATATTTTTGTATCTTCTACATATTATACTTTTCTATTTCAAATTTATGAATTGTTGTATTTTATCTACCTGTCATGTATTTTAATATTGCTCGTAGGTGCACCCTCAGTATGCAAATGAAGAATTTTTTCAATTTGATTCAATTTGAGTAATTTTATTTATTACATTTTCTCTAAATTGGTGTAAGATTTTTTTCTTGTGTTGCGTTTTTGCTTTATTACTGTTTGTGTTCTGTAAAAATACTTAACACAATGCCTTTCAGTTAAGTCTGACTGCTTTTCTGCCAAGCTACCAAAGGGTTAAGCACAGGTCAATTTAGTGACTTTTGTGGTTCACCCTGACAAGAATTGTGGTCATTGCTTGAATATTGTTTTCATCCCCCTCAATCAATAACCCAATTTCTTACAATAGTCTATAGCTTTTTACTCGAAGGGCATAATAAAGGGTTTTTCTTAAGTAGTCCCATACAACCACATTTCCTGAAGATCAATATTTGAAGAGGAAATGCTCAAATGAAGAAATTCCTGTTGCTCTTGTTAAGTAAATATCTGGCAGCTTACCAAGCCTGCCACTTGAATTCTCCTGATAGAAAGGGCTTGTTCCAGGGATGCAATCAGTCATTCTGTTGGTCGGGACCTCCAATGGAAACATAGGTCTTCTTCTCAATCAATCAATCAATCAATCAATCAATCATGTCACTTATAAAGCGCACTACATACCCGCGAGGGTCTCAAGGCGCTGGGGGAAGAGGGGGGTGGTGCTGCTACTGATCGAAGAGCCAGGTCTTGAGGAGTCTTCTGAAGGCCAGTAGGTCTTGGGTCTGTCGGAGGTTGGTGGGGAGGGTGTTCCAGGTCTTGGCGGCGAGGTGGGAGAAGGATCTGCCGCCGGCGGTCGTTTTACGGATGCAGGGGACTGTGGCGAGGGCGAGGCTGGTCGAGCGGAGCTGGCGGGTGGGGGTTTAGAAGCTGAGTCGTCTGTTGAGGTAGGCTGGTCCGGAGTTGTGGAGTGCTTTGTGTGCGTGGGTGAGGAGCTTGAAGGTTATCCTCTTGTTGACAGGGAGCCAGTGCAGGTCTCTCAGGTGGGGTGTGATGTGGCTGCGTCGGGGGATGTCGAGGATAAGACGTGCAGAGGCGTTCTGGATGCGTTGCAGCCGTCTCAGGAGCTTAGCCGTCGTTCCTGCGTAGAGGGCGTTTCCGTAGTCCAGCCTGCTGGTGACGAGGGCCTGGGTGACTGTTTTTCTTGTTTCGGTGGGGATCCACTTGAAGATCCTGCGGAGCATTCGGAGGATGTTGAAGCAGGATGAGGAAACGGCGTTGACCTGCTTAGTCATGGAGAGGGTGGGGTCGAGGATGACCCCTAGGTTGCGTACGTGGTCGGTGGGTGGCGGGGCTGTTCCCAGTGATGTTGGCCACCAGGAGTCGTCCCAGGCTGAAGGGTTGGAACCAAGGATGAGGACCTCCGTCTTGTCCGAGTTCAGCTTCAGGCGGCTGGTCCTCATCCATTCGGCGACGGCCTTCATTCCTTCGTGGAGGTGGGCTTTGGCGGTGTGAGGGTCTTTGGTGAGGGAGAGGATCAGCTGGGTGTCGTCGGCGTAGGAGATGATGTTGAGGTTGTGCTGTCGGGCGGCGAGGGTGCCATGTAGATGTTGAACAGCGTTGGGCTGAGGGAGGAGCCTTGGGGTACGCCGCAGATGATCTTGGTGGCCTTGGATCGGAAGGGGGCGAGGCGGACGCTTTGTGTTCTGCCGGAAAGGAAGGATGTGGTCCAGTCCAGGGCCTTCTCTTGGATCCCGGCGTCGTGAAGGCGTGTTCGTAGTGTGTGGTGGCAGACCGTATCGAAGGCGGCTGATAGGTCCAGGAGAATGAGGGCTGCTGTTTCTCCGTTGTCTAGCAGGGTCCTGATGTCATCGGTGGCGGCGATGAGGGCGGTTTCGGTGCTGTGGTTGCTGCGGAAGCCGGACTGGGAAGGGTCCAGGATGTTGTTCTCCTCGAGGTAGCGGGTCAGTTGTTTGTTGACGATTTTCTCGGTGACCTTCGCGGGGAACGGGAGCAGAGAGATGGGTCGGAAGTTCTTGAGGTCCTTGGGGTCTGCCTTGGGTTTCTTGAGTAAGGCGGTGATCTCGGCGTGCTTCCAGCTTTCCGGGAAGGTTGCTGTCTCGAAGGAGATGTTGATTATTTTCCGGAGATGTTGATTATTTTCTCAGTCTAATGGTTCCAATGAGGTGATAACTGGACTTTGATGCTGTTTAGTGCTAGCTTGTACTCCAAGGGGGCTAAAAATCCACTTCTAAGAACACAGAGGGAAAGGGTAATTTGGAAAGACATGCGTCACTGGGTAGCACCCTCTCTTAGATTTGTCTGTCTGCAAGAGAATAAACAAACATTTACTATATAGTATTCTGATCTGAGCTATCTCACATTATCTAAGTACTGTATATAATTGACCTTTAAAAGTTGGCTAACACTCTGCAGCTATGTGTGCTTGTAAATATAAATGGTTTTCCTTCCACATATATGAAATGTTAGTCTAAAGTCTTAGGGCCTGATTTAGATCTCGGCGAACAAGTTACTCCATCACAACGGTGATGTATATCCTGTACACCGAAATATAAATCCCATAGGATATAATGGGATTTATATTTCGGTAGGTGGGACATCCCTCACCGTTGTGACGGAATAACCCATCTGCCGAGATCAAAATCAGGCCCCAGCACTTCTAGGTTGTGATGAAATATGCATACAGAACCTAATTCCTCAATTACCATGAATTATAGTGAATGTAGTTCAGAAAGCCAAACCAAGTTCATGGCTCAAAGTCTTTAGAAGGTATGGGAAACTGTCACTTTACAGAAATAACCATAACTTTTTTTCTATAGAATCGGTCATGACACACTACCACTATTGAAGAACTGTATAAGTCTGTACAAACACAGGCAGGTACAAACATAGGCACTCCAATCAGTCCCATAGAAGAACTTCAGCTGATACCACAAAGAGGGTTTTTCAGAGATGATCACAGCACAATCTTGAAGACTAAGCAAGCTGCAAACAGACACAATATGGCATCTAAGAAGCAATATTGGCCATGGTAGGTGCCTTGATAGATAGAGTTCAAACATGAGCACCACATTCTAGTTCACGCTTATTCACATTTAGAATATGATGCCATCTTGGTTAGGGATGTATACAGCAGACAGTCAGCATTTTGGCTTCTATCTTAGAAGTATAGAGAAATGCTTAAATTTGCATTGGATATTAAATTCGTCAAATAAATAGTCAAGATATAAATGTTCTGAAAGATCAAAAGTAAGTTACAAAGAATGTACCTAATGCCTATGTCCATCGACCTTGATTGGCTTCTGTGACAAATCCTCTCATACTCTGCCCACAAGTAATACATACTGTTTTGATGTTCCTGAAAGTACCCCTACCTTCACACATAGTCTTTGTGCAGAGCTTGTTTGGTTTTGAATCATGAAACATCTTTACTAGTCTAGGTGCATGAATAGCTGGTTCCTAAGATCTTTTCTCTGGGCCAAGACCCTTCCGATCCTCAAAATACTGTGGTGTACAAAGATGTACCTGGGAATCTAAATTGTTCTTAACTTCATATACTTGATCCGAACCGTCTACAATAGATGAAAGTATTATTCGTCAAACACAAGGAGATGATGGACAGAGCGCTGAAACTTTTCAGACACTCACACCCAGTCACAGATCTGGGTTGAATCCATCATTGTTCTTTAGCTCACTTCGCCACCCCAGTTCAGACCCAGCTATATGCAAATCAGTCTTGACCCTGTGCCTCATGTGAACAGTCCAGCACGAACTACCAAGCCAGGTCTTTCCTGGACTGGAAACAATCCTCCTGGGGCTGGTTTCGGGGTAACACCCCTCATCAGCCAGGCTAGCTTGAATCCAGTGGCAAAGTAGGCAAGAAGCCCACGTCTGGGCATACCCTGCCAACTTAGGGCAAACAAAGCAAACACAAGGAGATGATGGACGGAGCACTGAAAGTTTTCAGACACTCACCCCCAGTCACAGATCTGGGTTGAATCCATCATCGTTCTTTAGCTCACTTCGCCACCACAGTTCAAACCCAGCTATATGCAAATCAGTCTTGACCCTGTGCCTCATGGGAACAGCCCTGCCCGAACTGCCAAGCCAGGTCTTTCCTGGACCGGAAACAATCATCCTGGGACTGGTTTCGGAGTAACACCCCTCATCAGCCAGGCTACCTTGAATCCAGTGGCAAAGTAAGCAAGGGACCACGTCTGGGCATACCCTGCCAACTTAGGGCGAACAAAGCAAACACAAGGAGATGATGGACGGAGCGCTGAAACTTTTCAGACACTCACCCCCAGTCACAGATCTGGGTTGAATCCATCATCGTTCTTTAGCTCACTTCGCCACCCCAGTTCAGACACAGCTATATGCAAATCAGTCTTGACCCCGTGCCTCATGGGAACAGTCCAGCCCGAACTGCCAAGCCAGGTCTTCCCTGGACTGGAAACAAGCATCCTGGGACCATTTTCGGGCTAACACCCCTCATCAGCCAGACTAGCTTGAATCCAGTGGCAAAGTGAGCAAGGGACCCACGTCTGGGCATACCCTGCCAACTTAGGGAGAACAAAGCAAACACAAGGAGATGATGGACAGAGCGCTGAAACTTTTCAGACACTCAACCCCAGTCACAGATCTGGGTTGAATCCATCATCGTTTTTTAGCTCACTTCACCACCCCAGTTCAGACCCAGCTATATGCAAATCAGTCTTGACACTGTGCCTCATGGGAACAGTCCAGACCGAACTGCCAAGCCAGGTCTTCCCTGGACCGGTAACAAGCATCCTGGGACCGGTTTCGGGGTAACACCCCTCATCAGCCAGGCTAGCTTGAATCCAGTGGCAAAGTGAGCAATGACCCACGTCTGGGCATACCCTGCCAATTTAGGGTGAACAAAGCAAACAAAAGTAGTTGATGGATGAAGCGCTGAAACTTTTCAGACACTCACCCCCAGTCACAGATCTGGGTTGAATCCATCATTGTTCTTTAGCTCACTTCACCACCCCAGTTCAGATCCAGCTATATGCACATCAGTCTTGACCCTGTGCCTCATGGGAACAGTCCAGCCCGAACTGCCAAGCCAGGTCTTCCCTGGACCGGAAAGAAGCATCCTGGGACCGGTTTCATGGTAACACCCCTCAGCGGCCAGGCTAGCTTGAATCCAGCGGCAAAGTGAGCAAGGGACCCTCGTCTGGGCATACCCTGCCAATTTAGGGCGAACAAAGCAAACACAAGGAGTTGATGGATGGAGCGCTGAAACCTTTCAGACACTCACCCCCAGTCACAGATCTGGGTTGAATCCATCATTGTTCTTTAGCTCACTTTGCCACCCCAGCTATATGCAAATCAGTCTTGACCCTGTGCCTCATGGGAACAATCCAGCCCGAACTGCCAAGCCAGGTCTTCCCTGGACCGGAAATAACCATCCTGGGACCGGTTTCGGGGTAACACCCCTCATCAGCCAGGCTACCTTGAATCCAGCGGCAAAGTGAGTAAGGGACCCACGTCTGGGCATACCCTGCCAACTTAGGGTAAACAAAGCAAACACAAGGAGATGATGGACAGAGCGCTGAAACTTTTCAGACACTCACCCACAGTCACAGATTTGGGTTGAATCCATCATCGTTCTTTAGCTCACTTCGCCACCCCAGTTCATACCCAGCTATATGCAAATCAGTCTTAACCCTGTGCCTCATGGGAACAGTCCAGCCCGAACTGCCAAGCCAGGTCTTTCCTGGACCGGAAACAGGCACCCTGGGACCGGTTTCGGGGTAACACCCCTCATCAGCCAGGCTAGCTTGAATCCAGTGGCAAAGTGAGCAATGACCTACGTCTGGGCATACCCTGCCAATTTAGGGCGAACAAAGCAATCACAGGCAGATGATGGATGGAGCGCTGAAACTTTTCAGACACTCCCCCCCAGTCACAGATCTGGGTTGAATCAATCATTGTTCTTTAGCTCACTTCACCACCCCAGTTCAGACCCAGCTATATGCACATCAGTCTTGACCCTGTGCCTCATGGGAACAGTCTAGCCCGAACTGCCAAGCCAGGTCTTCCCTGGACCAGAAACAAGCATCCTGGGACCGGTTTCGGGGTAACACCCCTCATCATCCAGGCTAGCTTGAATCCAGTGGCAAAGTGAGCAAGGGACCCACGTCTGGGCATCCCCTACCACCTTAGGGTGAACAAAGCAAGCACAAGGAGATGATGGATGGGTCGCTGAGTATTATTCTTCACCAGTTTAATAGAGCCACATGAAAGACTCGGTGATTCTTCATAGTTGATGGTAAGGCCAGTTTCACCGCTGCATTATTTTTTACTTTTGAGATATAAAATAGACCTATAAAAAGGGGTTTAAATTGTTCTTTCCTATGCAAATGCAAATGCTTAGTAGAAAGCCAGACTAAATACCTCGGTTGATAGGTTGGAGCCTTAAGACAATCTTTATCTCCATATTTCTAGTACTGTTTATAGTACATAAGTCTTAAGCCTTAGCTCTAGCGTGGTGGAATGCCATTACTGTACTCTTAGAATGCTCTTATGTTCTGTTCTATGTGTGCGCTCAAGTTAGGGTTCTATTCCACAGCAGTTGCTTGTAGCCTCCGTGGTGTAGAGTCCGCTCTTGTCTCTTCCTATCTACTCGAATAAAAGACTCTTAAACTACCTGCTGTTATCATCCGTGATATATTTACTACATTTTTGGCGACGATACTTCGAACCCCATCCACATCTCAGCAGTGCTCCTACTATAAATCACGTCTACTAAGGAAGCGTCTCCTGTTGAGACTTCGAGGTGGCAGTCTTGGGTCTCTCGACGACAAGAGCGGACAGAGGTCGGCGTATTTTCTGAGGATCAGACAGAAATCGGCGTATTTCGTGAGGATCAGTGGTCAGCTGCAAACTGTTCCTACCAGGGCGTCGTGATCGCAGTGCAGTACTTTGGGGCACTGCCTCAGGTCAGCGTCATGTCAGATGTGGATGTATTCACGACGCCGACTTGCTGTGAATGAGCCAACGTTGCTTCTGAAAGTCTAACGAGCGTGTCTTACTCACCGCGCTTGGACGAGGCGATGCTTCCGTTGCTGAGCCAGGTGATCCTTCCCGTTCAGCTCCTGCCTCCTCTCTGATGACGTGTTGGAACTTCCAGGGGGAATAGCGGAGAAGAAGAAGCTGCACGTCGGAAGGTGACGTATGAAAATCCACGCTTCCCTGACGCACTTCACATCCCAGTGTAACGTCAGTACTTCTCCCTGTCACCTATCTGCTAAGACGTCATCTCGTCTCACACTAGCGTCCTTACGTCGACGGCCATTTTGCGTTGGTCAATCTTGGTTGCCTTGGTAACCTTACACCACGGAGCCCCGTTGTAGCTCCGGAAGGCCTTTACCGCCTAGCTGCTACCAATTTCTACGGCGATACACACGCCCACAGTGTGTGTTGACTCTCCCAAGTCAGGTACTACAGTTTTTTGGGGCATTTTGATGCGACGATATACACGTCGGTATATCGCATTGTCTATCAGCTCACCCGAGTCAGGTACTTCAGTTTCTACAGTTAGTTGCGGCGATATACACGTCTGTATATCGTGTTGCCTGTCACAGCTACTGGTTTAGGGTTAGCTCCTTGTGCACTTGAGCATTCTGGTCAGCTTTTACTCAGCACTTTCATTGCATCTCCACATGGCCTCACAAAATATCAACGTTGTCCTTCCACCAAGTTTTTTGCCCAACTCGGGTCAACCAAGCATATCGTGGGAAGATTGGTTTCCCATGTTTAACAATTATCTTGACGCCCTAGATGGTCAAGATTTTTCGGCGAAAAGAAAAAAAGCTCTGCTTTTAAGTACTCTTAGGAAAGAAGGCCAACGTGTATTTCGTTTTCTTCCTTAAGCACTCCAGGCCAATGGACAAGCACTTCCAGATGAATACAAAGAAGCGGTGTGTCGATTAGAAGTTAGATACTCGAAAGAAGAAAACTTAGTCATGAATAGATATAAATTTTACACCAAAAGCCAAAAAATGGGGGAATCAATAGATGACTTTGTCTCTAGACTGAGGGAAATGTCTATCAAGTGCAAATTTGGCAATATGACAGATGAATTGATCAGAGATCAGCTCATAGTCCAGTGCAACAACAAGAAGATTCAAGAACGTCTCTGGGCAGCGAAGAACCCAAACCTTCAAACAGCTATAGATTTAGCTAAAGTGGTGGAACAGCCTGAGGGATGCATGAAGGAGTTAGAAAAAAGGTCAACTTGTAATGATTGAAACACAAAGAGAGTGAGGAGAGGGTCCAAGGGAAAAAGTTTAGAGACCTGCGAGAAGTGATTCCCCTTAGAACAATAATCTTTAACACAATACTTCTCGGGTCTATCATAAAGTGAAAAAGTGTCTCCCAGCAAAGCTCCATTAGGGAGCAATCCCTTTTAGGATGAATGCCCTCACCCACCATAGGTGGCATGCTTCATCATATGGGCTTCTCCTCCCAGTGAGAAAACCTAGTCTCACTGAGGGCTACAACTCCCTCACTGTGAGGTAGGAGCTCTGGGATGTTTTCATGAGGGTACTAAAGCCCCATCTGTGAATGCTAGGCGTTGTGAGGGTGCAGCGCTGGGTGTGATTGTGATACTAAATGTGAAACTAAAAATACCTAGAGAGGACAAAATTAAACTGCTAAGTTGGTCAGGTCGGTCGACATGTTTCAGCCTATTTGGTCTAAAGTATCTCCATAAGACTCTCGTAGGCAATGCATTTAACTGCAAAAGTGTAATAATACATTGACGAATAACTGAATTGTATGACAATGTATTTTGATTGGTTGTATTGTGTTTTTTTGTCTCACATTTACAGATAAGTTCCAGTAGTACCGAGCCTAAAACATTTGGATTACTGGTTTGATATCACTGTATTTAGTTATTATTATCATTTTTTCATATATGCAGCAGCATTATTATTTTTTCATGGTCCTGATGAAAGCCTGGACACTACGTTAGACCAATTAGGCTGAAACATGTCGACCGACCTGACCAACTTAGCAGTTTAATTGATACTGCTTTGCACTGCTTTTTAACCCTGCCAGTTTGGACAAGCCAATAAACTTATTTTGTCCTCTCTAGGTATTTTTAGTTTCACATTTAGTATCACAATCACACCCAGCGCTGCACCCTCACAACGCCTAGCATTCACAGATGGGGCTTTAGTACCCTCATGAAAACATCCCAGAGCTCCTACCTCACAGTGAGGGAGTTGTAGCCCTCAGTGAGACTAGGTTTTCTCACTGGGAGGAGAAGCCCATATAATGAAGCATGCCACCTATGGTGGGTGAGGGCATTCATCCTAAAAGGGATTGCTCCCTAATGGAGCTTTGCTGAGAGACACTTTTTCACTTTATGATAGACCCGAGAAGTATTGTGTTAAAGACAACTTGTAATGATGTCAATGAAGTGTCAACTCATGAGTTAGCAGACTATGTCCAGAAGGAGGATGATTCCAATGTAATTGCGGCGGTTAGAAATAAGAAGTACTCAAAAAAAACTGTTCCGTTTAGACCTACAAGCAATGTGAGGTCTGCTAGTACCAGAATGTGCAATAGGTGTGGTAGCACAGTACACACTTCAGATTCGAAGTTCTGTTTCGCATCCAAACAAGAGTGTCTGAAGTGTGGCCGTATGGGTCACTATGCTAGAGTCTGTCGAGGCAAGTCTTGCTCTAGCGTAGCCAGTGTGCATTGTTCAACACAAGATGTTGATGAGAGTGACAAAATTTTGGTTGTTGGGTCGGATCCCACAACTCAAGAAGATGAAGACAAGCGTAGAAATAGACCCAAAGCCATGTTCACGATTGATGGTCAAGAGGTATGCCTCATGGTTGATACCGGCTCAAAGTACACCATAATTCCCAGAGATGTGTTCGAAGGGACCTGGGGAGGCGACAAACCACTTTTTCCTAAGGACATTTCCCCAGGGGGATACCAAGGGGAGTCCATTGACATTCTTGGATTCTTCGACGCACACATCACATTTTCTCACAGACACATTCAAGGAAAAGTATATGTGTCCAAAAGTGGGCCAGCCATTCTTGGGTGGGTGCATCAGTACGACCTTAGGATCATTGTCAATCCTCGAGCTAAACCACAGGTCATGGTCATTGAAGATGAGGGCTTAGATGAAATTCTCGTTGAAGCTGGCAGCGTTTTTAGGGAGAGTCTGGGCCATCTCAAGGGTTACTCCCATCGCATTTTACTAAAAAAAGGTTCCATCCCTGTCCAGCACAAGGTTAGGCGTGTCCCGATTGTAGTTAAAGAAGAAGTCAAAGGGCTCATTCAGGACATGCTCGCAACGGGAGTCATCGAACGTGGATTTCGCCCATTGTCGTCACCAAGAAGGCTGACGGCAAACTCCACTTTTGTGTGGACTTGAGATCCTTAAACCAATGCGTAGTCACAGACACCTTTCCCCTACCAAATATTACAGAATTGGTCACTACCTTAAAGGGTGCCAAGGTGTTCTCAAAACTGGACCTTAGAAGTGCTTACCACCAGATCGACTTGCATAGGGATTCGAAGTATTTGACTGCTTTTATCACACCTCAAGGCACTTACCAGTTTACACGCCTTCCTTTTGGCCTCAATTCTGTGGCTAGTGTTTTTCAAAGAATGGTTTCGAACATCTTTGAAGGGGTAGGTAATACCATCTTTTTCCAAGATGACATATTAGTTTATGGTGAGTCAGTGGAACAACACAACGTTACTCTCAAAGTTGTCCTAGACAAGTTGGCTGCAGCAGGTCTTACACTACGTAAAGAAAAATGCAAGTTTTTAGTCGATCAAGTTGACTGTTTAGGTTACAGTATCAGTGCTTCTGGCCTCAAACCCAAGAGAGACTTGTGCAATGCCATTTCATCAGCACCTCATCCCAAAGATAAAGACCAACTACGTTCCTTTATGGGTCTCATTGAGTACTACTCAAAGTTTGTTAAAAATTTCTCAGACAAAACATCATGTATGCGTTCTTTACTTAAGCGTGGTGTGAGCTTTTCATGGGGACTCTACACCAAGAGTGTTTTGATTGTATCAAACGGGAAATATGCAATGCTAATGTACTATCTCCTTTCGATGTAAACAATAAGTCTATTTTAACTGTGGATGCAAGTGCTACAGGCTTGTGTGCTACATTATCTCAGTCCAAAGGAGGGTCTGAACGCACAGTTGCCTTCGCTTCTAGAACTCTAACTGATGCTGAGAAAAACTACTCAGTTATTGAGAGGGAAGCGTTGGCTGCATCTTGGGCTGTGGAATATTTTAGGACATATTTGTGGGGCATGAAGTTTCTCTTAAGGACTGATCACAAGCCGCTAGTCAAAGTTCTTTCCCGGGTGGCACTGGGAAAGGGTCAGCAAGACTTGCCAAACTTGCTTCAAAACTTCAGGAGTTTCAGTATTCGATTGAGTATATTCAGGGGTGGAAGAATGTGCAGGCCGACTGTCTTTCTAGAATGTCTCTGGACTGGCGAACTGTTCTGGATCCATGTGTTTCCGGGCGTACTGATGACATTGCTGTGGCTTCTATTGAAGATGCCGTGTTTGTTGGTGAGGGTGCTTTTGGGGTTTCTGATTGGGAACGCGAAATGAATAGTGATCACACTCTGCAAGAAGTTATCAAACTGTTAAAATTGGGTTCCAGAAGGGAAAGTTGTGTCCCTGCTGCTGTCCGACCTTATGTCAAGGTTCTGGATGACCTTTCTCTTATTAATAACAGTGTTTTGCTCAAAGAGGAAACATTTATTCCTCCTTATGGCATTCGGAACAAACGTCTTGCGTTAGCGCATGAAGGCCATCTTGGCCAAACTCTCACACAACGTCATCTCAAGAATCACTTCTGGTGGCCAGGCATTGATTCTCAAGTAGTGGAGTGGGTGGAAAATTGTTCAATGTGTAAAGAGGGTGAAAAGAGACTTAAGGTTGGTCCCAAATCCAATGATGCTCATATACAGAACCCAGGCGTACCCTGGCATAGCATCTGTCTTGAATTTATTGGTCCTATGGGGGAGCTACACAAAAAAGACAGATTTGCTATTGTTGTAGTTGATGTCTTCTCCAAATGGGTAGTAGTTGAGTTCACCAATACTGTCACCACTGAGAGTACTATTAAGTTCTTGGGAAATTTATTCAAGGATGAGGGCATTCCTTCCGTGCTCATCACTGACAACGGCACTCAACTCGTCTCTAAAGATATGCAAACTTTTCTCAAGAGTTGTGGTCTTTCTCATCATCGCACCTCACTATATAATCCCAAGGGCAATGGAATGTGTGAGAGAGCTAACAAAGTAGTTAAAGGAATCATACAGATGGCTACAGCCAATGGGTCTGTGGTACGGAAAATGGTCAATGAAATGCTGTGGGCCTATCGGACCACTCCCCTTATGGATGGTCAACCTTCCCCTTTCCAACTCATGAGGGGTCGGGCCCCGGGCTTGAAATTGGTCCCTTCTTGGATGACGCAAGTTGTTACTTTGCAGAGTGGCGGTCCTTACCTGCCGTCTTCTCCATGTGGACCTCGTCCCTTCAAGGTGGGGGATCTCGTCAAGATAAAAACTGGAAGAGTGGGAGGAGGGTTGTCAAAATTCAAAGGGCCCTTCAAGGTAAAAAAAAATACTTGATCATTGTGTCATTCTCAATAACAGTGAGTGTTGGAATTTTAGACGAGTTGCCTTATATCAAAGGGGGGCTGCAACTTCAGCACAGGACATGTCCGACTCTTCTTTGAGCTGTAGTGGTTATCTTCTAGCTCAAACCCCTGAGGAAGCTCCCTCAATACCGTTGGTTGAACTTCAGGGTGGGGGGGAGGTGATTCTCTCAGGTCCGGAAATGTCTCTGTGCAGGTGTCAGACCATCCTTCCAACGAGGTTGCTCAGCCTCGTGCTCTGAGGGTTCGTAGACCACCAACGTATTTGCAAGATTTTTTATGCTAAATTAGTTTTTTTTTCATCCTGCTGTTCCTTCCACAGTTCTCTTTGTTATTTTGTTTGCTTCTTCATGTTCGTTAACATTAGAAAGGAAGAAGATGTGTAGTACATAAGTCTTAAGCCTTAGCTCTAGCGTGGTGGAATGCCATTACTGTACTCTTAGAATGCTCTTATGTTCTGTTCTATGTGTGCGCTCAAGTTAGGGTTCTATTCCATGGCAGTTGCTTGTAGCCTCCGTGGTGTAGAGTCCGCTCTTGTCTCTTCCTATCTACTCGAATAAAAGACTCTTAAACTACCTGCTGTTATCATCCGTGATATATTTACTACACTGTTCTTTGGTTTTCAATAAAACTGGCTTAGTCTCCCAAGGTAGATAAACATTTAAATGCAAACATTCCTCTGCAGATGGCACAGATGTTACTATTTGATCTACATTAAAGAGAAATTGAGGCAGCTAGCCTTGATGACAAAAAATGAACTGTGATTCAATGAAGCATGAACTACATTATTATGACAATATTCTGCCAACCATAGATGTTGTACCCAAGATGTCTGTTTTTGCAGATAGCATCATAGCTTAGCCTCAAGATCTTATTTTACTCATTCAGTATGGCCACCAGTTTGTGGATTGGAGGCAAAGTTCCAATCCTATAGTCTTGCAAAATGCCACCCAAAATTGTGAGATAAAATGAGATCTTTAATCTGCAATTATTACTGAGATTACTCAATGAAGGCATGCAATGTTTTGTAGAAGCAACTCACTAGCTTCTGTTGTTGTGTGATTATCTTTAACTGGTACAATGTATGCCATCTTTTTGAATAAGTCTACCACCAACAAAATAGTACTGAGTCAGTGGTAGATAAACTATAAAATCCACTTCACTGTATGCCATGAATATGGTGAATTAGGAAGGCATGTAAATAACCCATTGACTTAATTCTTTCATTCTTTGTCCTGAGACAGATGCTCTTAGTAGATACCTATTGTTGTACTTCCTTTCTTAACCCTTCCCTCTAGAAATGTCTTTTAATGAGTTTCTCGATCTTAGTGGTATCAAAATCATGGGTTTTACACAGAACTTGTCAGCATAATTCAACAGAATTTACATAAATTCTCCTTTATTACCACAATAACCATCTTTGAATTTTCTGGGTTTATCTTTTGCCATCCATTGAGCGATGAATTCAGAAGTCAATTTGTCCTTTATTGATTCTATAATGCTTGGACCTTGAGTTTTGAAAGTTGTTCCAATTATTTTTTGAACTTGGAATTATCGGCACAGAAGACTCTACTTTTATGACTGAATCAGGAACTTGATTTCTCAATAATGCATCTGCTTTTCCATTTTGACATCCTAGTCTAAAGGTGAGGACTTTATCATAGTCAGTGAAGAATAAGATCATCTAAATTGTCGAGCAGTTAGCTCTTTAGCAGATTTGAGGAAAAGTAAGATTTCGATGATCGGTATATACTGTGGACTAAGTTTACACTTTTGAATAAGTTTACCACTTTTCGGTATTCACAAACTTTACTTTAGTAGTAACTTACACATTTTTAGTAACTGAGGGCCTGATTCAGAAAGGTAAACTTACACTTTGTAGTAAGTTTACTACTATTTTGATAGTCAGAACCCATGAGTGTAATTTTACTTCTAGTTATTTTACGACTGTGGAGACTCAACATTCAGTCCAGATTCACAAAGATAAACTTACACCTTGTGTACGTTTGCTACTTTTTCACTATACACAAACTATGTGCAAAGTTTTATGATTATGCACTCCCTATTATGAGTAAGGAATTCTCTGCCCCGACTGCGGAGTCTGGCAGTGCGGAAAGCACACTAAACAGCAGGGGTAGATTTAAAAAAAAAAAAAAAAAGAATGAGGTAGTGCAGTCTGGCTCCATCTCCACCTTCAGTGCCCATAAAGTCTTTCTTTCTCACTGGGATTCTGACTGGATGGGTTACCCCCAATCTACCCTTCCTCATGGGCAGAAAGTATACTTGATTCCAGGGATAGATTTTGAATTTAAAAAAACAGAATGGGATGGTGGCTGTCAGATCCTGGAATTAAACCATTCTGCCACTCCCAAAACACACTCAGTTTGTGTGTCCAGCTCCTTGGTTGGCTGGCTGGAGGATTTATTCCCAATCCACTCTCATGGGGGCTGAAATTGCACTAGACTCAATGGTTATATTACACAAAGTGTTCCAGGGGAGCAACGGGTGTTTATGTTTGGCACCAACTGGCACTTTGGTATTATAGTAGGGACCGCCAAATGCTTGTGCTACTATCTACAATACAGTTTACAATATGGATCATATCAGCACATATCTTGCACCAGAGAAAACACGGGGGGCATTCCCTCATTTGCAAACCTTTTGCCTTTGCACCTGTCCCATTTTACAGATGTGGAACAGAGGCAATAAACTGTTAGTTTCACTCTGTGCGCTCCTTGAGGATGGCTTGTGGGAGGGGCACACTGGGTCCCAGAGACTCTCCAGTTATCTCCCTTTTCAAAGAGTCACCAGTCTGCTTCCACTGAAATATCGAGCTACAGTTGCAACTCTTGACCCTGTGATTCACTCATGCACCTAGGCCAGGGCGCAATCTCCAGGTCTCATCTGGCACACCTAATTAAAGGTGCGTAATGCATAAAGAGGGGCAGTGTGTTCAATGTGCAATTTAGGCCCAGGGTTTTTTTTTAAGGATTCGGGTCCTGGTCGGTCCATCCTAGCATCTGATAACACCAACATCCATGGTGCCAAATCACTCTTTCTGTCTCCCTTGGTCTAGATTCTGAATACTGCAGCCATCTCCTTGGCAAGTGAGAGCATATTTGGATTACTGTGGGTGTTGTTTTGACATATGTGTAAGTAGAGAGGGTAAACCACACATTCTGCTTACCCAGGGTAGCAGAAAGTCTATCTGGCCATAAGATATGATGCCTGGTTAGGCCAATGCCGCACACTACTTCTTTATTGGACACCAATACCTCATGTCTTATGGGCTTTCTGTCCTCTGGGGATGGAAGATAGGAGATTAACCCTCCCATGTTTCTCCTAAAGAGGCTTTCATTGCCATGTAGAATGACTGGAGTGTTTGGGCAATGGGTCAACCGGCAACCAGGGAACCTTACAGAGCCTGGGAATTTTGGAAAATTAGAGACCTGGGGAATCCAGGGTGGAATGGCTTGCATGTATCCCAGCATGTATTCCTATGCAGAATGCCCTAAAAATCACAAAACATAAGCCACAAATTACTAATTTCCTCTGTGTTTCCAGAGGAATGCTGCAGCATGTTGGCCCATGGATGACACTCCGGGATCTTTAACAACCATGGGCACTTCTAAAACCTCGTGTCCCAGGGAAATATAGGGTGGTGTGAACTGCAATAGACCCCAGCACGTTTCCCCGCCCAGAATCCCCTAAAGATGTCAAAGGATAGGTCAAAAACACTATTTGTTATTTATTTATGTGACATAATTCCTGGGTTACTCCACACAATGCCTAAAGTCTTACCACCCAACATTCCTAGAATTATTCTGATAAAAATGCTATCCTCTGAATGTGGGTGGGCCTAAAGTATGTCATAGGAACAGAAACAGAGCAATACTGTAATGATGGGAAAATCACATTGACACCACTTTGACTACACACTAACCCTGGGCGGAGTATGCGGAGTGGCACTCCGCGGAGTTTAAAAAAAACTCAGTGGAACTCTGCTCCGCTCCGCCCCAGTCCCACTGATTTTTTTTTTAAAAGGGTCAAAAAACCCACTTACCTGCTCTCTGGTGTCTGCGGGCTGCCCTCCTTCTCGCCGTGGTGTCTCCTCTTTGCTGCCGTCCTCCTCCTTGTTGCCGGTCGCAACCCCCTATGTTTTACATCTTGCGTGGATTTTTCCAGGGCTTCTGGGTAAGAAAAAGCAGTGGGACCACACAAGTTACACTAATCTGGTCTCTCCTTGGTGTCTAGTTTTTAGAAATCCCCAGGGTGGTATATTCCCCCTGGGTGCCAGCTTATCACAGACACAAATTCTGTACCTACCCACATTGCAAGAAGAATTGAAATCCAATCTTGATATTTCCACATTGTATTTTGCTAGCTTTCCTGCCCTGGATGGTAAGCCTTCCTCACAGGTGAGATACTGTTTTTATTGGCAAAAGTGTAGAAATGCAGGGTAGTAGGACATTTATAAATCCCTGTAGAATCTGGAACTTAAACGTTCCCACACAGATTTGTGAGAAAATGCTGTGATTCTATCCAAAGTTTGATAGTTGTAGGGCATTCCATGTAAGAAAAAGCAATAGGATGCATGCAAACTGCACCCACTCTGGTCTCCACGCTACCCAAGGTGTCTAGTTTTCAGAAATGTCATGGGGTGGTAAGGTTACCTAGGTTCTGGGATATTACAGGCCCATTCTTTGCAACTGCACACACATGCCATAAATCTTGATGTTTCCACATTGCATTTTGAGGCCTTTCCTGTCGCAGGTGTTAGGCCCTTGTGAGAAATTAGTTTATTAGTTTGGGTGTATGGTAGTCCACAACAAGTAATAATGTCACTATCCTTGTCTCTATCCTTCTTCGGTCCACTAAAGGTTTCAGTAATTTAAACCCAAGCTCAATCCCTGGTAGCTACATCACAGAGCAGACAGGTTTAACTTAAAGAAATATGTAAATCAATTAATAGTACCAAAACAGTTAACAAGTTAAAAACGCAACACAATAAAAATCCTACTCCAATTTACAAAATATTTTGATGAATAAAATGAAACCAGAACAGCAAAACTCAATATGTGGAGCCTGAGACATCAACTTTTGAAGTTTTAAATAAAAATAGGGCCAAAAGCACAAAGCACTAACAGGGGGCAACTGGTTACACTAGAACAGGACCAGAGTATGGTTTAAAGCTGACCGCAATGGAATGTGGCTCGGATAGACTGGATGGATTGGTCCTGGTCAGAAAGTTACTGTCACACTTTTAAAATACTCAACAAGACTAACACTTAGAAAATTGCAAAACATGTGGTGAAAAAGTTTTTTTTTTTACAACTCTGCTTGTTTCTCAAATCTATAAAGAAGCAAACCATTTATTGGTGACTTTTTATGGTTCAACTCTTTTTCATTGTTTCAAATCAGATTACACATACGTTCACCTCCCAGAAGAGACAGCTATTGCATTTGGAGTCCTTGACCATATTAAGAAGTGCCAAATGTTTTGCAGCTGCATTAAGACCTCTCTTTATGAAACTCATGATCTTAACCTTATTTAATATTGCCTAGAAATCCCAGAGGGGAGTGCTAGATGTTGGCATAGGGATTGTGATCCATCTGTCTGCAACTTGACCAGAATGGCTTTCTGTTCCCATTGGATTTCATCCAAGTATGGCTTATGGGTATTCTTCTTGGAGGTCACTCAGTCCAATTGCCCTTGTCTCTCCAGGGCAGCCCCCCCTGTGGTCATGAGTCAGCAGGGGGCACTCCCTCCTCCACAGTGCCAGTGAAGCCTAGGACAAGTGGCGCCTCTGTGGGGGTATGCACCTGGCAGAGTTCTTGTTCTAGGTATAGATCAAATGGAAGGCATGCCCCCATCTTTACGTTATGCCTCAATCCTAGAGAAAGGATGTTGTTTATCAGGGGAGCTGATCCTTGAGAAGTGTGGCACTGGATGAATCCTGGTTGAGCCTGATGTTAGCTCCTTCAGTCTTGATCCCTCCCAAGGAACGTGCCCCAACCATGAACTCTTGTTTTTGATCGAAATGGTACACACAGGTCAGGATATCTGGAAAGTAGTCCTGAGGCACAGAGGATAGCTCCCCCAAACTTTATCTCTCCCAAGGAGAGTGCCACCCTCATGACCTCTTGTTTTTGTTTTAAATGATGCACACATATCAGGATATCTGCTGGATAGTTCTGAGGTCCAGAGGGTCTCCCGGTCCAATGTGTTCTGTCAAGCTGAATGTCTGTTTCCTGTGTCCCTGGTAAGATGTGCTGTAAGAGGTGTTGGACAAAACTCTCAATGTCACACTTCCTGGCCTCTGCTTTTCCCCTGATTCTAATAATGAACCTCCTAGATTTATTTTCAAGGTCCTTCAGGTGACATTGCAGGTATATATTTTGGCCTTTGAGCTCTAGTATTGTTTCTTGGAAAGCTTTAAGGCCAACCTCCTTGGCATCTCCTGAGTCCTTGACAGAGGACACTTGTTGACTAGGCACAGGTGGAAGTCAAGGAATTTCACTCTGTGGAATTCCACGGAGTTACATATAAACTCCACAAGATTCAGAGGAGTTCTGTGAATGGGCGGTAAATGCATGTTGTGCTGTAATTTGTCACCAGTAGCGGGTTCTGTAGTGAAACGTCAGTGTGAACGGCACCACGCAATGCGCAAGCCCATGATCAGAAGCCAGATCTTGTGGCTTAGTGGAATTATGAGTCCACTGTAGGGGCCTGTTTTTGACCTCATGGTCACAGGTTCAAATCTGACGGGTCCACTCAGCCTTTCATCCTAATGAGGTTGATAAAGTGAGTACCATTGAGTTGGGTAACAATAAACATATGCCCACGGGTGAACATGCTCTTTACAAATACTTATGTTATGTTTTGTTTAGTCTGCTATTTGTTTTAGCCTGACTCTGTCCTTCTCCAATCCCATTTAATCCACATCATCTGATCACTTTTCTTAACCATTCCCACCTTTTCTTTACTTTATTTATTATTTTCTGATTTTCCCTGTGTGTATTTATGTTTCTGTGTGTGTTTTCTGTGACTTTTTTGCTCTTTGTTTTTGTTTTCCTTTCCTGAACAGTCCTCTCTGTCCTCCTGTTTCCATTCCCATCCCAGGACAACTCCCTCCCAGTCCCAAATGGCAAAAGCAGGCAGCACCACCAGCACCCCTGTGGGTGATGACGACAGTTGGGGTGCATCCCCATCCTAGTTTTAGCTAGCGGAGGTGGACACACTCATCTTTTGGGTGCAGTGCCAACTCCCTCACATGTAGGCAGCAGACAGCAGGCCCAGGAAGGATTACGCCCTGCGGGAGTCTCTGGTGCTCTGAGGGCGAGTACGGCGCTGTATGCGGCGCACCACTTAACACCAAGCAGCAGCTGATGAACTGCCGGGAGGACAAACCTGGACCGGGAACAAGACATGCTTGAACTGCTAGGCATCGACTTTGAGAGGCTCAGTGAGTAATAGTTTTGGTTTCTAAAAATTCTAATATTAATGAATTACTTTTTTCAAACTTCATGAGCACAGGTAAGTTAAGTTTACATGATTTTATATATATGTAGAACTCAAAAGAAACTATATATCGCTCACTCAGTAGCTGCATATTATAAACGTGTTTTATTGAAGCAACACACAACACGTTTCGACCTCCAGGGGGCTTGATCACATGAGCAACGCTGTGACACTAAACCTTAAAAAAGCCATAGACATAAAAAACGATGAAGCAAGTGCATATCTCATATTGCAAATGGGCGCCATCTTGGAAGAGTTAATTCATAATTTCAAATGGGGCATTGATAAGTAAGATGCACAATCCTTTACAAAGATGATCATTCAATCAATCACATCACAAATATATATCTGTAGTGGAATATGATGATATCATAATTTAAATGAATGATGCATTATTGTGCAGACTGGCAACAAACCAAATATACTCTGTACTTAATTAAAGAAAACAAATATTTATCTTTATAATGAAAAGGAAATTATAACTTCAAAATTAAATTTTTAGCATGATTGGCATTTTAAAATGTTGTCATATTGAACCAACAATAAATATGTACACACTAATGTGAACATACAGCCCAAATGGGCCATTGCTGAAAAAATTGTTGCCCTTGTTCCTATACTATTTACAATGGAACAGACAGATACATATTATCATTTAATACATCGACGCCAATGATACAAATGAAAAAAATCTTCACTGAAAAAGTGTACAAACACCAAATCATGCAATATGAAGAAAAGGGAAGTGAGATCCAGCCCCACAGGGGCATCACTACATCTCACTTGACATTTCCTTACTTCTCTTCCTGTGAATGAAAACAAAATAACATCTAGATTTAAAAGGTTAAAATCAATCAACTTAGACAAAAGAGAAGAATACACAGGTTCTAGAATAGGTACTAGATATATCTTACCTTTCCCCCATATCCCCTTTAAGTGTATCCATATCATAATCATCTGTATTCTGTTCATTCATCACTCAAATTCACCTTAAGTTCTGTGTTCCATTCACAGGGACCTTTCCTCTCCAAATCTATAATATATTTGGATTATTTTCTCATAAGGATGGTTGTTATGTCACCCCCACCTTTTTTTAAATCTTTTTTTATTAAGCCATTACAGAGAATAAAAAACAAAGAAGACAATAATGCATAAGTTATTAAGAGCAAGCAGCACAGGAATTAACAATGGAGACAAAAGAAAGATGGGGAAGAATATATAGCTACAAAAGAGAAACATTATTTCATTGACTGTTGTGCATAGGATTACATAAAAAACAGTAAGAGAAAAAAAACAATAAAACCACTAGCAAATTTGTAGCAGCAACCACATTTCCTACAGATTCAAACGTTCAGCCAGTTTCCCCAGATGTTTTTCCCTGGCTGCTGTTTCCTATATCCTTTACAGGTATAAAGACTAAACTCCATATTATAGATTGCAAAAAATCTGGCCCTCCACAATTCAAAAGACGGGGGCTCTCTATTAACCCAATTGGATGCAATACATAGTCGGGCCACAGCAGCTGCTCTGCTACAAATAACAGATACCGTCCTTCCCATAACAGTTGATTAGACTGCGTCTCATCTATTATCCGAAGTAGCATCAATGAGAGAGTAAAAATCACAGATGTGCTGATAGTATCAGTGAGAAAATGCTCTATCCCCTCGATTAACGATCCGAGTTTGGGGCACAGAAAGAACACATGAAGAATCTTCGCCTGTACACACCCGCAGCGTTTACATTTACCATTTCCTTGCCCACCCCATTTAGCTATCATTGCTGGAGTGTAGTGCAGGTTAAAAATTGTTTTATAATGCTGTGCCCGAAGATTCAATGAGAGCAGAATCTTATCTGCCATGTCAATTGAGTCCTGAAGTAATACTCCCTTGCGATTAAGTCTTGCATTCCATTTTTGGTTCTGGATATCCAAATCATCTAATTGGGTCTCTAGAAGCCTGTCATACAATACCCCGATTCAGTTTGCTTCAATTAGGGAAGTCTTTATCATCTTGCCCAATGAATTTTTCTTTCTAATCAGAAAATCCTGAACTTGTAAAAACTTTAAAAAATCAGATTGTGAGAGCCTAAAATTATTTTGCAACTCTGAAAAGGAGCAGATTTGAGAGTCAATGAAGAAGTCACCTAATCTACTTATCCCTTTAGACCTCCATCTTCCCATCACTGTATCCCAGAAAATGAGGGGCAATAATAAAGAAGCTGACTTTGGAGTATAATAGCAGACTAACCCCAACTGAAGAGATGGTTTGACTTGTTTCCAGACTTTATAGGCAGCTACCAGGACCTTAAATCAAGTTTTTTTTTATAGTAACTAGGCTCCACATTCTTCAAAAGGCATCCCTTTGCTGTTGTTCCCAGCAACATTTGATATAAGGAAGGGGCCGCAGCTTTGTCTATAGTGTCCTCCCCCGTTATCAAAATGCCCATATTCTGTAAAAGAGAGGCCCAATAGTAGAGTGTAATATTGGGAATTGCCCACCCACCTCAATTTTCGGAGAGGGTCATGTACTTCATGGCTCTTCAAGGTTTTTTCCAACTCCAAAGAAAGCTGGAGCAGATCGCCTGTAGTCTTTGAAGCTGATTTATATTGCATTCTAAAGAGACCACTCAGGAGAAGTATAACACTTTTGGCAGAATACTCATTTTTAGAACGTTACACTTTCCAACCAGTGATAGGTGCAAACATTCAACTCTATTGAGCTCCCTTTTAATTTTCCCAAGAAGAGGTAGCCAGTTTACCTCTACCAGTTTGTCAAGACACGATCTTATTTTAATCCCTAAGTATACTGACTCATCAACCACCCTTGGGTCCTCCGTAGAGGCTTGCTCAGTACAAACGATCTGTGTTTTAGTTGCGTTTAGTTTATATCCCGATACCAACCCAAACTGTTTGGCCACCCTCTCAATTTCAACTAGTGCCATGTCTGGTTCTGGAATAAAAATAGCGATGTCGTCAGCATATGCAAACACCCAAAACTCCTCTTGTCTATGAAAAATAGACTTGATATTCGTTTTGCGTTCCAATAGTGTTAAAAAAGGGTCAATATCTAAGGCAAATAGAAGGGGGGAGCAGGGACACACTTGTCTTGTACCTCTAGAAATAGAGAGTGAATCTGATTGAAGACCCATTGCACAAATGTTTGCAGTGGGCATTCTATACATAGCCCTAACGGCCGTTATAAACCCATCGCCAAACCCTTGCCAGCGAATCACTGCGCAAAGAAAATACCAGGAGACACGGTCAAACGCCTTCTCGGCATCCAATAGAATCAGGCCCATTGGAGCTTGCTGTATGTTAGCCAAGTCAAATAGTGTCACCACCCGTCTTATGTGATTGACCGTGCCTCTTCCCGGGATAAAGCCATGCTGTCTGCATGATACTAACGGGGTGATGACCTTGACTAGGCGACTGGCCAGGATCTTTGCATAAATCTTGCTGTCGCAATTCAGCAAGGATATTTGCCAGATACCAGGAAGAAGGAGCCAGACCCTGCTGAGCAGCTAAAAAGGTACTCAACATATCAGTGCGTAATTCCGGAAAGAAGATTTTGTAAAACTCGAGAGGAAGCTTATCAGGGCCTGCTGCCATACCCTGTACCAGTGAACAGATTGCTTCCCAGATCTCCTCCAGCGAGATAGGGACATCAAGAAGAGCTTGGTCTTCCTCCATGACCTTACTGCTGTCTAGATCGCCAAGCAGTTCCTCATAGCCCACTCTATAGCTTGCCGATCCTTCTGTATAAAGCCCCTTATAGAAGTTCTTGAAAACAGACAGAATCTCCAATGGTGTTTCCACTAGCCTGCCAGAAGGGTCCTTAATAGTGGCTATACTCCTCCCCCCCCCTATTTTTGCCTGATCTGTCTGGCCAGAAATTTACCAGTGGTCTTGCCATATTCATAGCATTCTCTTTTGTATAATGAATATTTGCCAGCGAACTCCGAACTCAAGTGCTGGCTGATTTTAGCCTTACAGACCATGACCCGCTCCTGCACCTCAGGGATCTCCTGATTATTTTGTAGTCCCTTAGTGAGCCTAAGCTCGGCCTGAACAAGATTATCCACTAGTCCCTGAATAACTCTCTTTTTCTGCTTCTGCAAGAACGTCCCAAAGCTGAGAACCTCCCCACTAATTCCAGCATTTAAAGCATCCCAAACCCTCGTGCAAGCAGCTGTATTACGATTGAGTTGTAAGAACTGCGTTAACCATTGTCTGAAGTGGCTGACAAAGGTTATATCAAGTAACAACTTTCTATCAAAGCTGAAAGTGCCTCAAGGTCTGATCAATCCATCCAGCGCAATGTCAAGTATTAAAGGATTATGGTCTGAAGTGACTCTTGGAAAGGAGTTTATCTTGGCCCCAGCCACATGAATGGAGGTCATAAAAAAGGATCCAATCCATACAATTTATAATGCGGAAAAGAATAAAAAGTGAACCCAGGTTCAGGGTGCCTGTGTTTCACCCCAAACATCTATTAAGCCATGGTCTAAAACTAAGCCCTGTAGTGCCCTATAGACTTTGGGTTTCCTGCTATTGTAGCTTCCACTTATCATTTGAGTGTGTGTCGCCTCTAGATGAATATTCAGATCCCCACACAAGATCAAAGGGGCTGGCCAGGATGCAAGCTCTACATTGAGAAAATCGAAAACTTGCGCCTCATCGACATTTGAGCCATATACCGAGCAAAGTGTAAATTTAGCTATGCTGACAACATTCTACAATCAACCACCGACCATAGCTGTCTGATAAAACCCTACCTGCAGTTCAACTCAAATGTCTAATAAGGACGGCCACACCTCGAGTCGAAGTACTCTAGGATGTACAGGCTAAAGGTGTGTATACCAATTCAGTCAATACCCTACGCTTCCCCCATGGGATATGGGTTTCTGGTATGCAAATGATATACCACTGAATTGTTCGTAATTCCAGCACTACTCTGTGTCTTTTAACTCTGTCATTGAGCCCACATATATTGATAGAACAAATACGGATTCTATCCACAGTTATCATTTAGACATCAGAAAATCAAAGTCCCGTTCCTCCCTTCCTTAAAATAATGTGAACGCCAGAAGAGAAAGAATACAATATCAAGGAACATTTCAAGATTGCACAACAGTACATCATTCCCCAGCTTACTACTTACAGTGAAATGGCTTATTTTAGCCCCAACCAAAACCCTCTGTGCCAACCCTCTAACCCCCCTCCCCAACCCACAACACCCCTTCTGCTCAACCGGCCCCTCCGAGACTTCATCCTTCCTCCTCCCACTCTATGGAGCCACCCACCCAACACCCAACCATGGAGTTATCCGGACCACTTCAGCCCATTGTGATGGAAATCGCTCCTCCCCCCGGCCAGTCACAAAGTGTCAGTTATGTTATGTTATGAGATTTGTAGAGCGCATGGCTATCCCGGTAAAGGGACGTCCCAGAGCTAGCAGCCGAGAGAGGAAGATCGGAGAGGAAACAAGGTCAGCGAAAGAGCCAGGTCTTGGCCGCCCTTCTGAAAGTCAGATGGTTGGGAATGCTTCTGATGGAGAGTGGCAAGGAGTTCCAGAGGGCCGGTGCTAGCACCTTAAAAGAATGCCCTCCGGCTCTGGATCTGAGGAAATGGGGAACTTGTACCAGATAGAGGCTGGCCGATTGTAAATCACGCGTCGGGGTGTAGGGAAGAAATAGCTCACTCAAAATTGCAGGACCCGAGCCCATAAGAATCTTATGAGTAAAACAGAGCGCTTTGAATTGAATTCTCTGCTCTATGGGAAGCCAGTGAAGATGGCGCCGAAGGCCGGAGATGAAGCAATGCCTAGGGAGGGCAAATAGCGCACGAGCTGCTGCGTTCTGAGTGCGCTGCAGCCTTTTCATCACTCACTTGTTGCATCCAAGGAGCAGCACATTGCAGTAGTCCAGCCTAGCTAGGAGAGTGGCTTGAACAATCAGCTGGCGAGTGTGGGGGTCGAACAGACCCAAGAGGGGTTTTAGGCCGCACAGCAGGCCGAAGCAGATTCCTGTAATTCCTTCAAAAGTGAGAGCATTATCGACCCAAATGCCTAGGTTTTTTACAGCCGTTTTCGGCCGAGGGGGTGAGCCGAGCTTTAGAGGCCACCAATTGCTGCCCCATAGATGGGAATCTCTGCCTAATACGAGGATCTCTGACTTCGTGGAGTTCAATTGTAGAGATGGCAGTCAGGTCCTCCTGAAATTTGACAGCATCTTGATTGGGGTTATTGGTAAAGGAGAGCACCAGCTGCGTGTCATCAGCGTATGACACCAGAGAGATGTTACGGGCCCTAGCCAACAGGGCCAGCGGCCGGATGTACACATTGAACAGAGTGGGACTCAATGCTGAACCCTGGGGGATGCCGCAACGCAGGGAATGGGTATGGGAGTGAAAAGGGGGAGCAATAACTTGTAAGGAACTGTTGTCTAGAAAAGAAGAGAGCCAGGCGAGGGCTTTATCAGTGACACCAATCTCCCACAACCAAAAAAGCAAGATGTTGTAGGAGACTGTATCGAAAGCTGCACTAAGATCCAACGGAACAGTGCTGAAGTTCTGCCCTCATCTAAGGCGCCTCTAAGTTGCTCAGTAACCGGCAGTAGAGCAGACTCTGTACTATGCCCGGGTCTGAAACCATTTTGCGAGGGGTCTAAAATGGAGTTGGATTCCAGGTACTGAGTCAGGATGGTGTTCACATGGGATTCTGTAATTTTTGCTAAGAGAGGAAACAGAGAGATCGGGCGGTAATTCTCTGGTCTAGAGGCATCTAAAGATGGTTTTTTTAATAGAGGGATGACTTTCACATGTTTCCAGGATTGCGGAATCTCAGCTGAGGATAGGGAAAGATTGATAAGTTCTTTGCAGCTGGGTAAAAGGCAGTCTTGGAACTTAAGAAAAAGATCGGGTTTTAGAGGGTCTTCTGGGGATCCGGATTTAATCTTAGTGAGCACGGCCTGAAGAACTTCAATGGTCATCATAGGAAAGGCTGAAAGGGAACGAGTCTCAGTGCCACTGGAGAAGCTTTCCAGAGAGTCCCAGACTGTCATCTTAGGGGAGAAACTATCATAAATACCCTCAACCTTATTAATAAAATAGGTGGCCAGTGCCTCACACTGAGCATTAGACATTATAGTATTTTCTGTGGATGTCACCATGTCCTTTAAAAGAGAAAAAATTGTTTTAGAGGGGTTATTGGTAGTATTGAGTTTTGTTGGCAAAGTATGCGGCACGGGACTTCCGGACCATTTTATGGTATGTTCTAATGGCCGTTCTATATTGTAGTTTAGCGTTGGAATCATATGAGCGTCTCCAGGCTCGTTCCAGAGCCTTACAGTTCTTCCTAGCTGCTATACGTGATTCGTCAAACCAGACGTTAGCCCGAGCTTTCTTGGGGTATGTCCATTTCGCTGGGATGCATATGTCTAATGCCTGGTTGACCCACCTCCCAAAACAGTCATTGGCCAGCTTGATATTGACGGGCAGTGCTGGTTTTAACATGCCAAGAGTGTCTCGGAAGGTAGTGTGCACTAGTTTATGCCATGGGCGTTTGTTAAGAGGGTTCCTGTAAGGCTGAGATTTAGGGCCTGCTATGTGTACAGAGAACTGGATAAGCGAGTGGTCGGTCCATGCTATGGGTAGTGGGGTCGAGATCTCTAAGAGCGGGATGTAGGAGAAAACGGGGTGAAAAAGATGTCCCGCCTCATGCGTGGACCCTGAAACCAACTGTAATAGTTGGCACGCTGCCATGTCACCTAGGAAATTACGTATGTCAGGATCATTTTGAAATTCCAAATGGAGATTCAGTCTCCAATGACAGTAAAATAGGCCGTCCTAAGCGCTAGTGTAGTAGCAGCATTTACTACTGCTTCTCTGAAAGGCTTAGACGGACCAGGAGGGTGGTAAATAAGTAGTCCCGAAAGCGTTATCCATTAAGGCAATTTTAAAAATAGTGCTTTCACAGTCTGGAAGTGTTTCCTGAGTGAGACTGCATGTGTAAATAGTCTTATAAATGACTGCAATGACCCGCCTCTCCCCGTCCCTCTATTCGCATTTCTCATAGCGTATTCTGAAGGCATAGCCAGGGCCGGGATAGCGGCAGAATCCTGTGAGAGCCAAGTCTCAGTCAGGAATAAGACATCATGGGACTGTTCAGTTAGAAGGTCAAATACTTCAGCATAGTGCTTAACTAAAGAGCGGCAGTTAAGACTGGCAATTTTATACTCCTTCATACAGGAGAGGAGGCGTGAACAGTATTTGGCCCTGAAATTCAGTGATTATACCATGAGGTCAACATAGAGAAAAAACAAAACAGTGAAATAGATATAAACATTATCCTGTTCCCCGCTTAAGATATTCCCACCAAGCATAATGTTTAGGACTCTAGGGTCTTCAAAAACTCTTTGGCTCTGATTTCAGAGAAAAAAAATGGGTTTTATCCTTGAAGATGACCTTAAGTTTAGCTGGATTTAATAGAAAACACCTTGGCCCCTTTACTCTGAAACGCTGAGATTAACTGTCTAAGTTGCCACCGTTTCTCTACAGTTGCCTAACAGTAGTCAGGTCACACAAAGAACTCATGCCCCTTCCCAGACCTTTTCCTGTCTGGCCTTGCAAGATCGTACAGAGCCTGACGCACCAAAAAGTTATTCAAAGAAATTAACAGAGCCCTAGGTTTTACATCATCTTGTCCAGGTCAAACATGGATTTTAAATGGGAAACGATGAGCCCTCTGCACTTCACGATCCCAGATCCACTGAGTTAGTTGCGGAAAAGCCTCAAGTTCAACCACAAACTTGGGAACATCTGAGCCTTCAGCGCCCTCCGGAATCCCGAGTATCCTGAGACTGTTCCGTCGCTGATGATTCTCCAACTCGGCAAGCTTCCACTGGGTATCTTCCTTCTGGGATTTAAGCAGGTCAGTCAATGTTCTTTAGGCCGTCAGCTCATCTTCAAGTGCGTAAATGCGGTTTTCTGCCTTCCCAATCCATTCAGCAAATTCTGAGCAAGATTTTGCGCACAGCGGATGGCGTTTTGCATTTTACGACAGGCAGATTGGGTTCTTTGACTTTCAGATCTTGCCTCTTCATGGTGCTCGATTATACTTTGATATATAACACACAGCAGGACTTCCTCCACTCTTACTTGAGCAGCTGAATTAGCTTGAGTCGAATTTGGGAGGGCTCTCTAGACACATCAAGCACCGGAGAGAATGAGTAATCCCATGATAGAGTACCTTCCTGCAACTCCCATGCATCTGATAGAGGTTTCTTACGAATTATGCAAAAAGCAGGACCCACCACAGGTGTCTGTTCCTCCTCCAAATGTAGGCTGCTTGAATCACTCCAACCACTCACAGGAGAATTGCCCCCCCTAGACTTGGCTTATGAGTGTGCAATTCCTTGTCACCAGAAGAATTAGAGGGGTCAGATTATGAGAAAAATGTATCGCCTGAGTCAACCTCATTCCCCCCTCTAGTATCTGCCAATTCATCCTGGGCCTGCTTACTTTGCCCACGGTAGGTCTGTACTACCTTAGATCTTTCCTTGTAGGATGAGGACTTCATACCATGGGGGTCAGCCATGCCCCCTTCAGTACTAGCTGCATTAGCAGCTGGAATGGGTTCCAGGAGAAGGGGAAGTGACCTTCCTTCAGCTGACCATGTGTGAGCACCTCCCTCAACCCCAATGGACCCACTGCCCTGATCAATAATGTCCCCTTATGAGGCACTCACCTCTGCGTGTGTCTCTGAAGGAATGCCCACAGCTTCCTCCGCTGGCAGAAAGGATGAAGCAGAATTTGTCTCGAATATAGATGTTTTTTTCTGGTGCCTTTTAATCCAAATATGGGTGCTGGATTCTGTTTCTTGATGCCCCTAGTGGAGAGCTTCTCAGAGCTGCCCACTATTGACTTGGCAGTGTGTACCGCCGGGCGCTGGGAGCCGCTCTCTGTTTTTGGCGCGGCTTTAGAATTTCCTAGGATCGCCGAGCTGACAGAGCCGTGCGTCTTGGTCCCTCTCACAGCTTTAGGAGCCATTGCGACTTCCCATCCCGCCGGAGTCAGCGCCGGAGTCAGCACCGGAGAGTGGAGAAGAAACCAGGCGAATTATCCAAGAGATAGGTGCAGAGACCGTCGTATGCACCAGGTAAGTAAAAGGCTTACCTGAGGCAGCCTCAATAACATCAGAAACGGGTGGTGGTGGTCAGACTGGTTGGGGGGGAAAGGCTGTATGGCCGACTACTCAGCCGCCATCTTGCCTCCCACCCCCCACCTTGGTGTTATAAGACACATGTTCGATAGCATAGAATGCTACTTTCATCCTGTCACTGAAGTATGATTCTTTAAAATGCCTTGCCATTGGGTAATGGGGAATGTTGTTATCGATGTCCCACATATGTTCTAGTACTCTCTTTTTTACTGCATGAATTGTGCAGCCCACAAAGCTTTTATGGTAAGGGCATACCGGTCTATAAGTCCCATATAGTTCTTTAGATTTTCGCTAGTACTATAGCGACAAACTTTACATTTGCCGCAGGGAAAAAAAACCTTAAGTTCCTGATTACAAGTGTCCCTCTTGATGGTCACATCATTAAGGACCAAACAGGCTCTTAACTAACATTTTTTTCTATATGTAATGCTAGCTTTTTCATCCAAGATGTTATCAAGAGAGGGATCAAATTTCAAAATGTCCCAATTGGACAATATTTTTCTCAACTCCCTTGATTTGCTGATACAAGTTGTTATCATGCGGGAAGTTTCATTACTATCCATGATCTTGTTATAGTTACTATCAAAAATAATCTGTTCTCTCTTAGGAGATTTGGCGCATTCCACAGCTTTGTTTAATACCCAGTTAGGGTAGCCTCGCTCTGTAAATCTCATAATCATGATTTCCTGTTCTTGTAAGTATATTTCTTCCATACTGAAATTGTGTCTAGCTCTAAGGAGTTCCTCATAAGGGGTACTCCATTTGAGTATCTTAGGATGACCATTGAGTGCATGGAGCACAGTATTGCCTGCAGTCAATTTTCTATGTAGACTTGTCCCTAATTTATTGTCTACAATCCTGATATATATATCCCAAAAAATCAATACATTCTGCATTGATAGTTTAGGTTTCATGAGACTGTACTTTAACATCTCCAAAATCATCTCTGTATGGGATAAATAATACAAAGGTCATGCTCTCACTAAATGCTTACATGCTAGAATGCGTAGGCTGGGGTGGTGCAGTTGATGCGGGAGCGCTGCTCCAAGCCTTTTGCAGCCCAGAAGTGAGTGCAGCAGGTACATAATGTTTCTTAAAAAAGGTGGAGGGTGGCACGCCAGTGGTGGTAATATCCTTCTTCCTTTTCTCCTCACTGGCCACTTTCTTGGCACGAACAGCCTTCTTTGGGGTCATCTTCAAGTTCCTCCTTAGCTCTAGCAGTTGCCATTTAGCTGCACAAGCGGAAGCAGAGGATGACTCTGGTGGTGTCACTGCCGGCCTTTTATCTGGCAGTACTGTGCGTGATGTCTCCTGTTGTGCACTATAAGCAAACAAATAAGAAAAAAATGCAGTGAAATGTGGCATTTGTTGGCTGAATCTATAGACAATATAATTTAGTGAGCTCATCACGAATAATTAATAACAATAGTCGATGGATCCATACCAAACCACGCATAATCCTAATATTTCAATAGCATTCAGATTGAAAAGGTTACTTTATTGGTCTCTAAGGCCTATGAGATGCCTGTGGCAGGCAGGGGGTGCAGGGGAAAATGAAAGAATCCTTAAAAAAAATATTTCTGATGTGCACCTATGAGATACCTATGGCAGGCAGGAGATGCAAAGAAAAATTGAATAATCCTCAAAGAAATTATTGCTGGTGTTCCCCAATGACACACCTACTATGGCAGACAGGGGGTGCAGGGGAAAATTGAATAATCCTTACAAAAATGATTGCTGGTTTGCGCCTATGAGACACCAATTACAGGCCGGGGGTTCAGGGGAAAATGGATTAATCCTTGAAAAAGTATTGCTGGTGTGTGCCTATGACACGTCTATGGCATGCGTGCAGTGCAGGGGAAATGAAATAATCCTTAAAAAAAGTATTGGTTCCTATGAGACACCTATGGCAAGGAGGGGAGGCACGGGAAAATAGAATAATTATTAAAAAAATTATTGTGTGTGTGCACCTATGAGACACCTACTATGGCAGGCAGGGGGTGCAGGGGAAAATGGAATAATCCTCAAAAATATTTTTGCTGGCGTGTGCCTATGAGACACCAATGGCAAACAGGGGATGCAAGGTAAAATGGAATAATCATTTAAAACATTATTGCTGGTATGTGCTTATGGCCTATGAGACTAGACACATATGGCAGGCAGGGGTTGCAGGGGAAAATCTAATAATTGAAAAAAAATAGTTCTAGTGTCTCCCTAAAGACTGAGAAACCCTACGGGAGGCAAGTAGCCACAGGGGAAAATGACAAAAATGCATAAAAAACACTGTACTAAAATCATCCTCCAGCACATTAAACTCTTATCGGAGAAAAAGAAAAAAATGAACAAAAAATATGGGCCTCTTCTATCCATGTTCCTAGAGAATGGCTTTGAAAAGTGGAAGAAAGGGATTTACACACTGCCTATACTAAATGGCTGCGGGCCACATGTTCAGATCAAAACAACAACAAGAAGGCATGGACAACAGGGAACACATACAGGCCTTTAGCAAAAGCAAAGCATACTGGCTCCTCAAAATGGCTGCCCTGCCACATGGACACCAAGGGCGACGGCCTGGACAAGAAAGAACATATGCAAGCCTATGGCAAAAGCAAAGCACACTGGCTACGCAAAATGGCTTTCTTGCAACGAGGCCATCAAGGGTGAAGGCATGGACAACAAAGAACACATGCAGGACTATGCCAAAAACACACTGACTACACAAAATGTCCACCAGCCACATGCCCACCAAGGGTGAAGGCATGGACAACAAAGAACACATGCAGCCTATGGCAAAAGCAAAGCACACTTGCTACACTAAATAGCCGCCCTGCCACGTGGCCATCAAGGGTGAAGGCATGGACAACAAAGAACACATGCAGGCCTATGGCAAAAGCAAAGCCCACTGGCAACACAAAATGGCCCCTCTGCCACATGGCCACCAAGGGTGAAGGCATGGACAACAAAGAACATATGCAAGCCTACGGCAAAAGCAAAGCACACTGACTACACAAAATGGCTGCCCTACCATGTGGCCATCAAAGGTGAAGGCATGGACAACAAAGAACACATGCAGGACTATGCCAAAAACACACTGACTACAAAAAATGTCCGCCACCCACATGGCCACCAAGGGCCAAAGCATGTACAACAAAGAACACATGCAGGCCTATGGCAAAAGCAAAGCTTGCTGGCTACACAAAATTGCCACCCTACCACATGACCACCAAGACGAAGACATGGACAATAAAGAACACATGCTGGCCAATGGCAAGAGCAAAGCACACTGGCTCCTCAAAATGGCCACCCTGCCACTTGGACACCAAGGGTGAAGGCCTGAGAAGAAAGAACATGCACAAGCCTATGGCAAAAGCAAAGCACACTGACTACACAAAATGGCTTTCTTGCCACAAGGCCATCAAGGGTGAAGGCATGGACAACAAAGAACACATGCAGGCATTTGGCAAAAGCAAATCCCACTGGGTACACAAAATGGCTGCCCTACCATGAGTCCCTAAGAGTGAACACATGGACAATATAGAACACATGCAGGCCTATGGCAAAAGCACAATGACTACACAAAATGTCCACCAGTCACATGGCCACCAAGTGCGAAGGCATGGACAACAAAGAACATATGCAGCCTATGGCAAAAGCAAAGCACTCTGGCTATACAAAATGGCTGCCCTGCCACGAGGCCATCAAGGGCGAGGGCATGGACAACAAAGAACACATGTAGGCCTATGGCAAAAGCAAAGCCCACTGGCAACACAAAATGGCCGCTCTGCTACATGGCCACCAAGGGTGAAGGCATGAACAACAAAGAATGTATGCAAGCCTATGGCAGAAGCAAAGCACACTGGCTGCACAAAATGGCTGCCCTACCACATGGCCATCGAGGGTGAAGGCATGGACAACAAAGAACACATGCAGGACTATGCCAAAAACACACTGACTACAAAAAATGTCTGCCAGCCACATGGCCACCAAGGGCCAAAGCATGGACAACAAAGAACACATGGAGTCCTATGGCAAAAGCAAAGCACAATGGCTACACAAAATCGCCACCCAACCACATGACCACCAAGGACAAAGACATGGAAAACAAAGAACACATGCCGGCTAATGGCTACACAAAATGTCCACCCTGCCACTTGGTCACCAAGGGTGAAGGCATGGACAACACAGAACACATGGAGGACTATGGCAAAAGCAAGGCATACTGGCTTCTCAAAATGGCCGCCCAACCACGTGGCCATCAACAGCGAAGGCATAGACAACAAAGAACACATGCAGGCCTATGACAAAAGTAAAGCCCACTGGCTTCACAAAAAGTCTGCCAGCCACATGGCCACCAAGGGCAAAGGCATGGACAACAAAAAACACATGCTGGCCTATGGCAAAAACAGAGCACACTGGCTACACAAAATGACTGCCCTGCAACATGGCCACCAATGACGAAGGCATGCACAACAAAGAACACATGCAGACCTATGGAAAAATCAAAGCACATTGGCTACACAAAATGGCCTCCCTGCTACATGACCACCAAGGGCGAAGGCATAGACAACAAAGAACACATCAAGGGCTTTAGCAAAAGGAAAACACACTGGCTACACAAAATGGCCACCCTGCCTCAAGACGATCAAGGGTGAAGGCATGTCAAAAAAGAACATATGCAGGCCCACGGCAAAAGCAAAGCACACTGGATACGCAAAATAGCTGCCCTGACACATGGCCACCAAGGGCATAGGCATGGACAACACAGAACACATGCATGCCTATGGCAAAAGCACACTGACTAAACAAAAGGTTCTCCAGCCACATTTCCACCAATGGCGACAACATGGACAATAATTAACACATGCAGGCCTATGGCAAAAGCAAAGAACACTGGCTACACAAAATGGCTGCCTTGCCACCTGGTCTTCAAGGGTGAAGGCATGACATCAATGAACACATGCAGGCCTATGGTAAAAGCACACTGACTCCACAAACAAGCAAGAAGGCATAGACAACAAAGAACACATGGAGGCATATGGAAAAAGCCCACTGGCTATACTAAATTGCCACACTGCCACGTGGAATGGAGAACAAAGTAAGCCTAGAACAAAGACAAAATGGTGGCCTATGGCAAACACACATACACACACACTGGCCACACATTAATGGTCACTTGGCCAGCAAAGAAAGGAGGCATGGTAAACAAAGAAGAAAACATTGCCATTAATTCAGCAATGCCAAAAATAAAAATTAAGTCAACTTTAAAAATTTCCCAACCACAAACATCGCAAGGCATCAAAAATAACCCCACCAAAATATACTTTAACACTTTGCAGAAGACCATAAATTACAAAAAACACATTTTGCATTTAATACACATATCAATAGGTCTTTTAATAAAACATGTAGCACAGAAAAAGTTTTTGATATACACCCAAAGCCTAGTGATGGATGGCCATGGCCCGTGGGCAGACTAGGACCCAAACAGAAAAATGATACTAGTGCAAAATATACAGCCTACACTCAAGAAAATAGAGAAAAAGTACTTTAAAACCAGGCCCCCAGCCCTCTCAAAAATGTGCAGACGTTTTCCCTTAAATAAAACCTACAAAATTGAATGCAAGATAAGCCCCGACTGCAACTTCAGGACACCCACAAACAAATGTAATAATTTAAGAAAAAATAAAAAAGGTAAGAAAATACTGTTGCATGTCCTCCATCAAACAACAAACTTATCCCATTTTTTTTAACTTACTCGAATCTCACAAAACAATCCTTAAAATCCAATGGTATACGCAGGAGGGATTAAAGACAAAAAAAAAGTAATCCTTTCTCCTCAAAATCCAAATGAAAAGTGACCAAGGGATGGACAAAGCAGTGGGAGTAGCCTTCTGAACAGAGAGAGGAAGTTAGAGTCCCTGTGGCAAGCAGTAGGAGTAGCCTTCTGAACAGGAAGAGGTAGTTAGAGTCCCTGTGGCACTGCCTTCTAGTTGGGGAAAAAAAAAGTAAAATAAAAAAAATGTGTTTCGGGCAAAAGAAAACTACTTGAACCATCTGTTCGAGTAAAATACCTACTCAGAAGCTATTCAAAGTTGATTTTGCTGCTTCCCCAATAGAAAATCTACCCGAGAAGCAACCCTCTGACTGTGACTGCTCACGTTAGTAATTCATGCTAGAACGCTTTTTAGCAACTGGAAATCTCTCCAGGGACACCAAATTTCACTCGCACTCGAAGCTCGATTGCTGGAGCCTTGCGTTGTTCCTGTTTTCATCATGTCACTTGAACCGGAAGTTAAGTCCACCATGCAGTGGTTGTCGTAATTTGGCTTGAACTCCACGTTAAAAGAGTAATGCAGGGTCGCCAAATTCCTCCAATTCTGCGTGCGGAATGAAAAATTTCACCCAGGCATATTGCTGACCCAGCTCTCCCATCACATGCCTCTGCTTCTTCAAGTCTTTGGCCATATCCTTCAACAGGGATCCAATATCATCTCTCACTTTGTTGAACATCACCTCCATAAAGGAACAGGTGAGTGTGGGTTCTGGAGTCTCATATGATGTCCCTAGTGGAGGGTCAGCCCCTATTTTATCTGGCTCATCAGTCCCCCCCCAGGGGAGCCCTGCTTTCTCAACGAGGATTTGGCTAGCATTCCTTTCAGTGAGGTGTCACATTTCCCCCAGAGAGCAGGTGCCGAGATCTTACTGCCAGTGTGTGTGGTGCTCAGTAATTTCCAGTGGTGAATGGCAGGGAGACAGTGCTCTGGAGCCAGATTTGGAGATCGAGATGTCACTTATCTTGTTCAAGCAGAGTTCACTTATGACTGGGGCAGGTCCAGAGAGCAAAAAAAACCTGAACTTTCTTCTATGTTGCTATGGGCTCACAGTGGCAGAGGGCCTTCATGGACAGTTAGTGGCCATGAAATAAGAGCCCTGCGGTGTGTTGAGTCACTTTTGGGCCCTACTATCCAGAGCCAATCTCCAGATTTGTGCCTCTTTGCATTGATGCGTGGTTGGGTACTCCTCCTTGACCCCTTAACCCTCTAAACAATGGGGGAAAGGGCACGATTTAAGGCCCTCATTGTCTGTAGTCTCCCTACAAGAAAGCTACTGTTAGAAATTGGGTTGTTGGTTGACTTGGATGTGAGCTCTGGTCAAGGAGCAACCACAATCCTAGTCAGGGGTAAGAGGCAGGTAAACCCTAAATTAACCTGTGCTCTACTTCTGGTAGCTTGGCAGAGAGCAGTCTAAATCTTAGAGGCTGTGTGTAAAGTATTTGTGCAAAACACTTCAAACAGTAAAACAGTGAAAACACCACACAAAACATCCCACACCAAGTTAGAAAAATAGATTTGACTTTAATAAATAAAACAAGACCAAAATCCAATTAGCAGGACCAGAGATATTTAATCTTAGTGCAAAAAAGCGCAAAAAAGAGCAAATTGATATAGGAGATATCTGGTTGTGCTGGACCTGGGCAAAGTCACAAGCTCAGGCTGACCATGATGAAGCGCAGGCTAGTTACAGGGACCCAGTTAGGCCCGTTGAATAAAGTAACTTAAATCCTGGTTGCAGAGCGATGCTTGGATCTGCGTTAAAATTGTGTCATGTAGCAGAGGCTTTGTGACAGTTCCAGGATGAAGCAAGTCTGCGGTGTAAGGTCCTTTTTGATTGACGTTGAGGATCCTGTCAGAGGGGCTTGCGATGTGGTGAAGCTGCAATGCAGAGTTTTGTCGTTGAGGCTGCCGTTGATGAGTGATGCGAGGAGCTTGCACCGGGAAAAGGCGATGCGTCGGTTCCACGATGCAGGAGGCGGCGGCGATGTTGGTCTTTTTCAACGGGTTCAATCCACGCAGCAGCAGCTAATTAATTTTGTTTAATTCATGTTTTTAATACATTGTAGTGTAATATTAATTCAAATATATATTTATTGTATTAAATTTAAAATGTTTGTTTTATAAATTTTAACAAGATTCAAATTATTAAACTATTCAAACAAATAATAATAATTAAACATAGATTTTTCTAAACTAAAATATTAAAATAATTTGAAATTATTATATATAAAATTGTAAAAGTTTATATATTTTCTTGGAATTTATTTGTAATAATACAACTATTTTAAATGTATGTTATTTTAAAATTTGTAATTAATTTTAGTTTAGAAATAAATAAAATATACATCAATGGTAATAAATTAAAAAAATATTCAAAAATGTAATTTATTAAAATAATGTAAAAATAAAAAATATTTTAAAATATATTTTATTAAAGTAAAATATTTAGAAATTATTTTTATATTAATACTTTTAAATAATATCAATATTTTAGGTGTATTTTGCTTAAAAATGGTAATTGTTTAATAAATGAAGGGCCTCATTATGATGCAGGTTGGACCGTGCGTCCGACTGCCATCTTTGGGAGCCCTTTCTGACCGCCGAGGCCAGGGAGCTTTCCCCCACCATATTATGATGCAACCGCTGCTACCACGGTGGTCGCAGCTGTGGCAGAGCGCATATCCCCGAATATGTCACTGTAAATGTGTACAAAACTCACAGAAAACACGCGATATGTACACACATGCATAACATATGTGGGGATATGCCTTGTGCACCCTGTACCCCATTGCTGGAGTGTGGCAGAATGTGAACAGTCCAGTCAATGGGGTTACCGCAAAAAAACATACCTGGAATCCGGCACCCACAGGATCGTTGTCATCAGGGCTCAGCTTCCGAGGTGTAGGGGGGACCTGGAAGAAAGGATCCACTGTGGAGACTGGCAGCTGGTTGGACCGCCACTGTCAGGTCGTTGTAAACCCACATCATAATCTGGATGGCAGTCGGGGATCCATGTACAGCTCTATGAATGCAGTTTGTCTCCGACCGTGATGGTGGTCGGAGAAAAGCTGTCAGAGTCGGCAGTCTTTCAGGGGGCGGTCGGAGTACATGATGCATACATCATAATCTGCTTCCAAAGAGCCCTTCGATGGTTCAACCGCCTCCGACAGGACCGTGGAAACCGGTCAGACCTGCATCGAAACCAGCCCCAATTATTTTATTTTTCTAAATAAAAAAATGGTTTTAATTACTTTGGAATTTTATGATTTTTAATTTTGAATTAGGATTTTATTTTATATTTTATGGTATAAAGAATAGGAATGGTAGTAAATATTTTTGTAATTATAAAAAAATTTCTATACATTTTTTAAATGTATTTTTATGTTTAAATGTGTATATATAGGTTTATAATTAGGATAGTGTGTTTTTAGATTAAATGTTATTGTATTTTATAGTTAAAGAATTGTGTGTGGGTATGGTGTATTGATTGTATATATGAAATGTTAAATGTATATTACCTTCTTTAAAATGTTTTAGATTGAAGTGTACGTAGTAAATTTAACCTCTTTACCGTCTAACCCCTCCTTCAAATAGCCTTAGATTGGAGTGAGAATAGTAAATGTAACCCCTTTTCTGTCCGACATCTTCCCCCAATATGGTTAGATCAGAGTGGGAATAGTAAATGTCACCCCTTTAGTGTCCAACACCTTCCCCCCATATGGTTAGATTGAAGTAGAAATAGTAAATGTCCCCCCTTTAGTGTCCAACACTTTCCTCCAATATGGTTAGATTTTAGAGGGAATAGTAAATGTGGCCCCTTTAGTGTCCTACGCCTTCCCCCAAAATGGTTAGATTGGAGTGTGAATAGTAAACAACAGCATTTTAGTGTCCAATGCCTTCCCCAGTTTTGTTTAGATTGGAGTGGGAATAATAAGTGTCACCCCTTTAGTCTCCAACCCCATCCCCAAATTGGTTTAGATTGGAGTGGAAATAGTAAATGTCACTCCTTTAGTGTCCAACATCTTCACAAAATTGGTTTATATTGGAGAGGGAATAGCAAATGACAACCTATTTTTAAAAAATGGGTTATGTTGGAGTGTGATTATTTAATTTGATAATTTTAGTCTGAATCGTTTATTTTAATTGTATTTGTATGTAGTAGAAATAGCTTGTGTTATTTTCTTAGTATTGGTGTAGAAATCTATAAAAAAATAGTTGCATGTTTGTGGAATAATATCATTAATTACATTTTGTTTATAGAATAAAGACGTAATAAATTGTTCTCATTTTATTTATGTCTTCAGAATATATTTATTGAATAGTTTTACATTTTTAAATATATACATTTCAAATAAAAATAAACATTTATCTAAAGTTAAGCAGCTAAAAAAGTTCATGCCCTTTTATTATTAAAAAGTAAATTAATATTCAATTATTATTAAATGTATATTTTCCACTTTTATTTTCCATTTTTAACAGATTTTTAACAATTCTGACAGTGTTCTACATATATATGTTCAATATCATTTCAACATATGTTTTTTCAGCATATATTAAATAACTGTATATATTTTATACTATTATTTAAGTTATACTTTACAATTTTTTAACATTTTTAATTATGTGATGGATTGAGTTTGTTTTTAGTTTCTTGGTTGTTGACGGTTACATTTTTTATTTAAATGTTTACTATATAATTTCCTTATCCCTGCCTTCATTAACGTTGGAATTTTATTACATTTTTTACTGATGTAATAAAATATAATATTTATTATTTATTAAAAAAAGTATTTGTTATGTTGGTTTAGATTTTGTGATAACCTTTTATGACTTTAGTAGGTTCATATCTATTTCATAATATACTTTTGGCTATCATTTCTAAGTAATCTACTCATTTGTGTTTTATGAAGAGTTTAACTTGTAACATGTCATACATTCTTTTGGTTTGCTTGCTAAATTTAGGGGCAATTTGGCTAACCGATTGCTCCATTGGTAGTTGTTGGCAGCTTTGCTCTTTTTGCAATGCTTCTATAAATTCAGAAGTGTAGGTTAGGTTCTACCTAGGGTCGATTTGAAGGCATTGTGGCATCCTTTCACTGCGTTGTTTGTTTTGGCTTCCTGTGCCAAGGTGCTGTCATCCACATTCCACTACAGTATTTGGAATTTGGGTTGGCGTCTGTGTCCAGAGCGATGCAGTCTGCCAAACCAAATGTCTTCATAGGACTTAGTTTATCTTCATTTTGTTGGTAGAAAGGTCTTTATATTAATACATCTTAGTGTTTGTCTACCTATGTGACAGGGACATAGGTTAGTGCTATCATCCTTTTCTTTCAAATGCAAATTGGCTGTTGTTAGAAATGGGATTTCTGGTTGGCTAGGGCTTGCGCCTAAGCCAGGCAGAAAACACCACCCTAGTCAGAGCAAGGGAGTCACACGCTGAAGATAACCCCTGCTCACCCCCTTGGTAGCTTGGCACGAGCAGTCAGGCTTATCCCAGAGGCAATGTGTAAAGCGTTTGTGCAACACACACAGAGTAGCAACACACTAGGCACACTACAAAAGAGACTCCACACAAGGTTATATAAAAAATAGCCTTTGTATTATCTTAAATACATTAGATCCTAACCACACATATACACTGTGCCAACTGGCACTAGGCAATATTTACAGGGGATTATATACAAGACAGGGCCAATCGGGCCACTGTCAGAGCCATCAGAATGCAGATAGTAAATATAAGACACAGCCAGTAACTACTGGTGAAATACTGTACTCAGCATCATCACATTAGGCATAAAACACATTATGCATAAACCTCATAAGCATAAACACATTACGCAACCTCTGTAGGCATAAACACATTATGCGACAGGCATCACAAGCATAAACACATTATGCAATAGGCATGGTGCATAAATCACATTAGGAGGGCACCTTAGTGACACTCCCTAGGTGCATACATCACCTTCTTTTAGGGCCTTCGCCCTCCTGGTACACACAGGTACCAAACCTGACCACAGGCCAACTGGCCTTTCACTGGGCTCCAATACCCTCTGTCCAAAATGTCAGGGCATAAATGTAGGGCTTCTCAAGTAGCCCTCAGGTTGCCAATGCAGCGAAGATACTGCGCAATGCGCTGGGGGCGTGGGGTGCAACTCACCCCTTCCTCATCCAGGAAAGAAAATGCCCCCGTGTTGCAGCTGCCCACTCTCTCGCGGTGCAGCTGGAGAAATTAGACCTGGCACAACTGTGCCCCTTAAGCCCCTCTGGGACTCCTTAAGCAAAAGGTGCCCCTCTCGTAGTAACACTGGCACTCACAGTGCCTTGGGAGCTCCCTTTACCGGGCTCCTCCTGGTGCCCTTGACCGGCACCAACAACGCCCAAGAGACTTTAGCCCCAACTCATGGGCAGCACAATCGGTGACTCGGGCAAACTCGAAGGGGGGGGCAGCCAACACCTTGCTACCCCTCCACTCTCCGGACCCAAAACGAAGGCAGCTCCCACCCTCACGGTGACCGGAGATTATGGCCACGAAGCTCAGCCCCACTCACCACTCCCTGGGGGCTGAGCGATTCAGGAGGCATGCGTCTCATCCCCGATGGATCGGCCTCAGATGCTCCTCTCTTCTGCTTCCCAGGGAACTTCTGACCACAGCCAGGCTTTGCCTGGCTTCCAGAGGCTTGACTTCTTCCTCCGCTGGGCCACCGAACATCACCACAGAGGAGCCGCGAGGACTCCTACCTCATAGCAGCTCCCTCCTCTCTCGGCGGCAGGCACCACTACTGCAGGGCAGACTGCGCCGATCCACGCACCGGCGGCTGGACTTCCGGCCGGCCCGCCTACAACCAGGCAGCTTTGCCTGACTTCCTCCTCGGAGTCCCGCTTCCCGGCCGGGACTCTAGAACCAAATGCAGGTCGGCTTGGCTCTCCGGCTAAAAAGTGCGGGGTAGGCTCCCACCTTTAAATAAACACAGATGCGGGGTGGGCTCCCGCTGCACGCAGCATCACCAGTGCGTGGTGGGCTCCCCTCCGATAAGGATGCACGAACGCGGGGTGGGCTCCTGCTCTTCTCAGGACACCACAGTGTGGTGTGGGCTCCCGCTCTCAAAGGCAGAAATGCGGGGTAGGCTCCCGCTGTCTTCTGGAAAGGAGGGGGAATCCCCACATCGGGATCCCCTTGGGAGACGACGCAGCCCAGCGCTTCAGAGCCCACGCACTCCTCTCCTGGCAGGAACCACCAAAAATAAAGGTGCAGTGCTCACGAGGCGCTGGGACCCCAAAGGGGAAAAGGCTGGGCCCAGGCAGGCCAGCTCACAGGGCCCTCCAGCAGGGAGGCAGTCCCTTGTGGCGGTTTCTCCTGGAGCCCAGCAGCAACAAGTCACCAGGAAGCACAAAAAGCACACTTTACATGGGGTCACAGCCCCAATATTTATAGTACCTTTTCCTTTGTCTGCCCTTGGCACAGGGCTTGGGGGAACCAGCCTGAACTGGTTCTGGGGGTTTTGGAGCACTCTGTTTACAGGGCTCCTCTTCCCTATTGTCAGGTGGGGGCTCGGTCATCAGACACACCACAGGGGGGCGGAGCCAGCATTCACTCAGGCAGGCACAGACCTATTCAGGGTCAGGGGACTACTCCTCCCACTACTCCAAATGCAGTCTCCCATTCAGCCTAGCGCTGACTCACCCTGCCCTTCCTGGAGCCACACACACCTCACCAGCCCCTGTCACTCCAAAGCCAGACATGCAATTCACATCAGGCAGGCAGACACATAGCACACAGAAATGCCAACTTCTAAAAGTGGCATTTCTAAAATAGTGATAATAAATCTGCGCACACCATTGCGCAGCATTTATTATTACTATTCAACCATACCAAACTTGACCACGCTGCTCCTCTCATATCAGGAATTACCACTGAAACACTTATCCGGGAATCCCCAATGCATTCCTATGAGAGGGCAGCCTCACAGCAGTGAGAAACCAAAATGGCTGTTTGTCACTACCAGGATATGTCACACACTTAAGGTACATGTCCTATCTTCTACCTACAATGCACCCTGCCCATAGGGCTAGCTAGGGCCTACCTTAGGGGTGACTGACATGCAGTAAAAGGGGGGGTCACAGACATGGCACACACTTTAGGTGCCATGTCACAGCGGCAGTAACACTGAGCGCACAGGCCCTGCAATGGCAGAGGCCTGAGATAGGTTTGAAAGGCTACTTTGGTGGGTGGCGCAATCAGCGCTGCAAGCCCACCAGTAGCATTTAATTTACCGGCCCCAGGTATCTGAGATACCACTTTACAAGGGACTGACAGGTAAATTAAATATGCCAAACAGGTGTAGATCAATCTTTACCATGTTTACCACAGAGAGCACACGCACTTTACACTGGACAGCAGTGCTAAAGTGCCCAGAGTCCTAGAACCACCAACACCATGTCAGAAAAAAGGCTAGGAGGAAGGCAAAAAGTTCAGGGATGACCCTGCAAAAAGGGCCAAGTCCAACAGCTGTTTATAGAATACTCTACACTTTGTGTAGATTGTTGGAGGAGTCTCTATATGATTTGATTGAAATGATAGTAACAGCCTTGTATGTGTGTGAGAGTAAATTTTTAAAATGCCTTGAATCATGACTTACTCAAAGTCTATGATTATTTTTTGTGGGTAGTAGTTATTTGTTTTATGTTTAATATGGTTTATGAGGTCATAATAAGTGTTGCTTTGTTTATTTGGTTTTAGGGCATATATAAAAGGGATATTTCAATCAATCAATCAAAATATCTTTATTCGAATATGAGATATCCATAAAAGCACAATAAAAACAATTCATAGATGGCAACATATTCAAAACAAAAGATACAGTACATTTATAACAGTGACTAAAATGAATCATAAATAGCGTGATATATCATATATTAACAATCGGTAGGGGGGTTTTAATAACAATACAGTAAAATACATTGTTTCTTATTATTTAGATTGTCATGTAAAAGGAAAGGTTCTTCATTATGTGTCATTGTTAAATGTTCAGATATTTGTATGTCTTGGTGTCTTCTAGGGGCATGAGAAGTATCACTGGTGGCATTTTAGCTCATGCAAATAAACATTTTAAAGTGGGTACAGGTGGTAGTTGGGCAGTTATGTGTTCAGAGACTTTAGGCAATATATCTTTAAGGATTTGGTTGTCGGTTCATGGGAGCTAGTGCTTGCCTCTCTTATACCCTGAAACATCTCCCTTAATTCTATTTCTGTCACATTTCGGTGGTGGTTGTGCTCTTTTACATGAATTACAACATCATCTTTTGTAGTTACCCTCCCGTAGCATGGATTAGAATAATATTTGGTACATTTCCAAATGATATTTTCAGTTGATGCACTTTCTTAGTTGTAGGTGTAGCCCATGAGATTTAGGGCCTGATTACGAGTAAACCTGTTGTGGCGGTCCACCACCGGTGCACTGCGGGACTGCCCGCAGTATTACGACTGCGATGGTCAGAACGCCACAGGACCGCTTCAACCCCCGGGGATCCAGTATCCCGCAGCACTCACGCAGCAGTCAGAGGCATAAAAATGCTGGCAGTGGCACCGCCGAACATATTCCGAGTTGCCTCAACACCACCCTTTTCATGGCGGTGAGTCCGTAATGAAACGGGTGGCAGTGAGGCAACTAAGGGAGCCCTAATAGGGCTGCCTGCCGCCTCAGGGCCCAAGGGGTGCATGTGGGGGACACATGTAGCTCTTCTATGAGCCTAACAGACTGCGTCTGTCAGAGCACCGCATGACCGCCCTCCAGACCAGTATTAAAGTGCTTATCTGGCAGGCGGTTGCACTTCCAGAACCATTACTGGTAATAGGCTACATCTCAGACATTACCCTAAATTACCTTACCATTTGCATCATAATGACCAGAAAATTCAGATGAACCAAGCTAACCTCCCCCCTCAACCAAGACCCAGCACAACAAAACTAGACTTTTTTCACCTGCGCTAAGCTTTTCTGTGGACCTACAGGTTCAGAGGGTCACATGCTTGATCTAATCTTTTTTCTCCCCTACATTCATGATAATAACTGCCTCATCATCTGGAGTGACTTCCATATCATCTCCTTGTCTGACAATCTCTCCATGAGAATAATCACTAGGGCAACAGTGACCACCAATATTACCTACAAGGAGGGGCACAAACTCAACATCTAAACACTTAAAATCTGTCTACAACTGGCTCTCCAATGGTTTAAACAAAAACTTTCCTCTCAAGAGGTAGGGGTGACTATAGCATCAGCTTAAGGCCACTCTGCTTATGGAATTGATAAGGGAGATGAAAACACAATAATTGCACTTGAATGCCAATGGGAGAAATCTACCAACCAAAATTACAAATCTACATGCTCTCAATTTCCAAATGCCTTACTAAGGACCTCAATAGTTCCCCGTGGATTTCTGCAACCCAGACTGCACCTTTGCAAAGATCCTCCATTTTAAAACCTTCCTTGGTGTATTTAGAATACTTTGCTTTTAGAGCAAGGATTTTAGAGCACCATTTCAGGAGCAAGACAGTAGTCACCCAGCCTCCTCAGACTAAGGTTAGTAAGACTACACTTGATCAACATTCATCGGACACTGACCTGACCAAGTCAGTATCTCTCAATTCAAGCATCCGATCAAGGCCAGCTATCAGCTCACTGTCAGACATATTTTAAACAGAATCCTTTAACAACATTCTATTCTCAATGATTCTGCATCCCCTGCTATGGCCATTGTCAACAACCCTAACGTATGCACCTGCTGCTCAGACCGTAAAGAACTTCTACATACAACCACTCATGAAGAAGAAGCGTATAGATCCAAAGACCCAGATAGATACTTTCAAAGTCCTGTTATTATAAAAAATGATTGAAAGGGAGGTATTCAATCAAATCAAATAGGACTTTATTCGGATTTCACTCAAATCCATAAAAGTACATAACACATAAACAATTCATATATTATGTTACATTTTTTTTTAGTATAACAAAATTTAAAATATTTCATGTTGTATTGTGCATAGTATCCCAAAGCAGTAATATTCATACATTTCTTGAACATCGACAAGGTTGCTACTATTGTGCAAATTTAGCAAGTGTGCAAAATGCATAAGGATTCTAAAATAAATAAATAATCACTTATCATATCAAATTTCAGTCACATTATCTATTGGGCGAATTAACGTTCTAGAGAGCATTTATGAAATATTCAACAGTTAATTTTAATTATTAGTATCCACATTAAGGGGCCGATTCCAATCTCGCTAGGAAAGCCCTCCGTACGACTCGGATCCTGAGGGCTTTTCAAGCGAGACGTGCTCCATGAGTCCGAACGAGCGAGTACGATGCTGCTGTATGCTTATGGACTCGGTTCGCTCGGATTCCCATTGAACTCTATGGTAGCCTGTGTACAGGCGCGCACACAGGCTCCCATAGCAGAAAAGGGGTGGGTGGGGAAAAGCGTACACCCTGTGGCGGGCACCCCATGATGCTCGCCACACTGTGCATGCCTGGATTGGGGGGACACATGGGCACATCCCCGTGACAGATTTGGAGTGCCCCTGGGGAAGGGGGGGCTTGCTACGGCCCCCGAAGTACGCTTCCAACAGCCGTTTCATCTCGCTGAGACCGAGACGAAGCGGCTGTCCGAATCATGCATCGTACTCGCTCGGTATACAGTTCCATTGCACGTCACGATTCAGCTACGAACGAGTCGTACAGACAGGTTCGGGTCCCGGAAGCGATTCGGTCGGCACGGATGCGATCTTCGCATCGTACTTGGTCGTTCGGACCTGTGTACGGTTCGGTCATAAACAAGGGCTACGTATCGGATCTGGGAAAGCCAAATCTGATTCAGAGGCCTTCTGAACGACATCGGAATCGGGCCCTAAGTGTTTCATAATTCATGTTGTCTAGATACGCAAGGGATTTCCTTCTTTTCACAGCTTGAAATATATGTAGCAGAAACAGTTCGGCAAACGACATTGTTCTCAAGTTTGCATAAATAGTTCAGTACATTTTTATAAAACATAAATTTCTGGGTTAAAAAGAGGGGGTGCGTTACTATTAAACACCTTCTAATATCATTATAAAATCTACAAAACAAGATAAAATGCGCTGTTGATTGGATGGCTTTCCCATCACACAGACATTTAGGAATGTTTTTCTTCCACGCCTCCTTTTTAGGAAAAACAACAAAATGATGTAAAATCCCCATCCGCTGTCTCGTCAAATAAAATCTCTCTTGTACATGTGTTACCCTTATTAAGTAACCTTGTGTACCTCCTTGCACCGGTCCTGCCATATACCTTGCAACACACAATTTTCTCCTTTCTCTTTCTTCCCTATCGGTCTCTCGTTCCATAAAAATGTTTGTCGCAACTCTTTTTTTTACCAAATTGAAAAATACTTACAAGATTCTTACCTGTTAAAATTTCAATGATTTCTTTTGATAGTTTATCTATATACATTAGCCATGGGATCTTATGATAATACTCTAAAGTAAGACAATCTTTAATAACTTCTCTGGTGAACTTTGTTCCTTCCTTGCTGCAAATATTATACCAAATGGTTATTGTGCTAACACAAATGGTATCTTTTAGATGTGGTATACCTATTTTCTTATGCATAATATATGTAGGTATAAAACGGGATACCGCCATGAGTCTGCAGAGAAAGGAATTTTCATGTAATTGTAGTGTAGAAAGCTTGGCCATACCCTATACAGTACCCACGTAAGAGACAATTGAAACACATTTGTTCTTACACAGTTTTACCGTTTTTCGTATAGGTTTATTACCTATCTTCCCAGCAAATCTAAACAATGCCTCAACAGGTCTAATAATAATGACGTTTTGCCATATCTGAGGTATTCACTCAAATCCTTCACTTCTTGGAAAAAACAGCGTATTTCAGACCATGAAACTGGTTTCTGCTCTGCGGGAGGGAAAAAGCTTTGCATGCAGGAGGGAAACCCTTGCATGAAAAAAAAAATCAAACAATATTTGGAGGGTCACTAAACTTGTAACAGAGATTATTTGTGTACATAATTTATGTGTCAATAGGTTTTGAGCATGTATGTTATGAAGCATAAGTGTACTATGTGAATGTTTGTGTTTGAATGGTATGGAAAATAAAGTGGTAATTCATTTTTAACTAGAGCATAAGATGTTTGTTGATGACATTATGTAAATTCAACATAGTTATAGAAGATGGTAGATATGGACAGTGTGGTACTTCAGGGTGCCACATTGACAAGAGACTGCCCAACAACATAAATGCAGCAACCAAACTAGCAACTCAAGAAAATAATTTGTTAACTAGCTAATCCTTCACTAGCACCCCCGACCTCTGTTTTGCACCCCATATAGAGTACCTGGTTTTGGGTGTAGATCAGGGTCAAGATATCTATATGTAAGCCCCATCTCATGGTGGAGTTGTGCAACACTCAACAGTCTACAACAATCTTGCACATAACGTCTGAGGTGCACATCAGCATCCTTCCTGTGGATCAAGACATCCAAGGATCTTAAAAGTGCTTTTAATAATGGCTCATGTACATATATCATTTGTAGTGCTGTTGAAGTAGTTTGGTAGGATGTGAGGAGATGGGAAGAGAGAGCATACCCAGCGTCACCTGAGAGAAAAAAAGTGAAATATTTTAAGAGGGGCATTCATTCTAAACTTAAAACATCTACTTACATGCAGTTAGTGTCAGGGTAATATGTTTGTATTGTGTTGTAGTGAATAAGTATATTTGAGATGCCACCGCACAGATGCACATGTAGCCCCAACATGAGATGTTCTTACTTACCAATAAACCACATTTCATCGAAATCCCCAGCAACTCTTGACATGCTAGAGGTGAGTGACAAAAGATGTAGCAATTGTGTATGCTTCCCAGAAAGACCTTAGCATCACTGCTTTAAGCACCAAGACTTGTTGTCAGAACTGACCCAATGAAAAGAACCAGTGGCCCCAGAATGGAGTGCAACTGGTATTTGACATAGGCGTGGATAGTCTAGGAGTGTCCAGTAGGTGAATCAAGCTCCTGCTCCAAATCTGCAACCATATTAAGGATTACTTCATGTACGAATTGGTATCTGGCAATGACCACTTCCACGGACATCCTAAAGATGTCGATCCTTTGCTTTTAAACCCCCTCTCTTCTCCTTATGTAATTGTACCTCAAAATCAGGGGCAAAGCAACAAACAAATTCATTAACAAAGTGAAGACAGAAAACGTTGTTTGATGTGTGAGTTCATTTCTGATGTGGCCAGCTTGGATGTGATTGGTTGGTGTTGGAATGTATTTTAGAAGGAGTTGGATGGTATAGTTTAGAACAGTCACTCCTTGCCTTACCACATAATTTGCAAGTATTGTAAGCCTAACTGTAAAATTCAACAAAATTAGCTTTAAAGAAAAAAAGTATTGGATGTTAAAAACTTAAGTTATAATAACATGATACCGAATTTCAAAAAATGTTTTAGAAAATTAGATCTTTAAAAAAGACAAAATAAAACGTTTCCTCTTTTTTCCAATGTATTTCTATAGTTATTTGGTGACTCCACTACTACTTATAGGAATGAGTTGCAGTACCAGTTGTTGGTCATGTGTGGTTCCAGACTTATTCCAAAGGACCCCTTGACACGAAGGAAAGCAGAGCAATGCATTGCGCAGCTTTCCATTACTTCTGGTTGCAATCCAATGCAAATCGCGATGTGCTTTTGATTGTAAATACCAATACAACAGTTTGTATTTGGCTTGTGTTAAAAAAGTAACGCAAAGCAGACGCAAATTCTTTGTAAATCTGGGTCAATGTCTTTTTGTACAACTCCTAAAATCTTTAAACAAAATCATGTAACCAAAGAGTAAACTGTACAGAAGATTAAAGGAGGGTAAGAAAATGGAAAATAATCAAAATGTTGAGGGGCTGTTTCTCAAGAATCATGAGAAGATTGGAAGCCTAGCATCATAGTTTCTCCTCTACTTTTTACAAAGATTTCATCCTTTCAAGGCCTTCACAAAAATCCCCAAGAGAAAAATCTATGTAAAATATATCCCTACAGCCTTTACACTTTTTCATGCAGATTAATCACAGGAAAACAAACCATTGTAGTAAATGTTACAAAAAAATATGCATTTGCACATTTGAATGTGTTTACCTTTTGCTCCGTCTAGAAAGTACTTTTCCAGGCAGACAAATTCCTTTTTATGGCCCCAAGGATAGATGGGGGTACTTCATAGTCTCTAGCTTTTTATGGAACTAAGAGGCTGATTAGGATGTTGGGCAGTCGGACCGCCGTCCCCTATCGTGGTGGTCAGGAGACTGCCTGACAAGCAGGCAGCAGTCCAACCACTGTATCACGATGTGACCGCCTGGCTGGTGGTTCCAAAGTGCTCCTTTTCATGGCAGCTTGTGCTGCAGCCCAGGAAAAAGGCAGTAGCACAAGCCACCCTGAAAAGGAGCACTTCTTGCACGTCCATGGACCATGTGCCATGCACCATGGACCATGTGCCATGCACCATGGTGCATGGAGGTGAGTGGGGGCACTACATGTGCCCCCAGGGCCACTTTGCAGTCCCGTTGGGATCTGAGATACTGGCGGAGGCGGCGGTGTGGACTCCAACCATATAGGGTCCGACCGCCAGCATCATAATGCGGCGGTTGGACCGAAGGGCTGTTGGTCGGTCAGACCGCCACTGACGGCCTATCGGTGGCAGTCCAACCGACAGCGTAGTCAAGCCCTAAGTGCTAAATATCAGTAAAGGCTAAGTTGAACTCGCCAATACCTATTTGATCATTTGTGTTATTATGTTAGATGGTCCAATAATACCTCAGAAACCCCTAAAACATTCTTACCCCATTAGGGCAGATAGCCGCAATTCCTCATGACCTTATAGAGTAGATGTGTTTTAAGTCCTTTCTGAATTTCAGGTGATCTTTGATGTTGAGCAGGTTCATTGGTATCGCATTCCACTGTTTTGCTCGGCACAGCCCTTTAGGTTTTCCATCTCCCCTAACTCTTTTGACCTGTCTAACAAACAGAGTTTGATTTCTTGGATTGTTCAGCACTTAAAAACGGTAAGGAGTTTTCCTAATAATTGCATTTTGTTCAGCTTTATGGCACATGAAAATTATAAAACTTTATGCTTGAGTTTGACACAAAGAGAGAATTTCATTGGCACTATTGATGAAGTATTTAATCACATTTTATTTTGAATTTATGTAATTTCTTAAATTCATACCATTCAATAATACTATTTATTTTTTCAATTTTATTTTCCTGATTCAATTATCTAATTTCAAAATTGAGTTTTTCTACCCAGTTTGTTCCATTCATTAATCTGTATTATTTTTTCAATATCAATATTCACATTTTTCCATCCAATTAGGCATTTCCAGCATGCGTCTTGTGGCACTAATGTATCTAACAAGGCATGTAGTTAATCAAATTTGTAAATCATATTTTAGTATCAAACTCATATTTGGTTTTTCATTGTCAAATTAATTGGCCTCCTTTCATAGTGGAAGACAAAAACTCCAAATGTTTGGCTCAAACGTCAACTACCAAGGATTTAAAACTACTTTAGATTAACTTGGACACCTGTGCCAGACTAGGACTGAAGTCACATGATCCCTAGATTTTAATTTAGAAGTAGCTCAAATAGCCTTGTTTCGTAGCCACTGCAGTAGTGCCATAACATATTCCGGGCATAATATAACTATGTGTGTTCATAGACGTAATCATTTTGTGAATTCTAAAATCAATGGGAATAATCTCATAAGTAAAGATCTTCAGATTTCATATTTTTGCTTTGCAGAACTGCTTAGCTAACCAGAGCAAATCTCTACAAATGTGCAAATGTCTCTTTAATGGCTCAGGAGTAGGTTATTGAGCATGCTATAACTGGATTTTGTTTGTGACAAATCATTTTCCTTTTTCAAAGTGACTTGTCAATCCAGAGCCATTATATTGGTTCTGGTTTCCTTGTGATCTGCGTTTAAATTATTTGATTTTCTCGGACCTCTGTTAATTGCAAATTGGAGCACGCATATTAACAACTCCCTTCATTTAATGATCCCACAAATTTGGACCGCTATCTGTATTAATGCTAATATTAATATTTTCATTTCAAAATGTTTTCAAGGTCATCCTCTGTACCAGATAAATTATTTATAAAGAGTAAACCTTCCAGAATTTCAGTATCGCTAATACCAGTAATTTATTTAATTTCATTAGTGGGTGCCACAACAGTTTTGACTCTTCCCCTTCAAAATGCAAGCAACACTCAATTTGTTCGACTTATCAATTGTGTTCTTGGCGATTAACTTTCACATTAAAATTGAAAAAAACAATCAGTCCTTCCTTTTTCTTTAGCATCACAGAATCAAAGATAAGATGCATTTCATTATGTAACTTAGACACAAAAGTGTCCCCTTTATATCCACAGCATTTAGACTCTACTGTAATACAGAGTTACAGCAATCCGCTCTACACTCGCATAATGTAATACAAGGACAATGACTCATAGTCTTAGCTCTCTAATGTATCCCCCATTATTTTTGACTACATTGGTTAAGTGTGGCTGTCTTCTGTGGAGGTTCAGTCATTAGCTCAGCTGTTCTGCACATCCCCAACTGCATCTCTAGCTGACCATGTACAGCTATAGTAGAACTGATGAGTCCTAGATCTTCTCAGTTGAGCAAACAGCAGTCTCCTGCCCTCTATCCCATATTCACTGATCAAAAGGAAGAAAGCATGAATTCTTTGTCACTGTGGCTCTCATTATGAGTGGCCTGTTAATTCCAATAAGTCCAGAAAGAAGCCAAAATCTCCGTGTGAAATGAAATACCAGTGAAAAAAACCTGCAAGAGTTGGCATGGAAAGAATGATTCCTGCATGTTATTCCCCAAAGCCTTACAATCCACATTAGTTCCTTACTCCCAGAATTAATGACCCCCCCAGTAACTGTAATTTTGAGGGGGTAAGTGCACACATTTTAACGGGCAATTTATGATGAGGGTCCATGTGTCACTAACATGCTGTGGCAGTGCCACCACGTTTTTGCAGATAATACTTTTTAGTGCTGGCTGAGTTGAAAGAAAGGACCGACCGAGAATAGTAACATCTCCAGCACACTGCATATCCCCTCCCCAGCACATCCACTGTCAATCAAGATTTCACAATCAAAGAGGCACACTATGGGAATGACCAGGTATGTCCCAAATCAGCACTACTGCACTTTGTAGACACCGCTAGTCAGGGAAATGTTAAAACAAATGTTTGACCTGAATCAGCAGCAACTCTGGTGCACTGCTGGTGTCTTCTTTGACTTATTTGCAAAAATGAACAGATGATGGACAGAATGCTGAACATATCAAACATTCACCCCCAGTCACAGATCTGGGTTAAATCCATTTTTGTTTTGCACACTACACCATTCCAGTTTGGACCCAGACATATGCAAATCAGTCTTTACCCTGCTCTCCATGGGGAAAGTCTAGCCTGAACTGCCAGGCAAGGGCCTCCCTGAACCAAAAACAAGCATCCTGGGACCAGTTTCGGATCTGGATATCACCACACATCAGTCAGGCTAGCTTGTATCTGGTTGCATAGCAAACACGGGACCCAGGTCTGGGCATACCCTTCCCACTTAGGGCAACAAATACAAAAAGAACAGATGATGGACGGAATGCTGAACAAATCAAACATTCACCCCCAGTCACAGATCTGGGGTAAATCCATCGATTTTTTGTTAGCCACGCCATTCCAGGTTGGACCCAGCCATATGCAAATCAGTATTAACCCTCCTCCCCATGCAAACAGTCCTGTCCAAACTGCCGGGCCAGGTCTTCCCTAAACATGAAACAAGTATCCTGGTACCAGTATCGGGGTATCACCCCTCATCAGCCAGGCTAGCTTGAATCCGGTGCTATAGTGAGCACAGGATCCACATCTGGGCCTACCCTTCCCACTTAGGGCAGCAAATACATAAAGAACCGATAATGGAGGAAATGCTGAACAAATCAAACATTCACCCCAGTCAGAGATCTGAGTCTGCCTTTTGTAAAATCCATGTTAATCTATTATTATACAGCAGATACTGAGTAATCAATTTTTATAATTGTTATTAACTAATGACTACATTTTCTTTCGGGATTGCATTCCAACATAGGGATATTTAACTCAGAAAATTAAATGGGCGTAAGTGGCATTACAATGCGCGATAGTTGTATTCATCAGGAATTAAGCACTGAAATATTTAAGTTAGACAAAAATATTAGTGAGCTAGAAAATGTGCTGTGTTTTAAAATATGCTTCCATGATCATAAAGGAACTTTGGCTAATTAGAAATTAACCATTAGCCAAAATATTGATAGTAAAAAAGCTTATTCACAGTGATGAAATAATGTCTCAGTGTCCAAACTGGGAATAATTACTTTAAGGATTTTGTTAAGAAGTATGTACATCCTAAACCAGAAAAATAGCAGACTCCAGGCCAAAACTACTGTACACCCAAGAGATTTCTTAGCTTAAGAGAACTCTTACCCATCAGATTCCACATCTGACCTTTCTAGTGGACTGCTCCCTTTGCTGCACAGCTCCGCCTGGTAGATGCTGAAGCCCACGTTGCTGCTGCTGACCCTCTGGTCAGGAGTTCGAGGCCCTCCTCCTCCCGCAGGCTCCAGCCTGTGCCTCATCCCTGGTGGTCTAGTGGTAGAGCGTCACTGCTCTGCTGCTGGAGTGCCCTTCTGTCTCTATTCTTTCTGCTTTTCTCTGCCTTTTTGCCTTTCTACTGTTTCTGCCTTTTTCTGCTTTGAGCACTTTTCACTTTTGCTTTCTTCGATGCCCGTGCCCCTGTGATCCCCCACGGCCCGCCCCCCCCAGTGACCCTTCCTGCTCCCCGCATTTCCTACCTCTCAGCTGTCCAGCCCCCTTCACACACTACTTAATGGCAGCCACTGCGTAGTGAAAGTGCATTCCACTGACCTTACTAGCGGACTGCTCCTTTTGCTGCACAGCTCAGCCTGGTAGCTGTTGCTGCCCTCGTTGCTACTGATGACCCTCTAGTAAGGAGTTCCTCAACCCGAAGGCTTCCACCTGCGCCTCATCCCTGGTGGTCTAGTGGTAGAGCGTCATTGCTCTGCTGCTGGACTGCCCTTCTGTCTCTATTCTTTCTGTTTTTCTCTGTCTTTTTGCCTTTCTGCTGCTTCTGAATTTTTCAGCTTTTTCTTTTTTCTTGCTATTTTGCACTTTTCACTTTTGCTTTCTTCGCTGCCCTTGCCGCTCTGATCCCCTGTGGCCCCTCCACCCTCCGGTGACCCTTCCCCTCCCCACGTTTCCATCCTGCCTGCTGTCCAGCCACCTGCACACTACTTAATGGTAGGCGCTGTGTGGTCACGCAGTGGGTGCCTGTTCCGGGCATGCCACTGGCATTCCAAAGGCAAGTCCATCAGCCCCCGTCCGTGCCTGGACCACGCCCAGTGCCACGGACCCTGGTTCTTGGACCTTCCGATGATATAACACCAGCACCCTCCTCACCCTCAACACAGGATGCCACACCACCTGCCACCTCACCTCACTTCATCGAAGGACGAAGTGGAGAGGTGTGGTGCAGCGGCCAGGGCAGCTGACTTCGGAGCACAGGGTTCACGTTCGATCCCCGGCTCCGGCGGCAGCTTAGCTCAGCACCATGTGACTCTGGGCAATAGCTCACTTAATTTCCACGACGGCCCCCAGCGCCTTGAGACCCGTAAGGGTGAGTAGCTGCGCTATATAAAAACGGACTTACTTACATTTTTTTACTTACACCAAAGGACCTTTCTCTTGCCGGAACTGCAACCACACCTTCGCCCACCCCAACACGTCAGCTCCCCTCACTGCCCAACCAACCAACAGCGCACCCGACCAACTCAACTCCATCCTCCTCAACATGCGCTCCCTCCACAAACACACCACAGAAATCTGGGACCTCCTCAACGCCTCCTTTCCAGACAGCGCCTTCTTCACGGAAACCTGGACAAAATCCTGCTCTGGTCCAGACATTGTCAACGACATCCCTGATGGCTACAAAATCATTTGCAAGGGACGCATTGAATGACCAGGAGGAGGCATCACCATCGTACACAAGGAAACACCCCACCTGACCACTCACTCAAATGACCCTACGACAACCATGGAACACCTCCATTTCCAGATCCAGACCAACTCCAATGCCCCCTCCACGGCACCCTTGTCTAGAGACCTCCCAACGTCGCCCGCCCTTCACCGACACTATCATAGACCTCATTGCACCCCAGGCTCTCGCATCCACTGACAACATCCTACTAGGTGACCTCAACTTCCACCTGGACAACCCCAGTGACCAGAACACCACATCCCTACTGGAGAACCTCACCAACATCGGACTCAAGCAGCTAGTCACTGCACGACCCACACAGCCGGATACACGCTCGACCCCTCTTCTCCGCCAGCAGGAACATCACCTACAGCCAACCACCTAACTCCTCTGGACCGACCACCACGGCGTGTACTTCGCCACTCCCACCATTCTCCACCGCCCTCACCGCCCCCCCCAGTCGTAGCTGGAACAAGGCCACCAAAGAACATCTCATCGTCTTCCTCAGCACCACCACACCGCCGACATCAACAGATGCCTACACCTCAGCCCGCAACCTTTACCAATGAATCTCCACCTGCGCTGAGACTCTGGCACCTCTCAAGAAGACACCAGGCAAGCAAGACTCCAAGAAAGCCAGCTGGTTCACTCCCGACAACCACGAGTCCAGACGCACCTGTAGACGACACGAGAAGAGATGGAGGAACTACAAAACCCTGGAAACCCACGGCCAAAACCGCCATCAACGCACACCACCTCCTCCTCAAAACCACAAAGAAAAGGCCCTCCTAGACAGAATCAACGCCAATACACACAACAGCAAAGAGCTCTTCACCATCGTCAAGGAATTCACCAGGCCCAACAGTGAAACCACAGATGTCCCACCCTTCCAAGACCTCTGCAACAAACTCAGCACCGTCTTCCACCACAAGATCAAGCAAATCTAGGACAGCTTCAATACCCAAGAACCTGCCACAGCGCCCGTCACCACTGCACGCAACCTCGCCGCACCCCAACAGACTCTGCTCAACTGGACTCCGCTTACCACAGACGACACACTCAAAATCATGAGGACCCATGCCCATATCACATCTTCCACAGAGCAGGCACCTCCATCGCCCCAGAGTTTCGTCGCACCATCAGCTGCTCCCTCAAAACCGCCACCTTCCCCGACAACTGGAAACAAGCTGAGATCAACCCCCTTCTGAAGAAGCCATCCGCCGACCCGACATACCTCAAGAACTTTAGACCCATCTCCCTTTCCAAGCCAAGGTCATCGAGAAGGCCATCAACTCCCAACTCTCCAAGTTCATTGATGAGAACCACGTCCTGAACATCTCTCAATCAGGATTCCAAAGTAACCAAAGCACTAAGACCGCACTCTTCACCACCACCGATGACATCCACTCCCTCCTCGACCGGGGAGAAACCACAGCTCTCATCCTACTGGACCTCTCGGCCGCCTTCGATATCGTTTCCCACCGCACCCTAATCACAAGACTCCACGACGCTGGCATCTGGGACAAGTCTCTGGACTGGATCCACTCCTTCCTTTTCGGCCGAACACAGCGAGTCAGACTTCCTACATTCCTCTCAGACCCTACAGAGATCAGCTGCAGAGTGCCCCAGGTATCCTCCTGGAGCCCCACCCTCTTCAACATCTACATGGCCCTCCTTGCGGCCATTGTCAGTAACCACAGACTCAACATCGTATCCTACGCCAGCGACACCCAGCTGATCCTCTCCCTCACCAATGAGCCCACGGCCGCCAGAATCAACTTTCACAGCGGGATGAAGGCCGTTGCCACCTAGATAAAAAGGTAGCTGCCTCAAACTCAACTTGGAGAAGACCGAAGTACTCATCCTGGGATTCCCCCCCTCAGCCTGGGACGACTTCTGGTGGCCCGCCACACTGGGAACCCCCCACCCACACGGACCACGAACGCAACCTCAGCATCATACTGGACTTCTCGCTAAAAATGACCCGCAAGATCAACGCCATATCCTCATCCTGCTTCCACACACTCCGCCTTCTTCAAAAGACATTCAGATGGATACCCACAGAATCCAAAAGACAGTCATCCACGCACTCATCACCAGCAGACTCGACTAAGGCAATGCACTCTACGCCGGGGTTACCCAGAAACAGCTCAGGAAACTACAGAATGTTCAAAATGCCACAGCCAGACTGGTCCTCGACATCCCCCGCCACAGCCACATAACTCAACACCTCCAACAACTCCACTGGCTCCCGGTCAACAAGAAAATCACGTTCAAGCTCCTCACCCACGCCTACAAAGCTATCCACGAAGCTGGACCAGCATATCTGAACCACTGCCTCTCATTCCACATACCTGCCAGACAACTCCACTCCGCCCAACTTGCCCTGGCCACCGTCCCACGGATTCACAAGACCAGAACCAGAGGAAAATCATTCTCCTACCTTGCCGCCAAGACCTGGAACACCATGCCCCACCACCTCAGGCAATCCCCGTCAATGACCCAATTGAGGAAATATCTCAAGACCAGGCTCTTTGACTGAACCTCCAAGCCCAAACGGATCAGCAGCCCCCAACCCCAGCTCCTTGAGACCCTCATGGGTGAGTAGCCGCGCTTTGCAAACTCCTGATTGATTGATTGATTGATCTCAATACTCTTCAGACGATATGTTTGGCCTTGAAGAATTATGAACCAAAAGAATGCGATGAAGATAAGGCTTTCAGAGACTTTCAGGGAGACATTTGAAGAGCGACGAACACCATATTATGTTTTTCCTGTCTCTTTAGGCAATATTCTCAGTCATGCAGTACAAGCAACCAGAACAGTCGCTCTAATGGAGAAAATAATACTGTGTGCAACTTCTTCTTTCAGACTCATAGCCTTAAGATATTTTTACTAAACCTCTCATACGTTTGCAGCCATTTTAGTCAGCCGTAAACTAGTGGGAGAAGGAGAGGACCATTAATTATATGTAAATTCATGGGAACCCTTACATTCCAATCCAAACCTCACTCACTAAAAAAAAAAGAAATCTGGGCCAAAGTAATAAAATAAAAAACATGCAGATAAAATAAACGCAAAGGAATAATACAAATGCACTTAAACAACAGCAAACTGAAAATATATAAAACATTAAAAGGGATTGACAATGTTAACCAAACTTGTTGCAATATTGGCAATAAATTAGAGTGCACAAAAGGGCTTGACACCACTCTATACAAACGGAGTAAAGTTAAAAAATAACTATCATACTGTAATTATTAACCACTTTTCAGCTTAACTCTCTTTCACGTGCATTAATCTTGCACACAAACGCATATATTTCTAAAAACAAAATGACCCAATTTTAGTCAGCATTATAAATACATCCAAGAATTAAGCAGAACATAGGGGCCCATTAGGATGGCGGGCGGTAGCACCACCGCCGTGCTGGCGGATGCAAAAATCACCAGTTACCGCCCGCATGCCGCAGCCCACACGCCCGCCAAATTACGATGTGAAAAGGCAGCCAAACACCGCCGGCAAGCCAGCGACGGCGTCCGCCATCAAAGTGCGCCCGCTCACGTAGCGGCGCAGCCCAATGGAGACACACCGCCAGACGAAATCACGTACCGCCCGGCGTACAAATTACGATGCCGCAAACAAACAGCTCCCACGGCTAAGAGACACTGCACGTGAAAGTGAGGCGGAAACCCGAACGCCGAGCACAGACACCGAAGAGGCGACCCCCCGAGCATGAATCCAGCACTGCAGGCCCTCCCCATGCTCTACCTGATGCAGCACCCAGGAGTCAACGCACCGCGGCGACGCAGGTAGGCAGACACACAACAGGGGCACGCAAACAGCGCACACAGTGCAAGTGCGGAAAAGGAGGACATGGCACCCCCAACACCCCTGCGTGGACAAGACACATCCACCACTGCACCCACAAATGTAACACAGGGCAAAGTGCAACATCTCGCAACTATCATGGGCACACCACCTGGGACCAGGAACTAACGACCCCGTCACGGCACCGCAGCACAGCGGCGAGGACGCAGCCACACATGCGCACAACTCAGCGCCCAACCATAACGCCATGTATGCATCGCACACAAACAATACAGGGACACAACCAAGCACCACACACACCAGCCACACCCAGAACGCACATGACACGTGACAGGCCTGCCACAGTCATGTCCCCAATGCCCAATTCACGGACAACACCCAACGTCACACAACCGACGCCCACATGTCAGTGAAGTCACGCAACATCAGGACACACCCCTGTGTGACAAACATGGCAAAGCACACAGCGGCGGCAACACCACCCAGTAGAACATGGGCCCCGTCGGGAAGAGGTACGCCAGTACCACACAGAAACACCCATACCACCCTGCACCCATGAACCAGACATACAAAACGGAACACCAAAGAGCCCGGGGACCGACAACAGGTGGACTCAAGAATGACACCCACACACAAGGCCCAACGCATAGCGGAAACACAGCCTGCCGCCCACACACGGGAGAGCAGACAGCACTGAATGACCTTCCATTCCAACTCCGAAACCACATCCCGACTAAACAAGCCGGCGAATACAGCCATTGTCCCAAAAAAAGACCAACACAGGCATGCAGAGGAAACCGACCACAGGGCAGATAGCGCATATCACCTAAGAACATACCGAACGGGAAAGAAGAAAGTATAAAACTCCCCCATGCCGTTCCCATGCAAGTTATCTGGAAGGAGTCACACACCACCGACCTTGAACATTCAGAGAAGCACGTGGGATGAGGGCCCGTGTCCTCCGCACAAGCTAACAGAACACAAGTCCTGCCCCCTACGACCATCACAGACCTCACAGCAACCTCGGAGCTTGCACACTGCAGACTGCACACACAGCCGGAGCATGCCACCACATCGCCCCGCAGCAAAATGGCACCTACAACACACCTACCCAACTACGCCAGACAGGTCAAGCTGTACAAACACAACCTGATACAGCTACTGGGATGCGAACCCCTATCCCTGCTGAACGTAAGTTACCGACTGACTTACCGCATCGCATTGTTCAGCTGCGTCATACCCGTCTTCTACTGTCGGAGGTGTCCCTTCCACCATCCTGTGGAGTTGTGCCTCTCCAACCCGGCATGTCCAAGGGCGGACCTGCTACCACTATTCCACCCTCTGGACTCACACGACAGGGTCTGTTCAGCCTATGGGGGCATGGCGTATGTGGCGTACATCGGACCGACACTGCAATGGGACCACTGTGCCTCCACACGACGGATCATGGATCACAGCTACATCGAATGTCACCCAGCATGCCCCATCATGCTCCTACAAGGGACAACTTATGGACAACACCGTGACAGCCACCATCCGCTACATTGGCTGGCAAACATGTATACCACCAATGAAATGGAAGCCCTGCAGGAAGCCATCGCATACCTGTCAACCTGTCAATTCGTAGGACCCCGACGCAATCCCCCAATTGAGCCATGATGTCCGACACTGTACCCATGCTTAGCTTCCGCACGGACTGGCCAGTAACCACCACAACAGCCATACCAAACGACCTGCAACTGATACCACACCATCAACGACACTGCCATGACATCGGATGTGTCCGGGACATGCACTCCGTTCCCCATCACATCCAGGAACTCTGCATGTATCCGGGGAGGCAGTGGCATGGGATATGTGTATCGCACCCACATGGACAGAACTGCACGTACAACTAAGCCATGACATGGATCCTGCGCCCATGGACATATGCACCGCACAGTGGACAGGAATCGCCCGGCTGGAGTATGTGAGAGCTGCACCCCTTCTCCCCCTCCCGGAATTCCCGTAACAGGACCTTTGCATGGACGACAAGTGCATACAACAACAACACGACCCCAGTGACTGTGACATGTCCAGTATCCACCATATGGCAACAACAAGTGGGACGCCGTTGCATGCACGTAAGCCCATGCCCTGATGTCAACTCACACGCACGCGTGCATGAGTAACAACAGCAGCACACCTGTCACATGGAACTGAGATGGACTGTGCCCATGATGCCAAGCGGTCTGGTAGGCTAAATGTATACCGTCTGTGTCAAAGTCCGCAGCACCGCAGCTACTTGAAAATGAACATTAGCACAGCAACGGCCAAGCAGATGTAACTCTGAAGCCCACATCCCACATGCAACAGCTAATCACATGTACCCCTACACCCTTAGCTATGTGTAATCATGCTCAGTATATCCTCCACATGCATACCGCTGCCAGTAGTGTCCACTATACTGCATCACAGAGGACATAAGTCACAATACATGGTTTGAAGAAAGAAACTGTCTCTGCTGATTCCTTTCACAAGTACGAATGTGAGATGATGAGAGTGTGTGATGTATACGGCAGTCGTGACATGACTATGTAGTCCACTGTCATTCGATGTCAACGCAAATGAGTAGCACAACTGTGGAAGACACACATGTGTCGTGTGAAGCGGGAGTGACGCTTCGCTCAGGTGGGTGGGTGTGACGGGTAGATGCGCACATGCAAAGTTGAAACACGCTGTGTCGGGAAGGGTCCGGAACTGCACATTACCGCTTCCATGGGCAATGTTAAAGGCCACCCGTCGGGGGGGGGATGTGAACACGTGTGTGCACAGCAGCCGGGCACACGAACAATGCGGTATCAGGCGTACACGTCAGCCCACCCTCTGTGGACAAGCTGGATCCTGTTGTGTGCCCGCCAGGCCCTTGACAAGGCACACACAGCCCCTGCCGACCAGGTGTATCCCCAACATTGTCAACCTGCACAGGCAATCCAGGGCACGGGATGGCAGTGGAGCATGGTGGGGGAGAGGACTCGGCGCGCTTCTCCGGGACACATCACGCAGGCAAAACATCCTCAATGTGCAGCATGGCTCAAGTCATATGGAAGTATTGGGGGACGCACACATCACGAGCAGGAGTGACGTCACGGAAGGTGGCTCGCACCATCCCACCCATTGCCTACATCCCCACACACGTCACATGCCGTTGCAACAGAGAAGCCAGCGCGTGCGCAAGCACCTCCGAGCCCGCCCCAGTGAGGCAAAAGAGTGAATGTGTGGGTCCATCAGCCCCAGATGGACGCGGCATGGGCCGCTAGGGCAGCTACAGCCTCTGTGTGTCGCAGGTGGTGTATCCGGACTGCGGAGACTGCAATGCATTGTCTAGGTTGCCCGGGTCTCGAGTCGGGGCACCACGCAGGTGGACGGCGTCCCGCCACACATCATGCCGTGTGCATAGGCAGGGACGGCCAGTGGCCGGCCCCCACATGTCTGTTAGCATGTCATCATCTGCACATTGGCATGGGTGCATGGTATACGCATATGCACACGCATGTCATCCCTCACTATGTACATCTGCCACTTGGCACGTGCAAGGTTACGTGTCACATGTGATGTGTATTTGCAAGCACACAGCCGTGTTGGCATGGGGCTGTCAATGTGTACACCTGACAATGCTTCTGGAGGTGTGATCCGTACAGTGCTGCACATAGGGTGCAGTGGTGACACCAATGACTGTCTCATATCCCCTCGTGCCACAGGTCCCACTTGTCTTGGCCGCTCAGCCTGTGCCCACATCGTCGTTGGTGTGTGCCATACTCATCCAGCCTCGGAAGCAGTGTGATGCACAGCAGCCAGTCATGTTGCCGTGGTGTTGTCGCTTGCCGGATATGCAGTCAGTCCCCATCAGCATGCCTCACAGGTCATTGAGGCCTGGATCCCCATGTGCATGCACATAGCAATGGTTTGTGTCACTGCCCATTGCTATTGGTGGGAGACCTGTGTAAGTGTATTGTGGCTGTGCTGTCCCTGCATGACAGCTGTTCTGTGACTCATGTTCTTGCTCTGTCATATCAGTGATGTGTATGTGAAAATGCCATGTGTCGTGTTGCTTTGACATGTGTCCACTTCCATCTTTCCTAGGCGGAGACCAAACATTTACCGCCCTTACCAATTGTTGGCGGACATGGAGGATTCTGAGGTCATCCGGAAATTTTGTCTGGATCGACCAACCCTGCATCGACTATGTGCCATGTTGGAACCCCACCTCCGTCCTCGAAGGGTGTATCCGACAGCATTCACCCCCACGGCTAAGGTGATGGCTGCACTGCATTTTTTCGCCACTGGGTCATTCCAGCACACAGTGGGCAGTGGAGGTGGGATGTCCCAGCCCATGTTCAGCATGGTGCTGAGGGATGTACTGGCAGCCATGATGCTGTACAGGAACAGGTACATCAGATTCCCCAGGGCACGTGAGTTGGCGGCAGTGAAGGGTGCATTCTATGCCCTTGGACGGATCCCACACGTCGTTGGTGCCATTGACTGCACCCATGTTGGCCTTGTCCCACCACAGGCCACTGAGCAGCTCTTCCGCAACCGGAAGCACACGCACTCCCTGAATGTGCAAGTGGTGTGCCTTGCAGACATGGTCATCTCCCACATGTGTGCAAAGTTCCCAGGCTCGGCCCATGACGCGCACATCATGCGAAACAGCATATTACCACGACTGATGACCAATCTGCAACAGGACCGTGGCTGGATTGTCGGTGAGTATGTGGAGTTGTGTAGCGTGCTGGCTTAAGGATGCTGTCTACTGTCCTGTTTGAATTGCAACGGTTCTCTGTATCCCCCACGCCCAGGTGACTCGGCTTACCCGAATGGGCCCTGGCTGCTCAGTCCATTACGAAATCCTCGGACCCCAGCAGATGACCGCTACAATGAGGCACATGGGAGGACCAGACGTGTGGTCGAGCGTACCTTTGGCCTCCTCAAGTCCAGGTTCAGATGCCTGGACCGCACCGAGGGCGCTGGCATACTCCCCACAGAAGGTGTGCCAGATAGTGGTGGCTTGCTGCATGCTGCACAATCTGGCCATTCGAAAGCAGATCCCCCTAATTGTGGATGACGGAGATCAACCAGGGCCCCAGCCTGCACACAGGACAGCTCCAGTGAAGAGGACAGTGGAGAGGATGAAGCTGTGAATGTGCGTCAGCAGCTCATCGCCCGCTACTTCACTTGACGGTGAGTGACCATGTACGACGGCTGATGTGGCTGTAGTTGTGCAGGTGTATGTGTGCTCTGTTACTGGGGCCTTTTGTTCACTGAGTGCTGTGTGTCAATGGTCCATGTCCAGGTTGGTATGCCACTGTCAGTGGCTGTAGCATTGTGCCCTGTTGCTCGCAGAGATGTGTGTGCATTGCTTGTAGTTGGTGACAAGTACTGTGTGATGAGTGTGTGACACACTCCTTGAATGTACTCTTGTTCTGTTTTTCACCCCTAGGTCCCTGCAGCCTCTCCTGTCCCATCGACATGCCACACAGCAGATGCTATTCTGCTCATGGTGGCGATTGCACATCGTGGAATAAACACAGGACACATTAAGCCGATTGTGATCAAGGTGTATTTATTAACAGCGGTGACATGTGATTGTGTGCAAGGTGATGACAAATGTGGTGCATGCTGTGACAATGAGTTGACGGTCATGGCTGCGTGATGGTCAAGGTGTACCCATGGAGTTCTATGTCCACAGTCCAACAGACACATGCCATTCACATGGCAGTGTGGGCTAGGATCGTATTCCAAGTCAATGCAGTAGGTGGTCAAGGTGGCTGGCTGACTCACTGGCGTTTGGTGCGGGCGAAGTCCTCTCTGGACACCTGTTTCCACTTAGGACGGCCCCTTCCACGTTTGGGAGGGGGGGGTGTTGATGTTCCGCTGGTGGTGGCTGAGGAGTGCTCACTCGCTGTGGACGCAGGGGAACGTGATGCTGCATGACCCAGCGCCACAGCAGGTGGTGGCAGAGGTGGTGTTGCTGGCCTTGCTTGTGCCCTCCCCCCACCATCAGCTGGCCCATGAGGTCCGCGATTCGGGCCATGTGGGCGTCCATGGACCTCAACACCGCAAGGACCTCCCGCGTGTCGCTTGCCGACCTGGCCCATTCGCCTTGGGCCTCCTCATAGGCCCCAAGGACTCTGTCGATTGGCGGCAGGGCTTGGCTCCCAGGCACAGTTGGCGTTGGCCTGGCCCTGCTCCTCCTACCAGTACTGCTGCCACCGACCTGCCCACTAGCCACATTGCTCACCACGGGCCTCGCTGTGGCTCCCAGGGTGGACCCAGTCGGCCGGACCACCACTTGCGCTGGGGCTGGGGCCAGTGATGACGTGGTGGTGGTTGCGGCAGTGGGAGTGGTCGCAACGAGCGTGGGGGTGGCCGCTACAACAGTGGCAGCAGGGGGCTGTGAGTGGTCATCAGCCCTGGATGATGGGTTGGTGGGTGGGAGGGTGCCTGGGGTGCGGTTGGGCCCTGCCACACCAGATGGGCCTGCTGGGTGGTCCGTGTCCGGATCGGAGGACAGATCCTCCACATCCGTGAGTCCTTGTTGGGGGCTTGCAGGCTGGCTGTGCTGGCTGCTGTCTCCATCTCCAGCATCCAGCAGTTCGTCACCTGTGGGGGGAATGAGATATGTTATTGTGTTGCACATGACAACGTATGTATAGGTTGTCTGACATCCACAGTTCGTGCACAGTCGTGCACAGGTTTCCTGGAGCCGTGTGTGTGGCTATGCTATTTGTTGTTGTGTGGGCATGCCAATGGGACTGTGTGCTGTGGACATGTGGCATGGGACGGATTGGCAATGCCGATGGGTGTGTTGCTGTGCTCCTTCTTTTTGTGGCTCTGGTGTATGCGGACTCCAGACCCATCGTGGAGGTTGGTTTGTACTATGCTCTTGGGGTTCATATGGAACGCTTAGAAACACAGATGGCATAATGGGGGTCAGCCCCCTGAAACGCATTTGAGATGAACTATGCTTTGGGGGTTCATATGGAACGCTTCGAAACGCAGATGGCATGATGGGGGTCAGCCCCCTGAAACGCATTTGAGATGTACTATGCTTTTGGGGTACATACTGTGTGCCATGTGTTGTGGCAACATGACAGTGCATGGTCTGAGGTGTGTGTATGTCTGACATACCCTGCATATTTGCTGTCTGTTGTGATTTCTGGCCATGTAATTGGACGCATTGTTATGAGTGAGTGATGGTTGTGTGCCACACGACGTATTGCAGATGGTCCAATTCCTTTGTGTGCGTGCTGCCCTGTGCCATGTGCATCACTGCAGTGCTCGGGGGTGTGTGGCCCATGTTATGTGTGTAGTTGCTCACAGTGTGACGTGCGCTTCATTCACTTCTGGCACATGATTTATCATGGGCATGTTTCTTTGCGTGACTACTGTATGTGGACCAGCTGATCGGATGACATACCTTTCATGTGACTGGGGCTGACGGATGAGATGGATGGTATGTTGTATGTGCATTGTGTGTCTGTGTGTTTGATGGGTCCAGTGGTGTTCGTGTGCATTTCTGTTGTTCCACGCTGTTGCGTCTAGTGTGGTATGTCTTACATGGGCATAGTTGTGGGATGTGTGGTTGACAGGCAGTGGGGGCTACATGGACAGGACTTCGATGGTGTTGCAGTTGTGTGTGATGGGTTGCACTGTGCCTGCCGTGTGGTTCTGTTATCAGTGTGACTTGTGCATGCAGACGTGGCTCCTTGGGTGTTGCTGTGTCTGTGATGGGTCATGTGGGGTGTGACTCTGTGGTTCATGTCCGTGTGCACATTGTTCACATGGTTGTGGCAGGGAGCAGTGCTGCGTGTTCCTCTGCTACTTTGCATGTCCCATGTGTTAGTCGTAATTCAGTCCTCATGCCTCCAGTCACCCCGCCCTGTCCAGTTTCCCACCTGCAGGTTGTTTTTGAGCGTGCACTGGACTGGATCCAACATGGTTATGGGCGGGGGGGTGCTCCATGTTGCAGGTCTGTGGGGGCGGTGTTATGGGTCGTGGTGATGGCTGGACACCCACTGACACCGTTTGTCCTGGGGCGGGATGTCTACCTGTCGGCTGCCGGTGTACACTGCAGTGGCTGCTACGTGGGTGTGGGGTGTGGGCTGTGCTCCGCCTTGCTGTGCTGTAGGACTAGGGGCCTGGTGGGTGTTGTACTTCAGCTGTCCCCCCTCCCACCCACTGCGCTTTGTGTTGCTGCTACTTACCTGTTACTTGTCGGTTAATGCAGCTACGGCTGCCACATGGGTGTGGGGGTGCTCCGCCTTGCTGTGCTGTAGGACTAGGGGCCTGGTGTGTGTTGTACTTCAGCTGTCCCCCTCCCACCCACTGCCTCTGTGTTGCGGCTACTTACCTGTTACTTGTCGGTTAATGCAGCTACGGCTGCCACATGGGTGTGGGGGGTGCTCCGCCTTGCTGTGCTGTAGGACTAGGGGCCTGGTGTGTGTTGTACTTCAGCTGTCCCCCCTCCCACCCACTGCCTCTGTGTTGCGGCTACTTACCTGTTACTTGTCGGTTGGTGCAGCTACGGCTGCCACATGGGTGTGGGGGGTGCTCGTTGTGGCGCTTCTGGAGTACTAGGGGACCTGTTGGTAGTTACGTGGCTGGCTGGGTGTACACATGCCCCCATGGTTTTGTTAGTTGATATGTTTGGGCTGTGTGTGTGGTGGTGCCTGTTGCATGTGTGAGTAATGTGTTGTGTATTGTGTACTGGACATGGGGGTGTTTGTCCCTCGGAGCTATGGCATGGTGGTAGTGCATGTGAGTACATAGCGGTGTGCTGGTATACATTTGTTTGTACTTACCGGCCTCCACTCCCCCTGGTAATCCGGTGAGGATCTCCGGATGGATGATGACTCGCACCTTCTCCTCCCACGCTTTGAAGGTCTTGTAATGCGCGGGATTCCCTCCGCCAGTCGTGGCAGCCAGCTCTCGGTTTTTGCTCTCCTTCTTCTTGACCAGGCTTTTGATGTCGTTCCACCGTTTGTTTATCTCTCCTCTGTTTCTGGGTACAGTCCCGACTGCATTGACCTGGTCTACAATTCTGTTCCACATTCTGTTTCTGGTGGCTAGTGGTGTGTGCTGGACCTGGTTGCCATAGATTTGTGTGTGCACCTTGACGATCTCGTCGACCATGACCGTCAGCTCAGTGGAAGTGAACTTGGGCATTCTGTGTGATGCCATGGTGTTTGTGGTGCTGGTGCGGTGTGTGATGTGTGATGTGCAGGGGGTTTGTGGTGCCGGTGTTTGGTGGTGGTGGTGGTGGGTGTGATGTGTGCGTATCTGTCGTGTGCTGCTGTCCTTGCTGTGTCACTGTGTCCTCTCCTCTCCTCTCTGCAATGTTGCAAGGGGTTGTGGTCTGTGGAGGGGCTGCTTTTGTACTTACCTGTTTGGGTGTGTCCTGATGGTCTGTTGTTTTCAGGTGTGTTGTGGCCGGTGTTCTGGGCTTTGTGTTTATTTGTTTGTCCAGGGGTGGTGTGTTTTCGGGATGTGTACTTTGTCTGTGTATTTGTGCGTGGATTGCTGTGTGGACTTGTTTGCCTTGTTGTGTGTGTTTGTTTGTGTCCGGGGCTGTTTCTGTGCAGGGACGTGGCCGCCATGGCTTCTGACGTGTCCATTTTCTTCAGTGTTGTTTCCGCTGGCGGGCGGTGTATTTGTTGTTTTTCCGCGCTCATGTCGGTGCGATCGTAATTTCACGTGCGGTGTCTGGACCGTGAGGGCGGGCGGTTTTGTGTTGTCGTGCGTCTTTCCGTCCGTGGCGGGCGGTTTGACTCCGACTCGGGCATGGGCGGGCGGTATTTTGTGTGTTTATTCCGCCGCTGGCGGTTTTCTGTTCGAGGCATCATAATTGCTGGGTCGGTATTTAGAAGGTGTAGGCAGGCGGATTTTTGCCGCTTTCATGGGTGGCGGATTTTTTTACGCCCGGTATCGTAATGGGCCTTATAGTCATTATCAACATTGCAATAAATATATTTTCAATCTGGAGGAGCAGAACACTTTGAACAACGTTTCATTATTATTAGCTGGGTTATCAAGTGAATTTATACCTAATCATTCAGAAATCTGTGCAGACAATATTCTATCACTTCATATATTGGAAAGCCTACTTATTTTGAGTCACTTTAAAACACTGTAAATAGCAGCTGTTAGCCTTATTACTATAATAGTTGTTAATATTATTACTATTATTATTATTTATTATTATCATTATTATTGTTACTATTATCACCACTACTACTAACAATGATGATGATAATAATAATAATCATCATCATCATAGTAATATTAACAATCATTATTCCTGTGAATATCCAGATAGTTATAACTTATGTGGATACTCATCACATTTGTATTGCATTACCCTGACATTTCTCTAACATTTCCCTGGGAGCACAAACGTCTCCAAATCCAAGAGTAATTTACATCCTGCACATACTTTTTTGTAGTTCCACCTGGAGCGATGCCTTAATGCAGTACTTCCCAGCCTGTGATCATGGGACCCTTGATGGTCCGCAAAGCCTCCTCAGGGTGTCTGTGACTACTTAGAAAATTAAATAATATTAGTAAAGTGTATATAAATAAAGAAGCAAAATGTGCAACTGAAAAATGTATAATGTACTGTAAAGGTGAAGGAATTTGAAATTGGAGACTAAAAATTACATTAGTATCCTCAGTTTCATTTGTGCAAGCAGTGCAAGTATATCAAACAGAATATAGCAAGGCTGATGAGTGGCCTCAATTGAATTTAGAAAAGCTCCAACCATCATTAATTAAATTGTATTTTAGATTTTATTTCATTTATATGTGTTTGCGAATTAAATAAAATGTGTCATCATTTGTGTATTTGTTTGAATTTTTTTTCTGTTTTTTGTGTGTCTATTGTTAGCAGATCAAATCATTGACAATGATTAAGCTGGGGCCCTCGGCTAGCAGTCATGACTCAGTGGGGGTTCCACAGATTCCAGTAATGATTGGGGGGGTGCCCAGGTTCTAGTAATGATTAATTGGGGGTCCCCAGAAGTCACAATGTTGAAAAGCACTGCCTTAATGCATTGCTGTTATGTCACACAAGATTCAGTTGGTATTTCTAAATATATGATTCAAACACAAATATGATTGTTTATTTAGTCATACGGGGGAAGATTTACTCATTTTGGTGCGGAGTTCACCACAGCAAGCTGCACTGCGTTGTGCCAAAGCGTGCAAGAAAAGCCGCGCCATATCTGTTAAGATATGGCATTGTTTACCTCTTCTCAGTACAGGAGCTCTTAAGACTGACATGCTCCAACAAACAAACCCTAGCACCATAGTGCAAGGGTGAATGCTTCTGCCAAGCATAGGTTTTCTACTGAAGGGGACCCTTCCTGCACAAAAACTATGATTTAATTCTGTTTCACTTTATAAATGTGCTATCCAATGCGCACACATGAGGTGTTGGAAAAATGTGGGGACTTTTAAAAGTGAAATTCACATGTGCAATTCATTTTGATTATTCTCTTTTAAAAGTGTTTATCATGGTCTTGGAATTTTGCCGTATGCCTGTTAAAACACTAACAGGGTATTTTTGTTTTGGTTGTTGTGCCTTTTAGAATTTAAATTCCCGTTTCAAAAGAGACTGGAATCACCTCCATGCAATATACCTACAATGAGCAATAGAGAGGCAGTTAAGGTTAAAAGAGATGACGTTAGATCAGCTAGTACACTAATACTTAGCTTCCAATATACACAAGCAGCTTCAGCACGTGATGAAACAGGATTTCTTTATGCCAGCACACGAAAGAAAGATGCCGATGCAAAATATGAATGTGCACAGGCTAAACTTCATTTCAGGAGGTTCGTTCTTTCATTCCTATCTCGTTCATCTAATTACAAGTCCTGGAATTTTCAGTGTTGAATACTCTTTGAAATTTCTAACCTGATTGCAATATAAGAATCACAAACAGCATTCATAAAGCCAAACAGTGGTAAAGGGTGAGATGTCATCTCGAGATTTCTCGCAAGGCGAACATTAGACCCAGTTGAATAAGAAAAATAGCAGAAATACTTCTGCTTCCTCCCTAGATTTACACCTTTTTGTGTATTCACACAAGCAAAACAGTCTGGGGCCTATTTATCATAGGGTTGTGTCATTTTTGCACCCTACAATGGGGTGCAAAAGCAAGGCAACTCTTATGTGCGATTTATAAAGCCACATAAGGCCACCTTGCGTGGCCCTGAGCGGCTTGATAAATCTACAGTAATGCAACGCAGCGCAAACCGCTGCATGGAATTACTCTATTCCAGGGAGGCGTTCAATGGGCGATGTGTGGGTGTTCCTCCACAACACCCATGGATTTTGGCACATTCCCAAATTTACAATAAGTGGTAGACCTGGGAATGCGTCAAACCTGCTAAGCCTCCCCAGGGGAGGTGTAAGGAGGAGAAATATGTTTATTTCTCCTTGTTTTTTCCTCTTTCTATGTGTGCTGTATTCTGCAGCACACTTAGAAAGAGGAAAATGTCTCAGGGGATGTTTTTTGTGCAGGAAGGTGTCCCTTTCTGCACAAAAACACTCCTGCTTCCAACGCAAGGGTGCGTACGTGGGCACTAGTCAGCACATTGTGCGTCAGCAATGGGAAAAGACAGGAATGCGCCGTACAGTGTTAAATACAGCATATTCCTGTTCTTTTGCTGCCACGCAGTGAAGCACGGTGACTTGCTCCGTACATGACTTGTTGCTAAATATGCCCCTCCGTGTCTGGATAATTACTATTTTCATAGCTTTCACACATATTTTGTTCCCATAAGCACGTGCCTTATTCACTGCCAAAATAAATTGTGCGAAGTTTAAATCCAGCAACAAGGTTCCTGAGCACTGTTTTAACACTACTCTCTGGTGTAGTTTGGGTGTGATATTTTCCCCTTTTATACTTCGTGAACACGCTTTCACCAATTTGCGTGAGTATGTGAGTGATTGAGGGGTGTGATATTTGCTGTAAAACTATTGACTCACAACGTTCCAACACTGTTGAGGTTCTTAAAATCTTTGCTTGTCTGCCACCGCATGGCCCACCACGTCCCTAACCCTCCCAACAATAAATATAAAATTTTAGTTTGTACATTTTCACATCAAAGTGTAGAACAAACATAAATACTGGTTTTGTGGTCTTAAGTTGCACTTACGTGACATAGACAATTGCTCACCCACCATATAGATAGCATATATTAGAGGTGCAGACATGGCCTGCCACTTACTGAGTAGCACACGTAGGTGTGGTATTAAGTAGGAGGCCACTTTGTCCCCTGTTTTCTGTTTTTATATGCTCTACTGGAATTCAAGAACCAAGAATGATTGATGTAGTTACAAATCAACGCCAAAAGTATAAAAGACTTCCAACGGCATATAGTAATGTTCGATTACCTAAAATCACTGCACAATGCTTAAAAAACTTTTTTTGTAGCTTTAGGACTTTCTCAATTTGAAAGTTTCTAAGATCCGTACATATTGGCGCAAAAGAGGAATCGGGACAAACATAAATCACCTATCAGATGTTCGTAACGTGGCGATAGTGACGACTTACTAGATAAAAACAAAATACCATAATTTGTTTCTGTGCTTTCTCAGAAATTATATGCGACCACAACTCCCTACTACTTTTCTTGCCTTGTTCAGTCCCTATTTACCTCCTTTCTTTTCCTGTCCCACATCGTAGTGTTCTTGAGTCCACTTTACCGGAGAGTTGTACAATCTGGTCCCTCCTGGGGCTGCATCGCACAAAGAGGCTGGGGGAGCAACAAGACTGCACGTCCACTTCTTGAATCCTCAGGGCAGTCTTGTATCACGGAAGGGGCCATACATGCATGCACGCCACTTCCTGTAGTACAGACGGCACCAGTGCATATTCATTGCCGGCTCGATACCCAGGGGGCATGTCCTCATTTGCAAGGAGAAGTGGTCCCATGCAAATGAGGGAATCCTTCGCCTTTGCCCCTTGCCATGTTAAAGATGTAGGAGCTGAGGCAGAGTGGCCGTCTGCAGGCACACTGACTGTGCGCCACTTAGAGTTCCACATCCCACTTAATTATTCAGCCTCTGTACACGACAACACATGGCCTATGCTCAGGGCCAGCTTTAGCGTTGGTGGTGCCCGACGCAACAATCATTTTTGGCACCCCCATGACCACCTCCTCAGATTCTCTCACTACCATCAGCCAAAAGTGCCCCTCATCTCCCCATAGCTTCTCTCTCACGTGCACTTCATTTGTTTTAAAGCACTGGTAAAGGCTGGCTTTACTAATAAGAATGTATATCTACCAAACGAACTCTTTTTAGCAACATTAGGAATAATGAAAGACTGGAGAAAAAATATAACCTCCCAACCTATTTTATGCAGCTTGCGTGCAACTCTTTGATGACAGTCACTGTTCTATATTATGGTTGTATCTTATGAACTGCGTTAGCAAAAGGATCTCTGTGCCAAAAACAGCAATCCACTCAGCAAGCCACATAAAAGACAGATCTGTGATCTGCACGGTATGCGTTCTTTGCACCAGGCATATTAACCCTCTGTGCTAATTTATGGTGAGTCAAAACTGCCATTAGACAAAACTCCGATCTCTCTTCAAGCAGGAACATTAATCACAAGAGTTATCTTGACATTTGTATTGCTGCCTGAAAGCTGGACGCACAAGGAACTGTTCAGCAGGCGTTTTTAAATTGTACGTTATTGCTAAACACAGAGCTCCCCTGAGGTCAGCACCCCTCTCCACAGGTCCTAGGTTGCTTGTGTTCCGGTTCAATGAGGACCTAGCCGGGCATATCAGGCTGGACTTTCCCATGAGGAACAGGGTCAGGTTGATTCGCATGTGGCAGGGTCCAAGCTGAAGTGGCATAGTGGATGAAAAACAATGGATTGGGATGTGGCCCTGACCGATTCACAGTGGATGAGATTAATTCAAGCATTCCATCCATCACCTTGTACTTTTTGCATTTGCCTCGTTTCACAGGTCAGCGCCCAGTGCAGCCATACCAGTCGCACTGCCCTAAAGCCTGCCTTGCCTATGCTAGCTATCATAGCCAAACCATTGTCTACTAAGTAATTAGTTGTGTCCCATCTAGGTCTGATACGGTAACACCACTATGTGGCTGGTGAGAAGACCATGAGGCTAAAATAAGTTCTTTATGAAGTGATCTGTTTCCAACCCTTAATACAGTCAGCTACCTCTCTGACTCCAAATTTGAATCCTACTTCCATTGTAGTAGAAGATCCCAAACTGTTTCTTTGACTCATCTATGGTGCTAATGGAGCTGAAATTTCGTATGTGCATATTTCTCATTTGTAGGGGTGCATCACAATCATGTTTAGAGCGTATCCGCATATCATCCTTTTTGTGTAAACGTAAAGTGTTAGAATTGTGAACGTAGAAAACAAATGTAACTAGCAGAAAATGCTAACATGAAGAAACTGTGTTGTGAAGTTTGCACTACTCATGTACTAAATATGTTTAATAATTATTATTTCCATAATTTGGTAAATGTGTTAGTTGTAATGTAATATGCTTATGTGAATTTGTAATGCTTAAGTGACATGTTCTTATGTTAGCTAAACCTGTAGGTCTGAAATGTAAGCCCCATATAAACTCTCACTTTTGGATTAATGTTCTGAATTTCATGTGCACTGCAGAAGCTGTTCTTTCTCATGTTTTGCATTGCCGGTTGAGAAGCATTCTTTTAGGCAAAGTAATGTCTTTGTTTTAGCAGCTAGACAAGGAGAGAAGTTACAATCATTTAACTCGAAGGTGATAAGGGAAGAAGTTGGTTTCACACAGGAGTAAGCCCAGGGCCAAGGATGAATTGTTCAAAGGATGTACATGGAGAACACTGTGGAAAAGTATGACCATGACTATACCCATTGTGGAATACGTGTAAAGAGGTGCATCATGGGAATGCTACCTGTGGATAACTAGTTGTAGAAATTAGGGATAGTGCCTACATCTTTCTTGCCTTTGGAGAGGGAGCATCTCAGAACAAGCTCTTTCTCTTGTGATAGTGGCTTTATGCTGCTTGACCCATCTCACCGATGGAGAGACTTCTTAGGAAGGATCCACGACTGACACCTTTCCTCCTGATGTGAAATGCTTATGTAGGGATGTCACCTTAGTGATAGAGTAGGGATAGACTTAATGCATTTCATTCACCAACCCACAATGCAGGGGTGTTACAACTGGGGGTCTCTAGTTGGCTGAGGTATGTACCTTAGTCCAAATAGGGACCCTTGCTTCTAATCAGGGTAAGGAGGGACACACCTTTAGATAACCTCTGCTCACCCCCTGGTAGCTTGGCACGAGCAGCCAGGCTTATCTCCAAGGCAATGTGTAAAGTATTTGCAACCACCCTCCCAGTGACCAGTGATAACACCACAAATGGACACCACACTGGTTTCATAAAAATAGCAGCATCTTTATAAAAAGAAATACGATGAAACCAAACGATAGAAAACCAACATATGCGTATTAGTAATAATTCACTTGGCCGGTTATTAGGCCAGCAATCACTTGTAGGTTCTTGCGGTAATAATGAGCAAGTTACGATCTCTACTGCAGTTCTAATGCAATGCTATGCAGTTCGTAATGCAGCTCGTAATGTACTAGGACAGTCCTTAATGTAAGAATCAGGCAGTTCGTAATGCAATAATAATGCGGTTCGTAATGCAAGAATCAGGCAGTTCGTAATGCAATAATAATGCGGTTCGTAATGCAAGAATCAGGCAGTTCGTAATGCAATAATAATGCGGTTAACTCGGGCACCACTAGGCCCCAACAGCAGAGGCAACGGTCATAGGCTTACAGGGGCGGCCCCGGTCTTGCTGGGCAGGTCCGGGCCGCTCGGGGACTCAGCGCGTCTAATGCGGTGCAGCGGGAGAGAGCTCGGAGCACTCCTGTATTCCTCCTGCACGCCTCCCCAGGCCACTCACACTTGCGGCTCCCAACCGGAGTCCAAGCCTTACCTGGGGGGGTGCGCTGCCTCGCTCTCTCTCTCTCCCTGCTCGTCGGACGTCCCGCTGGGCGATCCCGATCACGTTGCGGCTCTGTTGCTAGGCGACGCTGTAGCCGGACAGGTTACGGCGCGCCCTTCTCCGTCGTTGATGATCTTGGGCAGATTCCTTTCGACGAACAACGATCACGATCCCTTTCACCTTGTAGCTTCCTTAGCTTCCAGGAATCCTTTAGCACATTGCGGCTCGGGCCGGCAGCGGTGATCCTTCCTCACAGCCTCAGTTACGATGATGGCTCGGGCCACAAATGGCAATACAGCAGCGTAGACGATGTTTCACGCTGCGGGGGCCATGCGATCCCAGGGCACCTCGTAGACAGTACCACGGACCACACGGCAGTCTCAGGCGTGCAAGAGCACCATGCACACAGCGTCGCTGAGACACAGTCCTCAGTTTCAAGTGCCTCGTTAGCACGTTGCGGCTCGGGCCGGCGGCGGCGATCTTCACTCACAGCCTCAGTTATGAGGACGGCTCGAGCCACAAACAGCAATACAGCAGCGTGGACGATGTTTCCCGATGTGGGGTAATGCGATCCCAGGACACCTTGTAAACAATACCACGGACCACAAGGCAGTCTCAGGCGTGCAAGAGCACCACACACACAGCGTCGCTGAGACACAGTTCTTAGTTTCACACAATCCTTGGCCATGTTGCGGCTCGGGCCGGCGGCGGTGATCCTTCCTCACAGCATCAGATACGATGACGACTCGGGCCACAGCAGCAAGGCAGCAGCGTGGACGATGTTTCACGCTGCGGGGGCAGTGCGATTACGAGGCACCTCGTAGACAGTACAACGGACCACACGGCCGTCTCAGGCGTGCAAGAGCACCACGCACACAGCGTCGCTGAGACACGGTTGGAAACGTTTGTGTTCCTGAGTTTCCACAACAGGGGACCAGCTCTCCTCGGGCCCTTGGAGACACGCTACTTAAGGACACAGCACACAGCAAAGTCCCTTGTCCTCTCCTTAGTCAAACCAGCAAACTGCAGGCCAGCCCTAGAACACACAGCAAGGGCAGTCCTTCTCTTCAGTCTCTTCAGCTGTTCTTCTTTGGCAGAGGTTCCTCTTGAGCACCAAGTAGGTTCAATCCTTTTTCAGTATGGATTTCAGTCTTGAGTTCAGGGGTTTCAGCTCTTACATTTATACCCCTAAATGCCTTTGAAGTCTTTGTGTTCAGGGGCCCTGACCTCGGTCCAAAACCAGACCTGGGTGTCTTCCTGCCAGTGCACACCCTCCTCCTTTGATAGTCAGGGTCTGGGGCCCAGACGCTCAGCAGGAGGTGGAGCCATCCTTTTGTGGCAGCAAAACAGCCCTCTTCACATCCAGGGGGCTACTCCTCCGCCTCACATCAAATGCAGGCCAGCCTGTTGCTGTCTCACCTTCTCCTCCCTGGGGTCAGGACACTTCCCAGACCCTGTCACATTTAAACCCAGGCAGGCAATATACAACCAGGCAGAGGCACACAGGATGGTTTAAGACAAGAAACCAGCCACTTCTGAAAGTGTGGTTTCTAAACACACAATTCAAAAACCATCTTCACAAAAAGATGTGTTATTAAATTCTGAATTCAGGCACACTAAACTCCATCTCTCCATCTTATGCCTATGGGAAGATATGCTGAAAACATGGGACACAGCATTCCCCATTCTGTCCTATTGGCAAGATGGCCTTGCTAAAGTGAAAAACGAATTTGGCAGTATTTCACTGTTAGGACATGGTACACACCTTAGTACATGTCCTACCTTTCACATACACTGCACCCTGCCCAGGGGGATACCTTGGACTACTATAGGGGTGTCTGATGTGCATAGAAAGGGAAGGTAAGGCCTGGCAAGTGGGTGCACTTGTCAGGACAACAAGGCAGTTAACAAACTGCGCGCAGGCACTGCAGTGGCAGGCCTGAGATCTCTCTTTAGGGCTACTTGTGTGGGTGGCACAATTAGTGCTGCAGGCCCACTAGTAGCATTTGCATTACCAGCCCTGGCACACATAGTGCACGTTACTAGGGACTTCACTAGTGAGGCAAACATACCAATTATGGACAACCAATTACCATAACACTTTACACAGGGAGCACTTGCACTTTGACACTGATCAGCAGTCACAAAGTGCCCAAAGCATCTAAGTTGGCAACATTATGTCAGAAAAAGGTCTAGGAGGAAGGCAAAAAGTTTAAGGAACTTTAGCCAAAAAGGGCCAAGTCCAACACAACCCCCTCCCAGCCTAAAGCCAGGGTAGGCCAATCACTACCTCGATGGACTTCCCTCCTTGGGGCGATAGAACCTGGACTCGGGCCCGCTACCGCAGGGATACCCTCCTGTTCTATGCCTCCCTGACCCCAGGGGGTTCCCTTTGTTACAACTCCCTGGGCCAACTAAGCTACTCCACTGATACTTCCTGGCAGTCGGGAGCCTCCTTGGGGTTCTTGTCCCCTGCCAACTCCAGTTATCCTGGTGACTTCTAGGGGACCCAGCCCTTCTGGCTGGGCCTTGACCCACGGGTTCTCCTACTGGGGAACACCTCCTCTCAACCTTTCGTCTAGACTTCTGGGCCTTCAGGACCCCGGTAGCTCTGGTTACAGATGCCCCACGACCTCCTGATGCTAGGTGTTCTTCCTCGCACAGCTGGCAAGTAGGTTCTAGACCTCCCACCGGGTGTTCTCATAAGGAACCCTCCAGTCTCTGGGGTGGGGCTGGGGACCCCTGGGGACGCCGCTTACACTCTCTCCCTCTCCTTTGAGACAGGGTGCTAGCCTGCATGCCCCCCCACTTCTCTGGAACCTGACTGCGCCACTCTGTCCTTCTTCCCTCCCACGGGACCGGAAGATTTCTGAGTTGCTGCTGGGATTCCCCTTTAGTTCCTCTTCAGACCCTCTGTTCCTTAACCAGGGGTCTGTCTCTGGTGCCAGCTCCTGGGAATCAAAGAGCTCGCACTCTAACAGGTGTTGGCGCAACTATGAAAAATGATTACTGAGCCGAGGCTCCCTGGGGCCCAAATTGAGCAATTCCTTCAAATCATTCGTCATGCTAACCATCACCCAATCATCCAGTGCACGTCTGTACTCATCCACACCCCCACCCCAAGGACTGGATTTTAGTTCCTTGAAGTTCCTGAATTTCTGCCTGTACTGTTCAGGAGTGAGCCCATACCTGAGGCATAAAGCCTCCTTCATATTGGCGTAGGTCAGGGTTCCCGCCCTCTCTAAGGGTGGTAAAACATCCCTCCCAGAAGCCTCAAAGTGTTTCCATAGGCCCGCCCCCCAATGCTTCTCAGGCACCTCATTCATCCTCAGTGCGATCTCATATGCCGTGAATCACACATAAATATCATCACCCCTCTGGTAATGTCGCACTAAGTCTTTGGGAATGTACACCTTATCCGCTGGCCCTGGCTGTGCGCTGGCACCATTCGAACTGGACTCCACCTGTTTAGCCTTAATGTCCAGTTCACTCATGCTTAACTCATGAGCCAAGAGAATCTTTTTCTCTTCCAAGGCGAGAGCGTACTTGCTCTCCTCTGCTCGCTTTTCACTTTCAATGAGCAGCTTTTTCTCCTCTGCTTGAGCCTTAAGTTTTAAAACCTCCAACTCATGCTCTCTGACCCTTTGGTTTTCCTCCAGCTCCTCTGGGGAAAAACTCCTCCCTGAATGGTTACTACCAGCCCCTGTGGCTGGTCCTTCCACCGGCAAATCCTGTGGACCAAATCCATTCCCTGGGTCATCCTCATCCACCTCATCATCACCTGTCTCCTGAGCCTCTTTGGCTTCCCACCAGGCCCTCAAGGCCGTTTGCAGCTCCTCCTTCCTGGCGCTACTTTTCATGGGACATCCCAAAGCTCTGCAGAATTGCCTCAATTGATCAACTTTGTAGGTAAGCAATGCCTCAATGTCGAATTCCAATTCTGCAGCCTCACTGGCTACTTGACTCCCTTGAGACATGATGTGTGGCTTAAAGGTCGCTCAAAAATAGAACCAAAAATCAAAACACCATATGTGGTTGCGTCGTGGTCTGCACTAAACTAGTGATGTACACCAATTACTGTGAGTCAGTTGCAAATACACGTTCAAATCCAAACAGCTGACCACCAATGTTAGAACTGGGGTTCTCTAGTTGGCTGAGGTATGTACCTTAGTCCAATTAGGGACCCTTGCTTCTAGTCAGGGTAAGGAGGGACACACCTTTAGATAACCCCTGCTCACCCCCTGGTAGCTTGGCACGAGCAGCCAGGCTTATCTCCCAGGCAATGTGTAAAGTATTTGCAACCACCCTCCCAGTGACACAGTGATAACACCACAAATGGACACCACACTGGTTTCATAAAAATAGCAGCATCTTTATAAAAAGAAAAACGATGAGACCAAACGATAGAAAACCAACATATGCGTATTCGTAATAATTCACTTGGCCGGTTATTAGGCCAGCAATCACTTGCACGTTCTAGCGGTATTAATGAGCAATTTACGATCTCTAATGCAGTCCTAATGCAATGCTATGCAGTTCGTAATGCAGCTCGTAATGTAATACTAGGACAGTCCTTAATGCAAGAATCAGGCAGTTCGTAATGCAATAATAATGCGGTTCGTAATGCAACAATCAGGCAGTTCGTAATGCAATAATAGTGCGGTTAACTCGGGCACCACTAGGCCCCAACAGCAGAGACAACGGTCATAGGCTTACAGGGGCGGCCCCGGTCCTGCTGGGCAGGTCCAGGCCGCTCGGGGACTCAGCGCGTCTAACGCGGTGCAGCGGGAGAGAGCTCGGAGCACTCCTGTACTCCTCCTGCACGCCTCCCCAGGCCACTCATGCTTGCGGCTCCCGACCGGAGTCCAAGCCTTACCTGGGGGGGTGCGCTGCCTCGCTCTCTCTCTCTCCCCGCTCGTCGGACGTCCCGCTGGGCGATCTCGATCACGTTGCGGCTCTGTTGCTAGGCGACGATGTAGCCGGACAAGTTACGGCGCGCCCTTCTCCGTCATTGATGATCTTGGGCAGATTCCTTTCGACGAACAACGATCACGATCCCTTTCACCTTGTAGCTTCCTTAGCTTGCAGGGATCCTTTAGTCCTTTAGCACGTTGCGGCTCGGGCCGGCAGCGGTGATCCTTCCTCACAGCCTCAGTTACGATGACGGCTCGGGCCACAAACGGCAATACAGCAGCGTGGACGATGTTTCACGCTGCGGGGGCCATGCGATGCCAGGGCACCTCGTAGACACTACCACGGACCACACAGCAGTCTCAGGCGTGCAAGAGCACCACGCACACAGCGCCGCTGAGACTAACCCTGGGCGTAGTTCGCGTAGTAGTTCTACGCATAGCTACGCGAAGTGCACTTCGCACTACGCGAGCTACGCGTAGTACTACGCGAACTGCGTAGTGCGGTAGGAAATGCTGTTCGCAATGATTGCACAGTGCCGGATGCTTGTCCGCACTGTGCAATCATTGCAAACGGCATGTTGCACAGTGCAAGTGGTCGTTTTTTGCCGCTCGAGTAGATTTGTACTCGAGGGGCAGTTTTCTCAACGTGGACTGGTAGTTTCTCATCGCGAGCGGTCGCAAGCATTAGCGACCACTCGCAATGAGAAACCTGACCTCCCCGCGTTGAGAATTTCGCCGGGAGGTTTATTGTCCACGCTCGCGATCAGCAACTTGATGTTGCTGATCGCGAACAAGGAAAAAGTCTCGCCGGGATGTCATTTTGCTCGCTCGCGGTCGCCAACTTGACGTTGAGGACCGCGAGGAAGCAAAAAATGCCCGCTACGCGTTTTTGCACTGTGCTACGTGCAATTTGCGTAGCGCGTAGTTGCGCAAACTACACAAACTACGCGAGCGTAGCGTAGTTTTCCGCCCAGGCCTAGCTGAGACACAGTCCTCAGTTTCAAGTGCCTCGTTAGCACGTTGCGGCTCGGGCCGGCGGCGGCGATCTTCACTCACAGCCTCAGTTAAGAGGACGGCTCGGGCCACAAACAGCAATACAGCAGCGTGGACGATGTTTCCCGCTGCGGGGCAATGCGATCCCAGGGCACCTTGTAAACAGTGACCGACCACACAGCAGTCTCAGGCGTGCAAGAGCACCACGCACACAGCGTCGCTGAGACACAGTTCTTAGTTTCACACAATCCTTGGGCACGTTGCGGCTCGGGCCGGCGGTGGTGATCCTTCCTCACAGCCTCAGGTACGATGACGGCTCGGGCCACAACAGCAAGGCAGCAGCGTGGACGATGTTTTACGCTGCGGGGGCAGTGCAAATACGGGGCACCTCTTAGACAGTACCACGGACCACACAGCTGTCTCAGGCGTGCAAGAGCACCATGCACACAGCGTCGCTGAGACACGGTTGGAAACTTTTGTGTTCCTGAGTTTCCACAACAGGGGACCAGCTCTCCTCGGGCCCTTGGAGACACGCTACTTCAGGACACAGCACACAGCAAAGTCCTCACAAGCAGGGGGACACAGCACACAGCAAAGTCCCTTGTCCTCTCCTTAGTCAAACCAGCAAACTGCAGGCCAGCCTCAGAACACACAGCAAGGGCAGTCCTTCTCTTCAGTCTCTTCAGCTGTTCTTCTTTGGCAGAGGTTCCTCTTGAGCACTAAGTAGGTTCAATCCTTTTTCAGTATGGATTTCAGTCTTGAGTTCAGGGGTTTCAGCTCTTACATTTATACCCCTAAATGCCTTTGAAGTCTTTGTGTTCAGGGGGCTCTGACCTCGGTCCAAAACCAGACCTGGTTGTCTTCCTACCAGTGCACACCCTCCTCCTTTGATAGTCAGGGTCTGGGGCCCAGACGCTCAGCAGGAGGTGGAGCCATCCTTTTGTGACAGCAACACAGCCCTCTTCACATCCAGGGGGCTACTCCTCCCCCTCACATCAAATGCAGGCCAGCCTGTTGCTGTCTCACCTTCTCCTCCCTGGGGTCAGTACACTTCCCAGACCCTGTCACATTTAAACCCAGGCAGGCAATATACAACCAGGCAGAGGCACACAGGATAGTTTAAGACAAGAAACGAGCCACTTCTGAAAGCGTGGTTTCTAAACACACAATTCAAAAACCATCTTCACAAAAAGATGTGTTATTACATTCTGAGTTCAGGCACACTAAACTCCATCTCTCCATCTTATGCCTATGGGAAGATATGCTGAAAACATGGGACACAGCATTCCCCATTCTGTCCTATGGGCAAGATGGCCTTGCAACAGTGAAAAACGAATTTGGCAGTATTTCACTGTTAGGACATGGTACACACCTTAGTACATGTCCTACCTTTCACATACACTGCACCCTGCCCAGGGGGGTACCTTGGCCTACTATAGGGGTGTCTGATGTGCATAGAAAGGGAAGGTAAGGCCTGGCAAGTGGGTGCACTTGTCAGGACAACAAGGCAGTTAACAAACTGCGTGCAGGCACTGCAGTGACAGGCCTGAGATCTCTCTTTAGGGCTACTTGTGTGGGTGGCACAATTAGTGCTGCAGGCCCACTAGTAGCATTTGCATTACGAGACCTGGCACACATAGTGCACTTTACTAGGGACTTCACTAGTAAGGCAAACATACCAATTATGGACAACCAATTACCATAACACTTTACACAGGGAGCACTTGCACTTTGACACTGATCAGCAGTGGCAAAGTGCCCAAAGCATCTAAGTCGGCAACATTATGTCAGAAAAAGGTCTAGGAGGAAGGCAAAAAGTTTAAGGAACTTTAGCCAAAAAGGGCCAAGTCCAACAAGGGAAATTTGGACTCTTGCTTCCTAATTGGTTGTATTCTCCTTCTTGAACTAATAGTCCTGTTTATATTGCACCATTTGAACTGGGTGCGTAGATTTGGCTTTATGTTGTTTCCTTTGTATTTCTATACCCTCGTTTTGAGGGGTGTCTATGTTCAGTTATTTCTGGCTTTGTAGTAAATCAAACTAACCTTTCCAAATTGTCCTATGGTTATTATGTATCAGGAAGTGGTGTTTCTAAATTTATTGTGTACTAATGGTTTTCTCCCCTTCACACTTTCATGTTGCTAAAAAGACCCATTGGAGAGTGTCTCTAGAAAAGTCCAGGGCGAATCTATGTGGCCTCTTTCAGTTGGTAGCAGAGTAGGATGGTTTGCACATGAAGTAAGAGGAGAATCTAGAATTGGCTTAGCATAGGTGGAACCTAGAACCCCAAAGCCCCAAACCAAAGTCCAATGATCAAGAACGGAAGGCGACGGAACCCAGTGGAGTCTGACAGAATTTGATGGTGCGGCGAGATCAGTGGCTAAAGAAGGAGTGAGTATTAACAGGATGTGTGTACAATGTTCGATTGTGGGAATGGTTTGATTGTGTGATGTCTTGCAGAGTTAGAGTGAGAGTCTAGTGAATGTGGTTTCGGGTCGGATATGGCCCAAAGATTAAGATTTGAGTTGCGGGTCCCGAAGTGGCCTAAGATCCCGGGATATTGAAATGTGTAGAACAAACCGCGATTGTGATTGTCTGAGCTGAGAATTGAGGAGTTGTCATGAGCATCATCTGCAGTTCCATCTAAGACAGGGAACTTTGTGTGAATGTCTATGTGAATAGTCTAGTGGACCATGTGTACAGGGGTTAACTACATCGATTAGGGTGATCCATGCTGGTCGAGGGTTACTGTTTGTGAATGTTGTTGAGTTGTTGAGTTCTATCAATCTTTTAGAATGGCAGACAATTACAGACTTAAGATGATTGTGTGAGCGAATGCGTATGGAGAAATTGTGAAGGAGGGTGAGCCGCTGCGAGGAGTAAGAGTGATGTCAAATTTGTGCTATGCTGTGATAGGTCGGTTGGTTTAACGCTGCGCTGGGATTGGTTGGTGGTCATCGGGACTACTCTGTGGCTGACAAACATCATTTTGCCTTATTAATTGAAGCATTTCTGTGGGGTAAAGTTCAGATAGTGGCAAAAATCATGCAATGCTTTAGGGTGTTATGGGATCTCCTCAGAGGGGATGAAGGGGTTGCCACTCAAGTGGGCGAAGAGGTGCCACCCAAGAAAACTCCAGCTCACTTTATGGTGACAAAAGTTGGCCTCCATACTATCATTTGGCTCCAAAAGTGGCACAAAATCACTGAAAATGAGGGGGAATTGTCATTTCCACGTTTTGGCACATTCAGGCTAGAAGTCTCAGTTGGACGATGTTTGCAGTGCGACCTTTGCCCAGACCCACACAATTTGAAGCACTAGATGCATGGATGCATGCAGCTTATGCTAAGCATAGAGAGAAATATCAAGGGAGGCTGAAGAAAACTATGAAGGCATATCAGGATGCACAGTAGGATGCGAGACTTAAGAGGTAGAGAGTGGATACCATCGAGGGAGAGAGGTTATACCCAGTACTGGGTGATGGAGAGTCGCAAAACAGGGAAACGGGGAGAAGGGCAAATGGGAGTGACAGTAGCGATAATGAAGACAGCTTGTTGGATGGGTTGTTAGCTGAGCGTCCACCACCTTATAGTTCACAACCGGGAGAAGTGGGACGAAGTCCTGAAGGCACCGATAATGTGGGAAGTGTATCTGCCCCAGTGGCTCCTGATCCAGGGGTCATGGGAATGATATCAGCAGGAACAGGGGGGACAGGAGTGTCCGTCTTGGGAGGTATGGAACAGAATGGTTCTGCCACTACTATACGGTTCCCGGGAGCTCTTACAGTACCGGTCAACATTGGACCTGTAGTTCCTGTTTATGACTCAGGCCCAAAAGGAAGCCTTAACCAGAGATAATCTACACGTGCAGAAGGGACTCCTTTGGGAAGGACAGGGAGTGCGAATGAGGGTTCCCTTCCTTTAGTGCCTATGGAATCCATTACCTCTTTAGCGGCTACTGCCGACCCTTTCAGAGTACGGATTGGTTCTAGCACTAATAGGTCGATACCTATGGTAAGCAACAGTTCAGATCTGCAAATGTGGGAAACTCCTGTGAGAAGACCGAGTGGCACGCCTCAAGAAGCAAGCACAAGTCAAAGAACATCAGAGAACCAACACGTCTTAGACGTCGCGGACTTAGAGTCATGGTTTAGGGACCATAATAACAGCAAGGAGGGTCAGAATAGTAAGTCGAGTCAGGATATCATCAAGGCCAAAATTAAGGTGAAGCTAGTGGGTGTGGTGAAAATGAAGGAGGAATTAGAGGAGATCATCGGTGGGAGTCTATCTCCAGACAGAATAGATATCTATGAGCCAGATGAATTGTTGTTCATGGCTAAGGATGTCACCCGGAGGGCAAGACAGGCACATGAGAAATTGTTGGACCTGGCTCAGAGGTATGGGGTAGATTTATCTCAAACAAAGGCATTGCAGGGAAATCACAGGCTTACCTACAGTGACCAAGAGTTGGAGGAAAAGAGAGTGACTGGGTTGAGGACGCACATCCGGGAACTGGTAATAGGAATAAGGACTTGGAGTATGCTGGATAAGTGGGAAGAGAGGTGGTCGAAGAAGTAGAGCGCAAGAAAGGTGACCGGAGAGACACCTCCTCCCAGAGGGGGAACACAGGGAATAGAGGCATACCCATTGTGGTAAGTGCCTAGTGAAGGCTATGTGCATGTTCCCTGGAGTCAGGGTGATCTTGATAGAGCGCCATGTTCTTGTGAAATTTGTAGGGGTGCATCATAATCACGGATAGCTCGCACCCGCATATATCCAGCTATATATCAATGAATGACCAGCAAAATGTAGTTATAAACCAGTTATCAGAATGAATAAGAAATGTAATTGTGCTATTTTAATCATGCAATGTAATGCTTAACGGAATCGTGTGTAAAATAATGCATAGATGAATCAGCCCATGTGTAATCGAGATGCAGTAGTTTAAACGTGTACCATATTAAGTTGCACATGTAGTTCACTTTTTGCATTTGAAGTGTAATGAACCAATGCTTATAGAAGTAATTAAGATTTGTTTGTTTAAATTGTGTAAAGGCCTGACTGCATATACGCCAGGGAAAGGCCTGTTTGTTCTTATGTTAGCTTATTTTGCAGGCAGAGAAGGTTCTCTTGGAAAGGCGCTCTGGGCACAGACAGTAGATTTAATTAGCACAGTAGAGGGTTTCTGTTGAACGTATCTTCTGCTGCAGGTGCAAGGACACATGCCTCGTTAGTTAAAGACTGGCTCTTTGTTTCACAAGTTAGAGCGATGGGAGGCATGGAAATGGGAGTGCAATGGAATTTAGGGATGATACTTTCAGCGGAGAAGGTGCCTGGGACTCAAGGTCATCGCAACCGTCCAGGATCAAGTAACCGTTTCGATGGAAAAGTACAAGAAAGAAGACCTGGCCAAAGAGGCGTGACAAAAGGCGTGTTCAATTGTATTGGGTTTTGTATTAGGGATAGTGCCCCGAGGGTGGAGGTCAGAGAAGAGGTAGGAGAGAACAGAGAGAAGGACAGAGAGGGATTTAGTGAAGGAGCATCTTAAATCTGAGCTTAATTATTATGTGAGTGTACTTCTCAGGAAGTCTTCACATGTTGACATCTTTTACTTACTCTTGCCTGGGAAATTCGTTAAGTAGGTATGTCACCTTAGTGATAGAGTAGGGACAGCTAATGGTTTCTGCTTGTTTAGATAAATGAGGAATAACATAGAGATTGGAGCTGTTATTGCTTGTCTAATACTTCTGGAGTTAACGATTCTTCTCATCCTGAGTCGGATGAGACTCCTGCGTAGGATGCTATTTGTATTAGTGCCCATCTATTTCTTTAACCTCGTGTTGAGGTGCTTGCATGTGCAGTTATTCTTGGCTGTAATAAACCCACGAAACTGAATTCGGAGTCAGTAGTCTTTGTAGGAAAACCAGATTGAAGAAGAAATGATTGCATAACTGAAAAAGATTTTCTTCCCTTTACACTATTCAGCAGGTAAAAAGATCCTGGCGACCTGAGGATCCTTAGAAAAGATAAGATAAGGATCAGCGTTATCAGTTGGTAGCAGAGGATGGTTATCTCTGATAGTAAGGGGAGATCTAGATTAGGATGAGAGATTAGTTGCCCCATAGAACCCCAGTGACAGTGATCCAGTGGATCGCAAGAGGAGGACGTCGGCGGTCGCTGAAAACTGACGGAGACTGACGGTGTGGCGGAAGTAGCAGTTCGTGGTAGAGTGAGTATGAAAAGGGTGATGGTTGTTAGATTGCGGTGTTTAATTGTTGTGTAATGTCTTGCGGAGTTGGAATGAGAGTTGTGTGATTGAGGATCGGACCGTGAGCGCGCGCGGGGCCGAGAGATATTGTGGTGTAGAAGACATCCAGAATAGAGATTGTTGACCAGAGATGGTGGGGATCACGAGACGTCATTGATCAAACCACTGAAGATAGGGAGTAATTGTGTGAGTGGGTGTATAACCGACGCTGGTCGTGGGTTGTTGTGGGCAGAATATTGAGCAGGTGAATCCTATCGATTGTATTAGAGGTGATTGTCCGGTCGTTTCGCGGACAGACAGTTGCCAGATTGAGGTCAACAATTTCGAGAGGCTGATCGGTCATTGGAGGACCGACAGTCAGAGAGGTAATTGTTCGGTAGTATGGACCATTGCTTCAGAGTGTGATTGAGACACGTGCGGACGAGAACGAGAGAATTAGCAAGGAGGGGAACTGCTGCGAGCGGAGGAAGAGTGACGTCAGACAGTGCCGCACTGCGATAGGCCGGTTGGCGTGAGCCGCGGTGGCATTGGTGGATTGAAACAGGAAGCAAAAACAAAATATTGGGTGCGAACAGATATCTGCTTTACCATGAAATGTTTTAAAGTTTTACGAGAACTTTGCAGAGGTGACAGACATGTGGTTACTCGGGGTGGAGAGGAAGCCCCTCCCGAGGATACACCGGCACATTATATGGCTACGAATGTAGGATTGCATACTATAATTTGGCTTGAGAACTGGCATAAAATGACAGAAGGGGAAGGAGAACTGACTTTCCCACGCTATGGCACTTTCAAGTTAGAGGTGTTGTACCAGCTAAAGACTATAATGGCTTCTTTACGACCACTGCCTAGACCGAGACAGTTTGAGGCGGTACATGCATGGATTAGGGCAGCGTATGACAGGAAAAGAGATAAGAGCCAGGAAAGGGTGAAGAAATCGATCAGGGCCTTTCAAGATGCAAGGTGGGATGCACTGGAGAAAAGGTGGAGAGTGGAAACGATCGAAGGAGATAGGTTGTACACACTGCTAATAAAAGATGGGAAAATAACAAGAGTTGAAGAGGACGACAGTGATACAGATGACAGTCTGTTAGATAGGTTGCTGGCAGAGAAACCACCTCCATTTAATCCAGATTTAGAAGAGGGAAAATCAACTTCAGCAGTGGAACCGGGTGAGACGCAGAATCAGACTAACATGAGAGTAGTGGGGAGAATTTCCACAGGAACAGAGGGAGCGGCAACACAGCCTTCCATTGGGAATACCCGATTACCGGACTCCCTGACAGTACCGGTTACCATTGGCCCTATAGTACCGGTATATGACCCAGACCGAGTAAGAGAAGGAAGTTCAGTACAGACGAGAGGAGAAGAAGGAACCAGTGCTAGTGGGAATGGGTTCGGAGTACAAGTGATTCACTTCCCAAAGCCATTAGACACAAGTACGCCATTACCAGCCACTGCAGACTCCTCTTTTAGACAGGAGGATGAGAGACCAGTCAGACCAAGATCTCTGCATGAATCTAAGTCAGCTTTGAGGATGTGGACACCAACAGTAAGAAACCAAAGTGATAGAATGCCAGGTGATAGGGAACGAGAAATTTCCGAAACCAGATCAAGCTTTAGGAATACGATAGAAGAGAACAAGTCACAAGAACAAAGTGGTGACTATGATGAGCAGAATGGCGCAGCTTGTCGAGAAATACCAAAGAGTGCAGTACAGGCGAGGTTGCTGGACGTAGTAAGGTTAAAAGCAGAAGTAGACGAAATGATTAGCGGAAGTCTGCCTTTGGAAAGAATAGAAATCTATGGGTCAGATGAGTTGCTTTTCATAGCGAAAGATGTAACTCGGAAAGCTAGGATAGCACATGAGAAATTGACAGCATTAGCCAGGAGATATGAGGTAGACTTGAATAAAACAAAAACATTGCAAGGACCACATAGGTTGCAATATAGTGATCAGGAACTGGAGGAGAAAAGGATCACAGGATTAAGGACGCATAATAAAGATCTGATTGTAGGGTTGCGGATATGGAACTTGTTGGACAAATGGGAGGAAAGGTGGTCAAAGAAGAAAATAGCAAAGAAAATTGTGGGAGAAACGCCACCTCCGGGGGGAGGGGCGATGGGCGTTGGAAACTTTCCTTTACGGGAAGTACAGAACAGAGGGTACGTATATGTGCCGTGGAGTAGAGGTGACTTGGCTGCGTTTACAAATGACTTTCCTCGGCTGAGGGAGAAACCCGTAGAGTGGTATAAACAGGTTGAGCGGTTTGTTAAAATTTCGAAGGTGCTGTGGACTGATTTGAACACCTTGTTTGACATAGTGGTGCCGGGAGATTTGTGGACAGCTTGTAAAATCGCAGTTGAGTGGCCGACTTTTGAACCTGAAAGGGATGCTGTTACGAATGGTCCGTCACCCCTTGTTATGAAAAAGTTCGAGCAAGTGATTACATGGTTGAAACTGAAGATTTCGCCTCAAGATATAGATTGGGTCAAGATAGACCAAACTGTGCAGGAACCTAAAGAAACGGTGCACGAATATTATGAAAGACTTCTGCAAGCTTTTAAACAGTATAGCGGATTAGATGCATTAGACCCCAAGGATATGGGACAGTTTGTCTCAAAGTTTGTGCTAGGCCTGAGACCAGAAGTCAGCCTCATGATACAGCACCATTTGATCTGTTGGCAGAACAAGCCGGTAGATGAAATCTTGCGGTATGCGAGGTATTGTAGCGATGAGGTGGACTCGAAGCATCGTAAGCTAAAGGACAAATTGATGCTCGTTCAGATGCAGACAGCTCAGGGCCAGCCTAGTGGAGGGACCTTAGGAAGAAGACAAGGAAATTACCAAGGGAACCAGAATGGGCAAGGACAGGGAAAAGGGAAACCCATTGATCCCAAGACGGGGGTGGATGTGGCGACACTGAAGAAGACCACTGCGTGTCATCTTTGTCACCAGATCGGGCATTGGAAGCGCGAGTGCCCTTTGAACCCAGCCAACCAAGTGCAGCAGGAGGTAGAAGGGGTTCAGGCACCTGTGACGGAGATAGTCAATACTGTAATGAGGCCCAGATCGATGAAAGGGGGGCACATAACCAACAAGTACAGGTCCCACAGCCACCAAGGATCTCGCAGGGAATACGAACTTACCAGCAGATGCCCCTTTTCGAAGGGTATGATGAGTATAGCCCAGACCCGTTATCCTGACGGTGCCTGAGGGGGGAGGTAGACTGCACACTTGGAGCGGTCTTGGAGGTAGACCAGAGAGGACCTTTTGTGGAGGCAGACATTGATGGTCATCCTACCACGCTTTTGGTTGACACTGGTGCTACCCGGTCTACTGTAAGATCAGCAGTAGTCCCCAACCTACCCCTCTCGGGACAATCGATCCAAGTTGTTGGAGTGGCGAACAAAAGAATAAACAGCCCACTGACCGAACCGATTCCAGTGAGGATAGGTTCCTTCCAAACTAGACATCAGTTTGTGGTGTGCGATACGAGTCCAGTTTGTCTTCTAGGAAGAGACCTGTTATGTAAGCTGAACTGCACGATCTATTGCACGCCAAAGGGAGTGGAGGTTCAGACGAGAGATGATGATGCTACTTTTAAAGTTGCTAATCAGCATCTGTGTATAGACTTGTATCCAATGGTGACCGTGGAGGAACTTCCACCGGATCTGAGGAATACCGTGTCACCTGAGGTGTGGGACTTCACCAGAGAGGAGATAGGGCTAATCAAGGGAGTTGAACCTGTGCAGATCCAGGTGAAACAGAATGTTGAGTTCCCTAGAACGCCTCAGTACAATCTGTCGCCTGAAATGATCGCAGGGATTAAACCTGTAATCGAGACTTTCATAAAAAAAGGCATTCTGAAAGAGATCAGAGGTAGCCCCTGTAATTCACCTATTATGGGACTACAGAAACCGAGCGGGAAATTCAGGATCGTGCAGGACCTGCAAAAGGTCAACACGATAGTGGTCCCTTGTTGTCCAGTGGTACCGAATCCATCAGTGATACTGTTTCAGATACCATGCGAAGCCGAGTGGTTTACTGTCATTGACTTGTGTCAAGCATTCTTCTCGATACCACTCCATGAGGAAAGCCAATTTCTTTTTGCGTTCCGGCTGGAAAATCGTGTGTTAACGTGGTGTCGTATCCCTCAAGGGTATACAGAAAGTCCATCGATCTTTAATCAGATCCTGAAAAAGAATCTTGAGAGTCTCATATTGCCGCAGAACTCAGTTCTCGTGCAATACATAGACGATCTGCTTGTTGCCTCAGAAACGGAAGATGCTTGCAGGATAGACACGGTAGCCCTGTTGAACCATTTAGCAGAGAACGGGCACAAGGTGTCTCCAAATAAGTTGCAGTACTGTTTGAATGAGGTACAGTACTTGGGACACAGATTAGAAAAAGGCAAGAGGAAGGTGTCACCAGACCGAATTGAGGCAATAATGAGCATGGCAGTGCCTACCACACAGAGGGAAGTCAGGATGTTTTTGGGAATGGTCGGCTATTGTCGGCAGTGGATACCTAGTTTTTCCTTGAGAGCAAAGCCTTTACAGAGGCTTACGCACAAGGATGTGAGTGATCCGGTACCATGGGACGAGGAGTGCTTGATGTCATTCCTAAAACTGAGAGAGGAGTTGTGTAGTGCCCCAGCTCTGGGAATGCCTGATTACAACAAGGCCTTTTCACTGTTCTGTTGTGAGAGAGAAGGATGTGCATTAGCAGTCTTAGCTCAGAACCATGGAGGTGTCCGTAGACCAGTTGCCTACTTTTCAGCTACTCTAGATCCAGTAGCTTCTGCGTTGCCCGGATGTCTAAGATCCGTTGCTGCAACAGGTGTCAGCATTGAAAGATGTGAAAGCATTGTAATGGGTCATCCTTTGACTGTATATGTGCCACACTCGGTTGAATTGTTGATGACCAGGACTAAGACTCAGCACCTAACGAATAACAGGTTAACAAGGTATGAGCAAGTCATACTCGCCGCAGAGAATGTGACTCTGAAAAGGTGCTCTGTCTTAAACCCTGTGACATTAATGCCCATACCGAATGAAGATGATGAAGATTGTGCGGACCATGATTGTCTTGACGTGACTGAACTTTGCACCAAACCAAGACCTGACATTGTCGATGAACCACTGATGGACCCAGATGAAATTTTCTTTGTCGATGGTTCATGCCTAAGAGACAGTGTCGGTCAATTAAGAGCAGCATATGCTGTATGTACCATTTCCGGGGTGGTTGAGGCTGCCTGCCTAGAAGGAGTACGCTCCGCGCAGGTAGCTGAAATCATTGCTTTGACTCGTGCCTGTTTGGCCGCTGATCAAATTCGAATCACGATTTACACGGACAGTCAGAATGGGTTTGGTGTAGTTCATGACTTCGGACAGCTGTGGTCCCAGAGGGGATTTTTGACATCATCTGGCTCACCCATTAGGAATGGAGAACATGTAAGACAACTGTTAGATGCATTGCAATGTCCGAAGGAAATCGCAGTTGTAAAGTGCACTGCACACGGGAAGGGGGAGGATTTTGTGTCTTTGGGAAATAATTATGCGGACGAAGTTGCCCGCTTCTGTGCAGAACAGGGATGCATATTTACAGAGGGTTACACAGGAGAGAGCCAAGAAAGAACCGAGCTCAACATGATGTTGGCCATGGCAGACACTTGGGAGGAGCTCAAGCGACTGCAGGATGAAGTTTCAGATCAGGAACGGAATGGATGGATCAAAGCAGGGTGCGAAAGAGGGGATGTGGATGTTTGGGTCTCCAGTGATGGGAGAGCTGTATTACCAGAGAATCTGCTGAGTCCGATGGCGAGACTGATACATGGACCGGTACACCTTGGTAGAGATGCAATGATGCGTGTGTTTAGACAGACGTGGTATAATCCACGATTTCGTGCAATGGCTGAAACTGTTTGTCAGAGGTGTGTCACGTGTCAGCAGATGAATGCTGGAAAGAAAACAGTAGTCACCTTGAGTCACATTGGGAGGTCAGGAGGACCCTTCAATAGGATACAGTTAGACTTCGTGGAAATGCCTAAGTGCAATGGGTTGAGATACATCTTGGTGCTGGTATGTGTATTCTCACGGTGGGTGGAGGCTTACCCAACACGCAGGTGTGACACTCTCACAGTGGCTAAGTTATTGTTGAGGGAGCTCATCCCGAGATTCGGGATCCCAACCTCTTTGGAATCAGATAGAGGAAGACACTTCCACAGTGAAATCATGAAGTTACTCTGTGCCGCATTGAATGTTGATCAGAGGCTCCATTGCAGTTACCGACCAGAGGCTTCTGGGATGGTGGAACAGGTCAATGGAACTTTGAAAGCCCGGATGGCAAAAATGTGTTCATCAACGTCCCTGAAATGGCCTGACGCTTTGCCGCTCGTACTGATGAGCATGCGAAGTGTCCCAGATAGGAGGACCGGATTGTCCCCCCACGAGATATTAATGGGAAGGGCAATGCGGTTGCCAGCAGTACCAGCTACAGCTTTGATTAACATCACTGATGACTTGATTCTCGATTACTGTAAAGGACTATCTGATGTGGTCCGTTCTGTGTCCCAGCAGGTGCAAGCTGCAGCTGTTCCGGCCTCGAGTGATCTGTGCCACGACCTGTGTCCAGGCGACTGGGTGCTTGTCCGAAAGCACGTGAGGAAGAGCTGTTTGGATGTTCGGTGGCGAGGCCCGTACCAGGTGATACTGGTAACGAATACAGCAGTGAAGTGTGGAGGATTGCCGAACTGGATACATGCCTCCCATACCCGCAGAGTTTCAGCACTCTTGGAAGAAACAGCTCCTCTCTTGAATGAAAATCCAGCTGATGTGGCAGGGCCACATGAGAGGACAAGTCAAGCTGTAAGGGTCGCTGACACAGCTGGTGGTGCACCAGAACAAGCTGAAGGGGATTTCGACAATCCGAACAGTGACTCTGACTCAGAAGACAGAGGTGGTGCAGTGGGTGGAGTAGAGTCAGATTTAGCAGAAAGAGGAAGTGGTGCACTGGGTATAGCAGGGGAAGGCAGAAGAATGACCAGAACCAAGGAAGGTTGGCCTGAAAGACAGAGGCGACTGAATCTGAGGTTGGCACCTGAAAGAGATCTTGCTCCAGTGTCTGAAACGTCTGAGATGGAAGCAAGTGACGAAGAGCAGACTCAAGAGGGCAGGCGAAGGTCAAAAAGAACAAGAGTACCCTGCCGGAGATACTCTACCCCTGAGTGGACTTACACTGTGACTGATGCAGGGGGTAGTGAGTACGGGGAGACTGAGTCTGTGCAGGTGGTCAGCAAGAACCCGAATGTGGTAGTGAAGGTGGTGCTGTTGTTGCCGGGGCTCGAAGTCGAAGAAATACTGACCCTCACTGTTCCGAATCCCCCGCTTCTGAGTAAAGTCCGACAACTGGTTTTGCATCGACTCGAATTTCCGTCTTTTGGGTTTGAGCCGTCTTCACACGAAATGGTAATCCTGCGTCTTGAACTTTTGTATCACGTTCTGGAAGTACTTACTAATGATCTTATCGTGGATGAAATATAACCTGTTGTAAATAAAAAGTCTAAAGAAGAAGATAACCTAGGTCCGAGTGGAAGAAGAGTAAACTTAGGGACTTTCCACCGAAGAGGAACGAGAGTTAGGGAAGTCTTTTTCTGGACTATGTAAATAAGACTGTGGCTGAAAAGGGGATTTCCAGAGGTTTCAAAGTTGCTCGAGCTGGTTAAGCAAGTCACGAGTGGAAGGACAAAGACTTTGAGTGTTCATTGCTGAAACCAAGAACTTTTTGAGAACTTTCGAAATCATGGAGGTTGGAGATCCAAATCGTAGATCTAAAATGATTGTAGGCATACTCATAGGTGGTGTGATATTTTCTATAATCGTAGTAATCGTAGTCTCATATACATTTCCACATGAGCTAGCAGTGCAGGGGGTGCCAGGGACTCCTACACCTACTACACCTAGCCAAAAAGAGGTAAACATAGGAGCTAACAAGGCTTTGCTGATAGAAGAAAGTCGTAGATTGCATGTAGATTTGTCTAGAAGTGATTTCAAGCTCAATGCTTACGCCAAGCTGCTATACGAGTATGTGGATGCGATGGATGCGAAAGATTGTTATGTGTGTATGCAGTTGCCTGCTTCAGTGGATGAGGGTATTAGGTATCACCATCTTCCACTGACATATGGAATTTCATGTAGCCTGTTGCTTAGTATATTCTATGAAAGAGATCAGTTTGAGTATTTCTTTTCCAATTACGATGCAGTGCTTCCTGAAGTTCCCGCTTATAAACATTTGAATAAGTATGATTATTATAAGTCGGAGGATAGACTTAGGAAGTTCTTCATACCGTCTTTGGAATTGGACACAGCTTATGCCCACCGACATAATTTGACGTGCTCACTATCAGATGTAGAGAAAAAGTTTGTGGATCAGGTAGAAGACAGGTATAGAAAACTAACACAGACACGAGACACAGGGCATAGTACGGTGGATTGGACAGAGGAGGAAAAATTGCATCGAAAAAAGGGAAGTTATGGTCCTATAGCCTTGGACAAGGAGCAGAGGGGAAAGCTGTGTGTGAGACGTTATCAGACCTATTATGAGAAGGTTCCAGTGGGACAGAGTACATGTGATCATGTTTTCACCATGGCAGATGTGGCAAAGAACTTTCTCCTGGGCCCTGTACAAGTGATACCTACGGTGTATTTTGTGTGTGGAAGGAATGCCTATGTGAGATTGCCTGCGAACTGGTATGGTACATGTTACTTGGGAATAATATTTCCAAAGATTTACCATACTGAGGATTTGGAACTTTTGGAAGGTGGGAAGCATTCAAGAGTGAGAAGAGGTGCGAGTGCAGGGGTTGTAGTGGGAGATATCTTTGGAGCCATGATACCAAGTTTGGGAGTGATCTTGAATGATGTGAAGATCCGGAGACTGGCGACTGTGATAGACGAACTATCGATGAACACAGCAAAATCGTTGGTACTGGTGGAAGGGGAGATGTTGTCGATAAGGACAATGGTTTTGCAGAACCGCCTTGCTTTGGATGTCTTACTGGCAAAAGAGGGCGGAGTCTGTAAATTATTGAGGGTTCAAGAGTGCTGTACTTATATACCAGACCACAGCAAGGATCTGGAGAAATATATAAGTAACATCACTACTATTCACACGAAGATAGCGGACTTGACTGAAGAGGGAGCTTGGGAAAAAGTTGGAAAAGGGTTTGGTCAAGTGGGAAGCTGGTTTGCGAATTTGGGAAAGGGATTCCTTGGCTATGTTCTGAGACCTCTCCTTATCGTGGTGGTTTGTGTGGTTTGCCTGTGGGGTCTGATCAAAGCTTACAAGTGGTATCGAGCAGGCCGAGTTGAGAGAGCTCTGAGAGAAAATGAGACGAGAATGGCTAGACTGCAGGACAGTCAATATCAGAGACTCAAGAGAATGGAGAATCACAGACCAGGGAGAATGGCAACGAGTTCTGTTTAGGTCGGTTCTTTCTCCAAGGGAGTTGAATAAAATGTGATGACAGGAGTCATCAAAGGGGGAACTGATAGAGCGCCATGTTCTTGTGAAATTTGTAGGGGTGCATCATAATCACGGATAGCTCGCACCCGCATATATCCAGCTATATATCAATGAATGACCAGCAAAATGTAGTTATAAACCGCAGTTATCAGAATGAATAAGAAATGTAATTGTGCTATTTTAATCATGCAATGTAATGCTTAACTGAATCGTGTGTAAAATAATGCATAGATGAATCAGCCCATGTGTAATCGAGATGCAGTAGTTTAAACGTGTACCATATTAAGTTGCACATGTAGTTCACTTTTCGCATATGAAATGTAATGAACCAATGCTTATAGAAGTGATTAAGATTTGTGTGTTTAAATTGTGTAAAGGCCTGACTGCATATACGCCAGGGAAAGGCCTGTTTGTTCTTATGTTAGCTTATTTTGCAGGCAGAGAAGGTTCTCTTGGAAAGGCTCTCTGGGCACCGACAGTAGATTTAATTAGCACAGTAGAGGGTTTCTGTTGAACGTATCTTCTGTTGCAGGTGCAAGGACACATGCCTCGTTAGTTAAAGACTGGCTCTTTGTTTCACAAGTTAGAGCGATGGGAGGCATGGAAATGGGAGTGCAACGGAATTTAGGGATGATACTTTCAGCGGAGAAGGTGCCTGGGACTCAAGGTCATCGCAACCGTCCAAGATGAAGTAACCGTTTCGATGGAAAAGTACAAGAAAGAAGACCTGGCCAAAGAGGCGTGACAAAAGGCGTGTTCAATTGTATTGGGTTTTGTATTAGGGATAGTGCCCCGAGGGTGGAGGGCAGAGAAGAGGTAGGAGAGAACAGAGAGAAGGACAGAGAGGGATTTGGTGAAGGAGCATCTTAAAATCTGAGCTTAAGTACTAAGTGAGTGTACTTCTCAGGAAGTCTTCACATGCTGACACCTTTTACTTACTCTTGCCTGGGAAATTCGTTAAGTAGGTATGTCACCTTAGTGATAGAGTAGGGACAGCTCAATGGGTTTTCTGCTTGTTTAGATAAATGAGGAATAACATAGAGATTGGAGCTGTTATTGCTTGTCTAATACTTCTGGAGTTAACGATTCTTCTCATCCTGAGTCGGATGAGACTCCTGCGTAGGATGCTATTTGTATTAGTGCCCATCTATTTCTTTAACCTCGTGTTGAGGTGCTTGCACGTGCAGTTATTCTTGGCTGTAATAAACCCACGAAACTGAATTCGGAGTCAGTGGTCTTTGTAGGAAAACTAGATTGAAGAAGAAATGATTGCATAACTGAAAAAGATTTTCTTCCCTTTACACTATTCAGCAGGTAAAAAGATCCTGGCGACCTGAGGATCCTTAGAAAAGATAAGATAAGGATCAGCGTTATCAGTTGGTAGCAGAGGATGGTTATCTCTGATAGTAAGGGGAGATCTAGATTAGGATGAGAGATTAGTTGCCCCATAGAACCCCAGTGACGGTGATCCAGTGGATCGCAAGAGGAGGACGTCGGCGGTCACTGAAAACTGACGGAGAGTGACGGTGCGGCGGAAGTAGCAGTTCGTGGTAGAGTGAGTATGAAAAGGGTGATGGTTGTTAGATTGCGGTGTTTAATTGTTGTGTAATGTCTTGCGGAGTTGGAATGAGAGTTGTGTGATTGAGGATCGGACCGTGAGCGCGCGCGGGGCCGAGAGATATTGTGGTGTAGAAGACACCCAGAATAGAGATTGTTGACCAGAGATGGTGGGGATCACGAGACGTCATTGATCAAACCACTGAAGATAGGGAGTAATTGTGTGAGTGTGTGAATAACCGACGCTGGTCGTGGGTTGTTGTGTGCAGAATATTGAGCGGGTGAATCCTATCGATTGTATTAGAGGTGATTGTCCGGTCGTTTCGCGGACAGACAGTTGCCAGATTGAGGTCAACAATTTCGAGAGGCTGATCGGTCATTGGAGGACCGACAGTCAGAGAGGTAATTGTTCGGTAGTACGGACCATTGCTTCAGAGTGTGATTGAGACACGTGCGAACGAGAACGAGAGAATTAGCAAGGAGGGGAACTGCTGCGAGCGGAGGAAGAGTGACGTCAGACAGTGCCGCGCTGCGATAGGCCGGTTGGCGTGAGCCGCGCTGGTATTGGTGGATTGAACCAGGAAGCGAAAACAAAATATTGGGTGCGAACAGATATCTGCTTTACCATGAAATGTTTTAAAGTTTTACGAGAACTTTGCAGAGGTGACAGACATGTGGTTACTCGGGGTGGAGAGGAAGCCCCTCCCGAGGATACGCCGGCACATTATATGGCTACGAATGTAGGATTGCATACCATAATTTGGCTTGAGAACTGGCATAAAATGACAGAAGGGGAAGGAGAATTGACTTTCCCACGCTATGGCACTTTCAGGTTAGAGGTGTTGTACCAGCTAAAGACTATAATGGCTTCTTTACGACCACTGCCTAGACCGACACAGTTTGAGGCGGTACATGCATGGATTAGGGCAGCGTATGACAGGAAAAGAGATAAGAGCCAGGAAAGGGTGAAGAAATCGATCAGGGCCTTTCAAGATGCGAGGTGGGATGCACTGGAGAAAAGGTGGAGAGTGGAAACGATCGAAGGAGATAGGTTGTACCCACTGCTAATAAAAGATGGGAAAATAACAAGAGTTGAAGAGGACGACAGTGATACAGATGACAGTCTGTTAGATAGGTTGCTGGCAGAGAGACCACCTCCATTTAATCCAGATTTAGAAGAGGGAAAATCAACTTCAGCAGTGGAACCGGGTGAGACGCAGAATCAGACTAACATGAGGGTAGTGGGAAGAATTTCCACAGGAACAGAGGGAGCGGCAACACAGCCTTCCATTGGGAATACCCGATTACCGGACTCCCTGACAGTACCGGTTACCATTGGCCCTATAGTACCGGTATATGACCCAGACCGAGTAAGAGAAGGAAGTTCAGTACAGACGAGAGGAGAAGAAGGAACCAGTGCTAGTGGGAATGGGTTCGGAGTACAAGTGATTCACTTCCCAAAGCCATTAGACACAAGTACGCCATTACCAGCCACTGCAGACTCCTCTTTTAGACAGGAGGATGAGAGACCAGTCAGACCAAGATCTCTGCATGAATCTAAGTCAGCTTTGAGGATGTGGACACCAACAGTAAGAAACCAAAGTGATAGAATGCCAGGTGATAGGGAACAAGAAATTTCCGAAACCAGATCAAGCTTTAGGAATACGATAGAAGAGAACAAGTCACAAGAACAAAGTGGTGACTACGATGAGCAGAATGGCGCAGCTTGTCGAGAAATACTAAAGAGTGCAGTACAGGCAAGGTTGCTGGACGTAGTAAGGTTAAAAGCAGAAGTAGACGAAATGATTAGCGGAAGTCTGCCTTTGGAAAGAATAGAAATCTATGGGTCAGATGAGTTGCTTTTCATAGCGAAAGATGTAACTCGGAAAGCTAGGATAGCACATGAGAAATTGACAGCATTAGCCAGGAGATATGAGGTAGACTTGAATAAAACAAAAACATTGCAAGGACCACATAGGTTGCAATATAGTGATCAGGAACTGGAGGAGAAAAGGATCACAGGATTAAGGACGCATACTAAAGATCTGATTGTAGGGATGCGGATATGGAACTTGTTGGACAAATGGGAGGAAAGGTGGTCAAAGAAGAAAATAGCAAAGAAAATTGTGGGAGAAACGCCGCCTCCGGGGGGGGGCAACGGGTGTTGGAAACTTTCCTTTACGGGAAGTACAGAACGGAGGGTACGTATATGTGCCGTGGAGTAGAGGTGACTTGGCTGCGGTTACAAATGACTTTCCTCGGCTGAGGGAGAAACCCGTAGAGTGGTATAAACAGGTTGAGCGGTTTGTTAAAATTTCGAAGGTGCTGTGGACTGATTTGAACACCTTGTTTGACATAGTGGTGCCGGGAGATTTGTGGACAGCTTGTAAAATCGCCGTTGAGTGGCCGACTTTTGAACCTGAAAGGGATGCTGTCACGAATGGTCCGTCACCCCTTGTTATGAAAAAGTTTGAGCAAGTGATTACATGGTTGAAACTGAAGATTTCGCCTCAAGATATAGATTGGGTCAAGATAGACCGAACTGTGCAGGAACCTAAAGAAACGGTGCACGAATATTATGAAAGACTTCTGCAAGCTTTTAAACAGTATAGCGGATTAGATGCATTAGACCCCAAGGATATGGGACAGTTTGTCTCAAAGTTTGTGCTAGGCCTGAGACCAGAAGTCAGCCTCATGATACAGCACCATTTGATCTGTTGGCAGAACAAGCCGGTAGATGAAATCTTGCGGTATGCGAGGTATTGTAGCGATGAGGTGGACTCGAAGCATCGTAAGCTAAAGGACAAATTGATGCTCGTTCAGATGCAGACAGCTCAGGGCCAGCCTAGTGGAGGGACCTTAGGAAGAAGACAAGGAAATTACCAAGGGAACCAGAATGGGCAAGGACAGGGAAAAGGGAAACCCATTGATCCCAAGACGGGGGTGGATGTGGCGACACTGAAGAAGACCACTGCGTGTCATCTTTGTCACCAGATCGGGCATTGGAAGCGCGAGTGCCCTTTGAACCCAGCCAACCAAGTGCAGCAGGAGGTAGAAGGGGTTCAGGCACCTGTGACGGAGATAGTCAATACTGTAATGAGGCCCAGATCGATGAAAGGGGGGCACATAACCAACAAGTACAGGTCCCACAGCCACCAAGGATCTCGCAGGGAATACGAACTTACCAGCAGATGCCCCTTTTCGAAGGGTATGATGAGTATAGCCCAGACCCGTTATCCTGACGGTGCCTGAGGGGGGAGGAAGACTGCACACTTGGAGCGGTCTTGGAGGTAGACCAGAGAGGACCTTTTGTGGAGGCAGACATTCATGGTCATCCTACCACACTTTTGGTTGACACTGGTGCTACCCGGTCTACTGTAAGATCAGCAGTAGTCCCCAACCTACCCCTCTCGGGACAATCGATCCAAGTTGTTGGAGTGGCGAACAAAAGAATAAACAGCCCGCTGACCGAACCGATTCCAGTGAGGATAGGTTCCTTCCAAACTAGACATCAGTTTGTGGTGTGCGATACGAGTCCAGTTTGTCTTCTAGGAAGAGATCTGTTATGTAAGCTGAACTGCACGATTTATTGCACGCCTAAGGGAGTGGAGGTTCAGACGAGGGATGATGATGCTACTTTTAAAGTTGCTAATCAGCATCTGTGTATAGACTTGTATCCAATGGTGACCGTGGAGGAACTTCCACCGGATTTGAGAGATACCGTGTCACCTGAGGTGTGGGACTTCACAGGAGAAGAGATAGGACTAATCAAAGGGGTTGAACCTGTGCAGATCCAGGTGAAACAGAATGTTGAGTTCCCTAGAACGCCTCAGTACAATCTGTCGCCTGAAACGATCGCAGGGATTAAACCTGTAATCGAGACTTTCATAAAAAAAGGCATTCTGAAAGAGATCAGAGGTAGCCCCTGTAATTCACCTATTATGGGACTACAGAAACCGAGCGGGAAATTCAGGATCGTGCAGGACCTGCGAAAGGTCAACACGATAGTGGTCCCTTGTTGTCCAGTGGTACCGAATCCATCAGTGATACTGTTTCAGATACCATGCGAAGCCGAGTGGTTTACTGTCATTGACTTGTGTCAAGCATTCTTCTCGATACCACTCCATGAGGAAAGCCAATTTCTTTTTGCGTTCCGGCTGGAAAATCGTGTGTTAACGTGGTGTCGTATCCCTCAAGGGTATACAGAAAGTCCATCGATCTTTAATCAGATCCTGAAAAAGAATCTTGAGAGTCTCGTATTGCCGCAGAACTCAGTTCTCGTGCAATACATAGACGATCTGCTTGTTGCCTCAGAAACGGAAGATGCTTGCAGGATAGACACGGTAGCCCTGTTGAACCATTTAGCAGAGAACGGGCACAAGGTGTCTCCAAATAAGTTGCAGTACTGTTTGAATGAGGTACAGTACTTGGGACACAGATTAGAAAAAGGCAAGAGGAAGGTGTCACCAGACCGAATTGAGGCAATAATGAACATGGCAGTGCCTACCACACAGAGGGAAGTCAGGATGTTTTTGGGAATGGTCGGCTATTGTCGGCAGTGGATACCTAGTTTTTCCTTGAGAGCAAAGCCTTTACAGAGGCTTACGCACAAGGATGTGAGTGATCCGGTACCATGGGACGAGGAGTGCTTGATGTCATTCCTAAAACTGAGAGAGGAGTTGTGTAGTGCCCCAGCTCTGGGAATGCCTGATTACAACAAGGCCTTTTCACTGTTCTGTTGTGAGAGAGAAGGATGTGCATTAGCAGTCTTAGCTCAGAACCATGGAGGTGTCCGTAGACCAGTTGCCTACTTTTCAGCTACTCTAGATCCAGTAGCTTCTGCGTTGCCCGGATGTCTAAGATCCGTTGCTGCAACAGGTGTCAGCATTGAAAGATGTGAAAGCATTGTAATGGGTCATCCTTTGACTGTATATGTGCCACACTCGGTTGAATTGTTGATGACCAGGACTAAGACTCAGCACCTAACGAATAACAGGTTAACAAGGTATGAGCAAGTCATACTCGCCGCAGAGAATGTGACTCTGAAAAGGTGCTCTGTCTTAAACCCTGCGACATTAATGCCCATACCGAATGTAGATGATGAAGATTGTGCGGACCATGATTGTCTTGACGTGACTGAACTTTGCACCAAACCAAGACCTGACATTGTCGATGAACCACTGATGGACCCAGATGAAATTTTCTTTGTCGATGGTTCATGCCTAAGAGACAGTGTCGGTCAACTAAGAGCAGCGTTTGCTGTATGTACCATTTCCGGGGTGGTTGAGGCTGCCTGCCTAGAAGGAGTACGCTCCGCGCAGGTAGCTGAAATCATTGCTTTGACTCGTGCCTGTTTGGCCGCTGATCGAATTCGAATCACGATTTACACGGACAGTCAGTATGGGTTTGGTGTGGTTCATGACTTCGGACAGCTGTGGTCCCAGAGGGGATTTTTGACATCATCTGGCTCACCCATTAGGAATGGAGAACATGTAAGACAACTGTTAGATGCATTGCAATGTCCGAAGGAAATCGCAGTTGTAAAGTGCACTGCACACGGGAAGGGGGAGGATTTTGTGTCTTTGGGAAATAATTATGCGGACGAAGTTGCCCGCTTCTGTGCAGAACAGGGATGCATATTTACAGAGGGTTACACAGGAGAGAGCCAAGAAAGAACCGAGCTCAACATGATGTTGGCCATGGCAGACACTTGGGAGGAGCTCAAGCGACTGCAGGATGAAGTTTCAGATCAGGAACGGAATGGATGGATCAAAGCAGGGTGCGAAAGAGGGGATGTGGATGTTTGGGTCTCCAGTGATGGGAGAGCTGTATTACCAGAGAATCTGCTGAGTCCGATGGCGAGACTGATACATGGACCGGTACACCTTGGTAGAGATGCAATGATGCGTGTGTTTAGACAGACGTGGTATAATCCACGATTTCGTGCAATGGCTGAAACTGTTTGTCAGAGGTGTGTCACGTGTCAGCAGATGAATGCTGGAAAGAAAACAGTAGTCACCTTGAGTCACATTGGGAGGTCAGGAGGACCCTTCAATAGGATACAGTTAGACTTCGTGGAAATGCCTAAGTGCAATGGGTTGAGATACATCTTGGTGCTGGTATGTGTATTCTCACGGTGGGTGGAGGCTTACCCAACACGCAGGTGTGACACTCTCACAGTGGCTAAGTTATTGTTGAGGGAGCTCATCCCGAGATTCGGGATCCCAACCTCTTTGGAATCAGATAGAGGAAGACACTTCCACAGTGAAATCATGAAGTTACTCTGTGCCGCATTGAATGTTGATCAGAGGCTCCATTGCAGTTACCGACCAGAGGCTTCTGGGATGGTGGAACAGGTCAATGGAACTTTGAAAGCCCGGATGGCAAAAATGTGTTCATCAACGTCCCTGAAATGGCCTGACGCTTTGCCGCTCGTACTGATGAGCATGCGAAGTGTCCCAGATAGGAGGACCGGATTGTCCCCCCACGAGATATTAATGGGAAGGGCAATGCGGTTGCCAGCAGTACCAGCTACAGCTTTGATTAACATCACTGATGACTTGATTCTCGATTACTGTAAAGGACTATCTGATGTGGTCCGTTCTGTGTCCCAGCAGGTGCAAGCTGCAGCTGTTCCGGCCTCGAGTGATCTGTGCCACGACCTGTGTCCAGGCGACTGGGTGCTTGTCCGAAAGCACGTGAGGAAGAGCTGTTTGGATGTTCGGTGGCGAGGCCCGTACCAGGTGATACTGGTAACGAATACAGCAGTGAAGTGTGGAGGATTGCCGAACTGGGTACATGCCTCCCATACCCGCAGAGTTTCAGCACCCTTGGAAGAAACAGCTCCTCTCGTGAATGAAAATCCAGCTGATGTGGCAGGGCCACATAAGAGGACAAGTCAAGCTGTAAGGGTCGCTGACACAGCTGGTGGTGCACCAGAACAAGCTGAAGGGGATTTCGACAATCCGAACAGTGACTCTGACTCAGAAGACAGAGGTGGTGCAGTGGGTGGAGTAGAGTCAGATTCAGCAGAAGGAGGAAGTGGTGCACTGGGTATAGCAGGGGAAGGCGGAAGAACGACCAGAACTGAGGAAGGTTGGCCTGAAAGACAGAGGCGACTGAATCTGAGGTTGGCACCTGAAAGAGATCTTGCTCCAGTGTCTGAAACGTCTGAGACGGAAGCAAGTGACGAAGAGCAGACTCAAGAGGGCAGGCGAAGGTCAAAAAGAACAAGAGTACCCTGCCGGAGATACTCTACCCCTGAGTGGACTTACACTGTGACTGATGCAGGGGGTAGTGAGTACGGGGAGACTGAGGTCTGTGCAGGTGGTCAGCAAGAACCCGAATGTGGTAGTGAAGGTGGTGCTGTTGTTGCCGGGGCTCGAAGTCGAAGGAATACTGACCCTCACCGTTCCGAATCCCCCGCTTCGGAGTAAAGTCCGACAATTGGTTTTGCATCGACTCGAATTTCCGTCTTTTGGGTTTGAGCCGTCTTCACACGAAATGGTAATCCTGCGTCTTGAACTTTTGTATCACGTTCTGGAAGTACTTACTAATGATCTTATCGTGGATGAAATATAACCTGTTGTAAATAAAAAGTCTAAAGAAGAAGATAACCTAGGTCCGAGTGGAAGAAGAGTAAACTTAGGGACTTTCCACCGAAGAGGAACGAGAGTTAGGGAAGTCTTTTTCTGGACTATGTAAATAAGACTGTGGCTGAAAAGGGGATTTCCAGAGGTTTCAAAGTTGCTCGAGCTGGTTAAGCAAGTCACGAGTGGAAGGACAAAGACTTTGAGTGTTCATTGCTGAAACCAAGAACTTTTTGAGAACTTTCGAAATCATGGAGGTTGGAGATCCAAATCGTAGATCTAAAATGATTGTAGGCATACTTATAGGTGGTGTGATATTTTCTATAATCGTAGTAATCGTAGTCTCATATACATTTCCACATGAGCTAGCAGTGCAGGGGGTGCCAGGGACTCCTACACCTACTACACCTAGCCAAAAAGAGGTAAACATAGGAGCTAACAAGGCTTTGCTGATAGAAGAAAGTCGTAGATTGCATGTAGATTTGTCTAGAAGTGATTTCAAGCTCAATGCTTACGCCAAGCTGCTATACGAGTATGTGGATGCGATGGATGCGAAAGATTGTTATGTGTGTATGCAGTTGCCTGCTTCAGTGGATGAGGGTATTAGGTATCACCATCTTCCACTGACATATGGAATTTCATGTAGCCTGTTGCTTAGTATATTCTATGAAAGAGATCAGTTTGAGTATTTCTTTTCCAATTACGATGCAGTGCTTCCTGAAGTTCCCGCTTATAAACATTTGAATAAGTATGATTATTATAAGTCGGAGGATAGACTTAGGAAGTTCTTCATACCGTCTTTGGAATTGGACACAGCTTATGCCCACCGACATAATTTGACGTGCTCATTATCAGATGTAGAGAAAAAGTTTGTGGATCAGGTAGAAGACAGGTATAGAAAACTAACACAGACACGAGACACAGGGCATAGTACGGTGGATTGGACAGAGGAGGAAAAATTGCATCGAACAAAGGGAAGTTATGGTCCTATAGCCTTGGACAAGGAGCAGAGGGGAAAGCTGTGTGTGAGACGTTATCAGACCTATTATGAGAAGGTTCCAGTGGGACAGAGTACATGTGATCATGTTTTCACCATGGCAGATGTGGCAAAGAACTTTCTCCTGGGCCCTGTACAAGTGATACCTACGGTGTATTTTGTGTGTGGAAGGAATGCCTATGTGAGATTGCCTGCGAACTGGTATGGTACATGTTACTTGGGAATAATATTTCCAAAGATTTACCATACTGAGGATTTGGAACTTTTGGAAGGTGGGAAGCATTCAAGAGTGAGAAGAGGTGCGAGTGCAGGGGTTGTAGTGGGAGATATCTTTGGAGCCATGATACCAAGTTTGGGAGTGATCTTGAATGATGTGAAGATCCGGAGACTGGCGACTGTGATAGACGAACTATCGATGAACACAGCAAAATCGTTGGTACTGGTGGAAGGGGAGATGTTGTCGATAAGGACAATGGTTTTGCAGAACCGCCTTGCTTTGGATGTCTTACTGGCAAAAGAGGGCGGAGTCTGTAAATTATTGAGGGTTCAAGAGTGCTGTACTTATATACCAGACCACAGCAAGGATCTGGAGAAATATATAAGTAACATCACTACTATTCACACGAAGATAGCGGACTTGACTGAAGAGGGAGCTTGGGAAAAAGTTGGAAAAGGGTTTGGTCAAGTGGGAAGCTGGTTTGCGAATTTGGGAAAGGGATTCCTTGGCTATGTTCTGAGACCTCTCCTTATCGTGGTGGTTTGTGTGGTTTGCCTGTGGGGTCTGATCAAAGCTTACAAGTGGTATCGAGCAGGCCGAGTTGAGAGAGCTCTGAGAGAAAATGAGACGAGAATGGCTAGACTGCAGGACAGTCAATATCAGAGACTCAAGAGAATGGAGAATCACAGACCAGGGAGAATGGCAACGAGTTCTGTTTAGGTCGGTTCTTTCTCCAAGGGAGTTGAATAAAATGTGATGACAGGAGTCATCAAAGGGGGAACTGATAGAGCGCCATGTTCTTGTGAAATTTGTAGGGGTGCATCATAATCACGGATAGCTCGCACCCGCATATATCCAGCTATATATCAATGAATGACCAGCAAAATGTAGTTATAAACCGCAGTTATCAGAATGAATAAGAAATGTAATTGTGCTATTTTAATCATGCAATGTAATGCTTAACTGAATCGTGTGTAAAATAATGCATAGATGAATCAGCCCATGTGTAATCGAGATGCAGTAGTTTAAACGTGTACCATATTAAGTTGCACATGTAGTTCACTTTTCGCATATGAAATGTAATGAACCAATGCTTATAGAAGTGATTAAGATTTGTGTGTTTAAATTGTGTAAAGGCCTGACTGCATATACGCCAGGGAAAGGCCTGTTTGTTCTTATGTTAGCTTATTTTGCAGGCAGAGAAGGTTCTCTTGGAAAGGCTCTCTGGGCACCGACAGTAGATTTAATTAGCACAGTAGAGGGTTTCTGTTGAACGTATCTTCTGTTGCAGGTGCAAGGACACATGCCTCGTTAGTTAAAGACTGGCTCTTTGTTTCACAAGTTAGAGCGATGGGAGGCATGGAAATGGGAGTGCAATGGAATTTAGGGATGATACTTTCAGCGGAGAAGGTGCCTGGGACTCAAGGTCATCGCAACCGTCCAGGATGAAGTAACCGTTTCGATGGAAAAGTACAAGAAAGAAGACCTGGCCAAGAGGCGTGACAAAAGGCGTGTTCAATTGTATTGGGTTTTGTATTAGGGATAGTGCCCCTAGGGTGGAGGCCAGAGAAGAGGTAGGAGAGAACAGAGAGAAGGACAGAGAGGGATTTGGTGAAGGAGCATCTTAAATCTGAGCTTAATTATTATGTGAGTGTACTTCTCAGGAAGTCTTCACATGCTGACATCTTTTACTTACTCTTGCCTGGGAAATTCGTTAAGTAGGTATGTCACCTTAGTGTTAGAGTAGGGACAGCTAATGGTTTCTGCTTGTTTAGATAAATGAGGAATAACATAGAGATTGGAGCTGTTATTGCTTGTCTAATACTTCTGGAGTTAACGATTCTTCTCATCCTGAGTCGGATGAGACTCCTGCGTAGGATGCTATTTGTATTAGTGCCCATCTATTTCTTTAACCTCGTGTTGAGGTGCTTGCATGTGCAGTTATTCTTGGCTGTAATAAACCCACGAAACTGAATTCGGAGTCAGTAGTCTTTGTAGGAAAACCAGATTGAAGAAGAAATGATTGCATAACTGAAAAAGATTTTCTTCCCTTTACACTATTCAACAGGTAAAAAGATCCTGGCGACCTGAGGATCCTTAGAAAAGATAAGATAAGGATCAGCGTTATCAATCTTGCTGTGTTCACAAACGATTTTTCCAGATTGAAAGAGAATCCTGCTGAGTGGTATAAGCATGTTGGTCGCTTCATTATGATCTCAAAAGTGTTATAGATTTATTTAAACACCTTGTTCGAAATTGGGATTCATAGTGATCTATGGTCTTCTTGTACGATAGCTGCTGAGTGGCCTAGTGCTGAGCCAGAGAGGGATTCAGTAACTCATGGCCCTTTGCCGATGGTCATGAAAAAGTATGATCAGGTGATCATGTGGTTGAAATCCAAAATAGAACCAGAGGACATTGATTGGGTCAAGATAGATCGAACGACCCAGGATCCTAAAGAGTCAGTACATGCTTATTATGAACGGCTGTTACAAGCCTTGAAGCAGTACAGTGGGGTAGATACACTTGCCCCAAAGACATGCGATAATTTGTGTCCAAATTTGTGACTGGACTGAGGCCAGAGATCAGCCTCATGATTCAACAGCATCTGATTTGCTGTCAAAACAAATCCGTGGACGAAATCCTACGGTATGCCAGGTACTGCCGTGATGAGGTGGATTCTAAACATAGGAGGATAAAGGAGACATTGATGTTAGTTCAAATGTGTAATGCCCAGAAAGGAGAGCAGGTAGAGGGGATGATGGGACCTGTAACTCGTGGCCAGGGAAACAACTGAGGAGGTGTACAAGTACAACCAGTAGCAGAGTAAACGGTCAGGTAAGAGGAAGAGGTATCCCCATAGATCCGAAGACAAGGATAGATGTCACCACCCTGAAAAAGTCCACTGCATGCCATTTTTGTCACAAAATCGGGCACTGGAAATGCGAGTGTCGCCTCAAACCTGTGAACCAAGAACAAGGAGGAGAACTCATCCACATAGTAGATGGTGTGAACCAGTTACAGACAGTGACCAGGCCCAGATCATTTAATGCGGGAGGGAATCAGAACCAATTGGTGCAGATGCTTTAGCCCCCGAGAATTCCACAGGCCAATCAGACATATCACCAGATGCCATTGATGGAGTCTCTGGATGGATTTGATCCGGACCCGTCCTTATGACTTTGCCTCAGGGGGGAGGAAGATTGTACACCTGGCGCAGTCTTACAGGTAGACCAGAATGGACCCTACGTAGAAGCAGGTATGGATGATCATCCCATTACATTCCTGATAGACACTGATGCTACCCATTCTACTGTGAGATTTGCAGTAGCCCCAAACCTGTCCCTCTCTGGAAAATCAATCCAAGTTGTAGGAGTTGCTAATAAGAAGGTGATGAGCCCTTTGACGGAAGAGGTGCCTGTGAAAGTCGGAACCTTCCAGGATCACCATCAGTTTGTGGTATGTGCTTTGAGTCCAGTGTGTTTACTAGGGTGTGATCTGTTGTGCAGACTGAATGATACCAACTACTGCACACCAAAGAGAATTGAATTGCAAACCAATGACGAGGAAATCGCTTTCAAATTAGCAAACCAGAACCTTTGCACTGCAGTGTTTCTTTTACTGACAGTGGGAGACATGCCACTAGATCTCAGAGACACTGTTTCGCCAGTGGTGTGGGACTTTTCAGGAGAGGAGATCGGACTGATTCGAAGAGTCGAGCCAGTCCGCATACAGGTCAAGCAAAATGCAGAATTTCCAAGAATGCCTCAGTACAATCTGACCCCAAAAACGGTGGCAGGGATTGCACCCGTAATTGAGTCTATGATTGCACAGGACATTTTAAAGGAGATCATTGGGAGTCCGTGCAACTCTCCTATTATGGGTTTGCAGAAACCTAGTGGGTAGTATCGCATTGTTCAGGACCTTAGGAAAATTAACAGCATAGTGATTCCATGTTGTCCTGTGGAACCGAATCCGTCCGTGATCTTATTCCAGATTCCTTGTGAAGCTGAATGGTTCACAGTGATTGACCTCTGTCAGGCGTTCTTCTCTATTCCATTGAATGAGGAAAGCCAATTTTTATTCGTTTTCCATCAGGAAAACTGTGTATTAACATGGTGTCATATCCCTCAAGACCATATGGAAAGTCCATCCATTTTCAACCAGATCTTGAAAAAGAACCTTAAAGGTCTGATGTTGCCTTAAAACTCAGTACTGGTCCAACACATTGATGACCTTCTCATTGCATCCGAGACATGTGATGCTTGCATGTACGATACCATTGCCTTACTGAACCTCCTGGCTGAGAATGGACATAAGGTGTCTCTGAGTAAGCTTCAGTACTGTTTGAATGAAGTACAGTACTTGGGCCATAGGATTGAAAAGGGCAAGAGGAAGCTGTCACCGGAAAGAGTGGAGGCGATCATGAAGATGAATCCACCTAGTACCCAAAAAGAGGTCAGAATGTTTCTGGGAATGGCTGGCTATTGTCGATAGTGGATTCCCAACTTTTCCCTGATGGAGAAACCTTTGCAGATGCTGACTCACAAGGATGTGTGTGATCCGGTGCCTTAGGATAACGATTGTCTACTTTCCTTCCTGGAGCTGAGAGAGTGCCTGTGTCACGCTCCGGCTTTAGGAATGCCTGATTCCAGCAAAGTGTTTTCGCTGTTATGTCATGAAAGGGAAGGTTGTGCTCTATCTGTACCCACACAGACACATAGAGGTGCCCATAGATTAATGGCCTATTTCTCAGCTACTCTAGATCATGTAGCTTCAGCACTGCCCGGATGTCTCAAATCCGTTGCTGCAACAGGTGTCAGTATGAACGATGTGAGAGCATTGTGATGGGTCATCCTCTTACAGTTTATGTACCACATTCAGTTGAGCTTCTGATGATGAGAATCAAGACACAACATTTGACAAACAACAGGTTGACAAGGTACGAGCAGGTACTTCTTGCCACTGGGAATGTAACCCTGAAGTGGTACTCTGGGTTGAATCCTGCTACCTTGTTACTCATTCCAAGTGCTGATGGGGAAGAATGTGAAGACCATGACTGTCCAGATGTCACTGAACTTTGTACGAAACCAAGACCTGACATAGTCGATGATCCATTGTCTAATCCTGATCAAGTCCTTTTTGTTGAAGGTTCATGTTTCAGAAACAATGAAGGAAATCTGATAGAATTGTTTGCTGTTTGTACCATTTCTGGAGTGGTGGAAGCTAATTGGTTACACGTATTACATTCTGCACAAGTGGCCGAAATCATTGCCTTGACACGTGCATGTCACGTCTGTGAACAAATCCGAGTCATGATCTATACCGATAGCCAATACGGTTTCGGTGTGGTTCATGATTTTGGACAGCTATGGTCACAGAGAGGGTTCCTAATGTCATCTGGTTCTCCTAAAGGAAATGGGGAGTATGTGAGACACTGTTGGAAGCGTTACAATTGCCAAGGGAAGTGGCTGTCGTCAAGTGTGCAGCCCATGGAAGTGGGAATGATTTTGTAACTATGCTGATGAAGTCGCATGGTATTGTGCCTTTAATGCATCTATCTTTAATGGAGAATATACTGGTGAGAGTATAGAGAAGATCAAACTCAATATGATGCTAGCACCTGCTGACACATAGGATGAAGTGAGAGATTTGCAAATGGAAGTCACAGAGAAGGAACAAGCGGGTTGGTTCAGAGCAGGCTGTGAGAAGGGGAATGATGACATTTGGGTGTCAGTGGATGGCAGGGCAGTATTACCCGATTGTTTGTTACACCCAATGGAATGGCTAATTCCTGGAGCAGCTCACATAGGAAGGGATGCGATGGTGAGATTGTTCAGGCAGACTTGGTTCAATCCGAGGTTTCGAGTGATTGTGGAAGCTGTGTATCATCAATGTGTCACGTACCAACAAATGAATGCTGGGAAGAAGATTGTTGTTGCCTTGAGCCACATTGGCAGGCCAAGGGGTCCCTTTAATTGGATCCAAATGGATTTTGTTGAGATGCCTGTGTGTAATGGTTTGAGGTACATTTTGGTTATTGTGCTCATCTTTTCTGGATGGGTCGAGGCTTACCCGACTAGGAGATGTGATAACCTCACAGTGGCTAAGTTATTTCTAAGGGAGCTCATTCCTAGATTCGGATTTCCAACTACATTGGAGTCGGATAAAGACACACATTTCCATAACGAAGTCATGAAGTTACTGTGCGCAGCCCTGAATGTGGATCATAGACTACATTGTAGCTACAGGCCAGAAGCATCTGGTATGGTGGAGCAGATCAGTGGTACCCTGAAATCGAGGTTGAATAAAGTGTGTGCTTCGACATCTTTGAAGTGGACTGATGCTTTACCACTAGTGCTAATGAGTCTGTGCACCTTACCTGACAGGAGAACTGGGTTGTCACCCCACGAAATACTCATGGGAAGAGATATGCATTTGCCTGCCAACACGCTTGTGAATATTTCAGATGATTTGGTCCTTGACTACTGTAAAGGATTGGCTGATGTGGTTCGTTCTGTGTCTTATCATGTTGAAGCAGTGACTGCACAGACATCAGAGGATCTCTGCCACGACCAGAACCAAGCCGATTGGGTCCTAATCAAAAGACACGTGATTCTCGTTGGCGTGGTCCATACCAAGTGATACTGGTAACTACGACTGCTGTGAAGTGTGGCAGAGTGCTGAAATGGATCCATGCCTCTCACACACATTGAGTTTTAGGGCCCTCTGAGGAAACAGCTTCTCTCCCAGAAGAATTTCCAGCTGTGACCAAAGGGTCACGGGAGGGGACAAGCCAAATTGCAGAGGTACCTGAAGAGGCTGGATACACACCAGGTCGATCTGAGGGGGTCAAGCTATACAAGACCCTGGCATAGACTCTGAGGGAGACGGTACCATTGTGTGTAACAGAGAGTCTGACTCAGTGGAAGAGGCTGGTGTGACAAGCAATCATTTGCAGTTAAGGAAGAAAGATGCTGCAGGTGAGACCTGGCCTGTGAGACAGTGGAGAAAGAACCTGAGGATCGCACCTGAAAGAGAACTTGCACCAATCAGTGAAACTTCAGAGTTGGATCTGAGTGAGACCGAGCAGAACACAGAAAGTGTGAGGAGATCTAGAAGAGCTTGAGTGCATTGTCAGAGGTATTCCTCTTCTGAGTGGACTTATCTGGTCTCAAATGCCGGAGAGAGCGCGGTCCAAAATTTCAGTGCTGGTTGTCGAGATATTGCTGAGAGTTCCTGGGATTGAAGCTAATGCACTTCTGTCATTGACTATTCCTTTCCCATCAAGGCTAAGTGGTTTACAGACTTTGATTTTGGAAGACATTGGATTCCCAAGTTTCAGAGCGCCACAGTCTCCTCAAGAGATTGTAGCATTGAGAGCTGAACTGTTAAAACGAGTTATTGAGGAGACTGGCTCCGACCTGATAAGGGATGTGAATTGAACTGTGAACTGTAAATAATCTTATCTGAAGAAGATAACTTAGGCCTAGGTGGAAGGAGAATAACGTTGGGGATTCCATCTAAAAGAAGAAGAAGAAAGGCTTCAAGAGTTGCTTAAGAACTTATTCATACATGGAGATTGGAGGAGAAAAGAGACTCTGGGGCATATTCTCAAGAACGTGTGATAACCACCGCAAATTTAGCTTAACGCAACTTTGCATATCGCAGTCTATAGCGGGAAAACAACGCCGTGTTAATGTAGTATTCTCATCCTGGCGGCACCATGCGATGGTCCCACGATAACGCCTCAAATGTCCGCGTTAAAATCAACGCGATGCCGCAAAAATGCGAAACACTAACGGAAATAAAGTCGCGATGAGGCCAACCGCGATACAAAGAAACAGCGATAACCAGCAACAGGCCTGCAATTCCCACGCCTCATGAGGGAAAATGCACAATAAAAGCAGAACAAGAAAAAAATAAAAATAAAATAAATAAACTGCGTAGCAACATGGATGCACCCGGAACCAGTGCCCAGGTCAACGCGAACCCTACAAGCCCCACAGACCACCAGCAAGGAACCTCGGGGTCAGGGAAGGCCAAGGAGAAGAGGAAGAGGAAGACGGGGTACAGTCCGCATGACAACCGGATCGTCCTCACGGAGGTGACAGAGCACGAACAACAACTGTCCGTCACCTCCACCGTGTCAGTGGCAACACAGACGGAAAAATGGCATTCCATCGTGAATGCAGTCGGAGTGTCGATGAGGCCAAGATGCGTTGGCACGATGTGAAAAGCCAAACCAAGCAGAAACCCGCTGCCAACAGGAAGGCAGCAACGGCGAATGGAGGTGGTAGTTCAGCGCCACAGGAGGAGCTGGAGCAAATGGCGGCCAAAGTCATCAGTGCGGAGACGGTGCAAGGAGTCGGGAGTCCTGATACAGCTCGACATGACCTGACACAACTTCAACAGGGTGAGTAACAAACAGGGACTGGGGGGACGGGCACAATGGCACACATGCACAACGTCGTGTAGCACACCGCACACTCACAACGACCCTGGGTCATGTCCCTGATCCCCGTGGCACACTGCAGCACACATACAAACATCAAGTAGGCCCCCGTCCACCATGTGCCCAAAGGGGTCACACCCCACAAATCACCAAGTCCACGACACATACATGCACCCGTGCGAAACACAGCAAAGATGCGTATGTGAGAGCCACACTGACAATGCAAGTGACACCACATGATGAGCAGCATGGCTGGAGTACAATCACCATGACATTGTGCACGCCACGGGACTGAGGTGGCTGAGTGTGGACCACATCCGGAAAGGAGCAGGTCACACTCTGACACATCCACCTGCACAAACAACCACTGACGTCAACAATACATATGCAGACAAACAATGCACAAGAGTACAAAAACCGTCCAAAAGCACAAACGATCCAAGTCGCCAACATCACAGCACCTTAAAAGCCCAAAAGGCAAAGGCACACCGCCTCCAAGGGATAAGGGGCAGCAAAATCCCAGCTGCAGGTGCGACCCTCCCACAATGCAGCACACACACATAGCAATGCCAGCACATCCACATGGACGACAATGTGGGACACAGTGCAACACTTACACTGCAGAACAGAGGACACAACTGGGTCCGCCTGTGCGTAGAAAATGGCCAATCACATCTGACATAGCAGGGAACTGTGAGATGAAAATGTACGTGTACAACCTCACCTACGTCATGTAGTCCAAATGTCCACTGTCCCGCATCAAATAGTCCGCTCCTCCCAAACAGTCACAATGTACATTGTCATGCAGTCTGTATGTAAACCTGAATAATGCGTAAACATACATGCCAACACAATGTCAACAAGCATCTCCCCTTCACATTGCAGAGGGACAAACAAAACCTCCAGCAGAGCAGACCAGACAACTCCACAGTGATTCTGAAGAGGACCTCCACACTTCCGACACCGATGCCCTACAACAGTTCATGGACATCTTCGGGCAATCGACCCCCAGGAGCAGGGCAGCCCAGCTGCATCGAGGATACCCCACCCCCTGCACAGACAACACAGCTGGACGCACGCACCACCACGGCTGGCTCCCAGCAGCACACCTAAGCACACATCGCATTCCAAAGCCAGGTGTCAGACTGCCAGAAGGGGCTGTCCGATCAGGTGCGGGTGGGGTCCCACCTCATGGAAGCCGAACTAGATCACATACGTGGGTGTCTAAGTCCCATCAGGGACCACCTACACTCCCCAAAGGAGACCCACACTGCAACAGAGACACCCGGATTTGCACATTTCAAGGACTGACCACACCCAGAGCCACGGGATAATCATCCACAGCCCCACGCTGGACTGGCGCACGCCGTCCCAGTCCACTCCTCTTACGTATTGAGTGGGGGACGACAAAGCTACATGTGCAATGTCCCACACTCTGCCTGCGGTGACATGGCTGCATCTTCTGCACACGGCACAATGTGATGTTGTGGGGCCGTGGCCCGAATGCATACATCATGAGCACACGGACACACTCATAGAGCTCTTGAACTGGCCACGGGCACGTACGCCCGACACCTTTATTGGCATGGTCACATGTACAGTGACGCATGTGCTGGATGTGTGTGGGGTGAGTGTCAGCCAGCCCTCAGGGAGTCATTGGTGCTGGCAACAACTTGAACAGTGATCACAATTGAAGCAGAAACATAAAACACCAGCATAACAGACACAACTGTGAAGCATCATGGTGGTAGCCGGAGAGAGTACAGTGTTCACCCAACATGCAAGCAGAATGCTCCTTGATTCGTTGTGCACTGAGTAAGTGGCACCTGAAGGGCTGAGCAGGGTATCAAGCTGATGATGGCACCCACGACAGGTGTGAGCAACTCTGACAGTCTGGCAGTAAGACACTTACGACTCTGGCACCTGTTGTTTGGAGTTGGTCCTGGCGGTGGTGGCGTGTGCATCCTGCGAGGATGTGACGTCCGGGCAGGACAGGACTCGATTTGATGTGTGAGTCCAGGTGGACCGCACCCGAGGCCGGAGGCAGCGGACAGCGCAGGGCCACAGACACATGGTGTTGATGCCCCCCAGGCCATCGGAACAGAGGCCATCTGACATGCCCTCAGACTGGGGCCATGATTTGAGCTGCACAGAGTTAGTGGCCCCGGATGCACTGCGGCCGGCACAGGCACACCGCCACGGGACGGTGACTTGCAGTGCAGTGAGATAGTGCCACGCTAGGTGAGCGGGTCCTCGTCGATTTCGAAGGTGAATGTTGCGGAGGTTTGTGGGGGATAGTGGAAGGGGTCCTCCAGGGCATGATGCAGAGGGCAGAAGCCGGCCGGAAGCGGCAAATGGAGGAGTGGAATGCTACAGCCTCGTTTTGGCAACATGGTCAGTATCACTGACACAATGATGAAGACAACCCCCAAGCCATGGACTCAGTCTCCAACAAATCTCAAGAAGTAAGTGTCCATGGATGTCGGGGAACAGACTTAGTGGCACCGGAGCTGCCACTCGTCTGCGACGAAGGCCAGTACAATGTTATCAGCTCGGCCATAAATGATTCATGACTGAGTTCCCAATGTGTGACCTACTCGACCGCTGTGTGGTACGGAGGCAGCGGGCAGCGCGGGCCAACCGCTGTTCAGCAAGCTCCTCCTGGAACACTAACACGGCGTTGAAATGGCATGTGGTGATGACTCGTGGTTGACCGAGGCAGTAGCCACAGAGCTGAGCGGGTGTTTAGCCAGCGACGATGCTGTGTCCTGCCTGGTACGGACTGGATTGGATTGGATTTGTGTGAGGCCTGCAGGCCCGCAGTGTAGTCCGAAGGCGTAGTCTTCAAGGGCCCACAGACACGTGTGGCTGAGGTGCCATGTCATTGATGGTTCATGTACATGGCTGAGCAAGGTTGCCACAGTAAGTTGTGCTGTCGTGTCTGGTGGGTGGGCATGTTATCTGGCATGTTGTATGTGATTTTGTGATGTGCGCATTGCCAGTGTTGTGAGTTGCATGATTGTGGAGTTGAGGTGTGTGGTGTGTTCAATTGGTACTTACCTACATGCAGTGCATTTCCATGGGTGCCATCCTGGTAACGCTGGTTGATGATGGACTGTCGGGGGATGATGGAATCATGCACACTGCCTGGGTAGTTGGCTGCAACATTGGTGTAGGGTCCCCGCTGGTCCACTATTGCCTGCACATTGATGGAATGCATGTGCTTTCTGTTGCGGTAATTGTGTGTTTTTTAGGCAGGGGGCACAAGTTGGACATGTGTGCAGTAGATTGCCCCCAAACAGGTGCGGGAATCCTGCTATGGCGTGTAGTCCTTGCTTGGTCTCCAGCTGTTCCTGAACATTGTGGGGGATGTTTAGGTACTGGGGTACCTGGCTGATGATGGCATCCAGGACAGGTGTGGGGAACTTGGATGGGGCAGGGTGTGAGTCTCCTCCGACTCTGGCGGATGTTGTTTGGGGGGTATGGGAGGCCAACATGTGCAGCACAGCCAGCAGCTTTGTCTGCAGAGGGATGTTGGTTGTCCGCTGTGTTGGTACCGTCAGCCTGTGGGCAATGATGGTCCGGATGAGGTGGATGGTTGTCCTTTTGAGCCTGTAGTGGGCATTGACATTGTCTGGTGTTAGGTCTGTGGGGCTGGTGTGTTTCCTGAAGGTCCGCTGTCTTTGTCTGCGCTGCCTCTGTGGTGGTCCGGGGGGAGGGCGGGGGGGTGCTGGGGCCCTGGGGGTGGTGGCGGAGTGTGTTGTTGCCCTCTCGGGGCTCCGGGATGCATGGTGAGTAGCTTCATGGCATCTGTTGTTCTTCATGTGTGGCTGTGGGCTGGGCTACCTTTGATGGTGCAGGTTGTCGTCCGACTTTACACCAGGTCAGAGCAGGTGTTAGATTCCTGCTGCTAACGTGCCTTATCGCCTGTTTTGTGGTCTTATCGCTGATCGGGCTGGTCGTTGAGAATGTGAGGTGTGGTGTTGACGCAAATTTTTCCTCGGGAACGCCTACTCTGCATCTCATTAGCGATAGTTGCAGGGGTCATCTGTGGCAATGTTTTTTGATGATGCTTTCGCAGGTAAACTGGTGTTATCGGCTGTTAGCACCAGCTTGTGAATGGAGCGATAAATTTATCTCGACTTTGGCTGCGATAAGGTGCCGATAACTCAGCGATAGCTCCTTGAGAATATGCCCCTCTGTGTGCTATTCCTCTCTTTGAACTGTGATCCGAGCTACTCTAAAATGGAGTCTGGAAATTCGGATTGTAGGCACAAATGTATTGTAGGTGCACTCATTATTGGGGTGATTGTAGTAATAGCTGTAGTCATTATAGACTAAATTTTAAGTTAATCTGAAAGAGAGGAGCAGGGGGTGGGAGTACATGGGACATCCACACCTACTACGACTGTCACAAAGAAGGGTACACTAGGATCTGAGAAAGGCTTAATAGAGCAAACTAGTCACTTCCTTCATGCAGACCTGTCCAAGGGATATTATGCATTAAATGCTTACACTAGGTTGTTGTACAAGTGTGTTTACACTAAGGAAGTTCGAGATTGTTATGTGTGCATGCAATTACCCACATCAGTTGAGTAGGGAATCACCTACCATCACTCACCCTTGACTTATGGCATTAGTTGTAGTTTACTCCTTAGTATGTTCTATGGAAAGGGTCATTATGAGTACTACTTCTCAAATTATGACTTGGTACTTTCAGAAATACCTGTATATAAATAAACATATGAATAAGTATGATGCCCAAAAGAGAGTAGAGAGAATGGAAAATTACATCGCACCAATTATAACATTAGATACTGCTTACGCGCATTGACATAATTTAACTTGCATACTAATGGGTATAGAAAAGAAATTTAGAGATTAGGTACAAGACAGACGTAGGGGACTAGTTAACAACGTTGATAACAAGGATAAAGATTCAGATGGGACCAAGGAGGAATTGGCTCATAAAGCTAAAGGAAGTTCTGGTCCAATAGCTTTAGATTAGCAACAGCATGGAAGGCTTTACATATGACAAGCTGAGAGTAGTTACAATTCACTATTTATAGGGAGGAGTGTGTGTGATCATACATTTCTAGTCAATGGTCCTTGGAAGACGTTTTTTCAAGAGTCAGTTTGCATGGTACCCGGAGCACATTTTGTGTGTGGGAAGAATGCATATGTGCGATTGCCGAGCAAATGGTATGGTACCTGTTTCTTGGCAGTTGTGTTTCTGAAAATATACCATGTGGAGGACTTGGAAAATCCTGAAGGAATGTCGAAAAGCAGGGAGAAATGTGTACTGAGTGCTGGAGAGGTTGTGGGAGACATCTTTGGAGCAATAATACCTAGTTTGAGATTAGTGCTTAATGATATCAAGATTAGAAGACTGTCTACCATAGTGGATAATTTATCTGTTAACACGGCTAAGTCTTTGCTACTCATTGATGGGGAGATGGTGTCAAAATGGGTGATGGTGATGCAGTACAGACTTACATTAGATGTTTTACTCTCAAAAGACGGCAGAGTCTGTCAGATGCTGATGTCAGGACTAGAATATTCGAGTCTAGATTTAAGCATAACAGACTCTCAAAAAGGTTTAAATACTGGAGATTGCCTAATTACCCCTTGGGAAGGCGTCATCGATCCGCATCTTGGAAGCTGTTGCGGTTGCTTCTAAGACTGATTCAGCTCAGTCCAAAAACTATTCTTAAGATGGCGGCCACACAGAGAAAGCTGGATTGTACCCGGTCTAGTGCGCAGCTTGCTGAGGCAGTGTTCTCGCAATCGCGCTCGCGCACTTCAACTGTTGGAGATAGTGTTTCTAGTCAAGTTCGAGTCCCTTTTGGCAAGTATGCTTGTACCGCGGTACAAGTATTCATTTGGCTGCAGAATTTAGTCGACCTTTGGAAGGTATTTAAGTTTTTGATTGCCTTTTTGGATATTAGTGAGGAGCTCGTTATTCATAGAAACGGGCTATATTGGCAGCAGAAATATTACCTGAATCTATTGCTTAGAAATCCTTTAAGCATATTTTTGTACAGTAATTCGTTCTCAGTATATCTTCAAATTCAGTAACCCTTCAGAGCGAGTAATACTGAGAAATTAAATCAACCGGCATTGAATAGACTTTTAACTTTTAACTAAGCTCTACTCGAAATACTGGAACTATAATAAGTTATTTTGTACCTCCTACCCATGTAGAGCTGATGAGAAGTTCCAAATTATTCTGAGCACACTCCAAGAGCAGCAGTGTTTTTTCTTTGAACAGTTATTAAGGAAAGAGAAGCAGAGTTTTCAAATTCATTGTATCTTCGTCAAGCTTGAAAAATGTGTCTTTCACACTGAGCGAGTGGAATTTTTGGGATTCATTTTGTCCCCGGAAGGAGTATCCATGGATGAAGTGAAGGTGAGAGCGATTAAGGATTGGCCATCACCACGTAATGTGAAAGAAATACAGAGATTTATTGGGTTCGCTAATTTCTATCAGCGCTTTATTCCCAATTTCTCCGAAAAGGTCAGTCCTCTCACTTGTTTGCTGAGGAAGAATTAAATATTTGTTTGGAACACTGATACTGAGAAGGCCTTCGAGGTACTGAAAGAGATTTTTACTTCTGCCCCAGTACTTTTGCATCCGAACACGGAAGAACCTTTTTATGTTGAAGCAGATGCATCCAACTTGGCGATTGGTGGAATTCTTTTGCAAACACACAAGAATACAGGTCAATTACATCCTGTGGCCTATCGCTCCCGAAAATTGACAACTGCAGAAATAAATTATTCAATTGCAGACAAGGAACTGTTAGCAGTGAAGGATGCTTTCCGTGAATGGAGGCATTACTTATTGGGTGCAAAACATGAGGTGACAGTATTTACGGACCACCAAAATTTTCAGTTTTTGAAATCTGCTCGGACACTTACTCCCAGACAGTTGAGATGGTCACTATTCTTTACAGATTTCAACTTTGTTCTTACCTACAAGCCTGGATCAGCTAATGGTAAGGCAGATTCCTTGTCCCGTTTGAATTTGGATGAGAGAGAAATGGTCTCAGAAAAAGGATTTATTATCCCTGAAGAAAACATTGTGGGAGCCATATCTTATGTAGACTTGAAGACAAGATCAAAGATGCCCTTTCCGAAAAAGAATTGAGTGAATAGGTCAAAGCAGATTCCCGTAGAGAAATAAAAGATGGGAAACCTTATCATCAAGGAAACCTCTATGTACCCAAAGAAAACCTTCAAAGAGAAGTCATTCAGCAATGTCATGACAATCTGTTGTCAGGACACAAAGGAGTGAAGAAGACTCTAGAACTTTTGAGACGTGAATTTTGGTGGCCGGAGATGGAAACTCAGGTTGGACAATACGTGGCCTCTTGTGAGCAGTGTGTCAAAGGGAAAGTGGTAAGACAGGCTCCACAGGGTTTCTTCATGCCCTTGCCCATAGCTCCTGGTCCGTGGCAGTATCTATGGATTTTATTGTAGATCTGCCTTCTAGTCAGGGCTTTACTACCATACGGGTGGTGGTCGATCATTTTTCCAAGATGAGTCATTTTGTCCCTCTAAAATCCCTTCCCAACGCTTCTCAGCTGGCCACTTTATTCACTCAACACATAGTCAAGACACATGGAATCCCCAAGGTAGTAATCTCTGACCGGGGCCCTCAGTTTGTTTCACACTTTTGGAGGGCCTTCCTAAAAAGATTGGGGGTAGACTCTCGTTTGTCCACTGGTTTCCATCCGGAGACTGATGGGCAGACAGAGAGAGTGAATCAGGATCTGGAGCAATATTTGCGCCTTTACTTGATGGATCAAGAAGGCGAATGGCCAAATTTAATCTGGCCAGCGGAATTTGCCTACAACAATGCTGTTCACTCTTCCACTGGTTTCACTCCTTTCTTTTTGAATTCAGGTAGATATTCTAACATGTTTGTAGGGAAACACGAGAGTGAGGTACCTGCAGTGGAAGTAGTAGTGAAGAATCTGCAAAGAGCCTATCAAGTAGCTACTAATAATCTAGAGAAAGCTAAGAGATCTTACAAAAAGCAGACAGACAAGAAACGAAGAGAGAATCCAATTTACGAGCAAGGAGAAAAAGTGTGGATTCCCACTCATAACATGCGATTAAAAGGTAATAGGAAATTCCAACCTCGATTCCTTGGTCCTTTTCTGGTTGAAAGAATGGTAAACCCAGTAAGTGTTAAGATCAGACTCCCACCTAGGTTACGAATACATTCGGTGTTTCATGTGTCCTTGATAAAGAGAAGTCCATCAAACCTGAGAAAAGAAACTCCACCAGCCTCAATTCAAGTACAGCCAGATCAAGAATTTGAAGTGAAGCGAATTTTAGACTCTCGTGTGAAGAAGGGTAGGTTATTTTATTTAGTGGACTGGAAAGGTTTTGGTCCCGAAGAAAGATCTTGGGAGCCAAGTTCAAATGTCCATGCACCAAGATTAATTCAAGAATTTCACAAAACTCATCCTAAGAAGCCCAAGGAGGGTAGAGTTGGGGCTTTGGTGGGGGGAACTGTCAGGACTGGAATATTCGAGTCTAGATTTAAGCATAACAGACTCTCAAAAAGGTTTAAATACTGGAGATTGCCTAATTACCCCTTGGGAAGGCGTCATCGATCCGCATCTTGGAAGCTGTTGCGGTTGCTTCTAAGACTGATTCAGCTCAGTCCAAAAATTATTCTTAAGATGGCGGCCACACAGAGAAAGTTGGATTGTACCCGGTCTAGTGCGCAGCTTGCTGAGGCAGTGTTCTCGCAATCGCGCTCGCGCACTAGGCGATGAGCGCACTTCAACTGTTTTTCCTCAGAGGAAGCAGTGTTTCTTCTTCGCACACGCTGTTCCTGGAAGATTCAGTCAGGAGATAGTGTTTCTAGTCAAGTTCGAGTCCCTTTTGGCAAGTATGCTTGTACCGCGGTACAAGTATTCATTTGGCTGCAGAATTTAGTCGACCTTTGGAAGGTATTTAAGTTTTTGATTGCCTTTTTGGATATTAGTTATTCATAGAAATGGGCTATTTTTGGCAGCAGAAATATTACCTAAATCTATTGCTTAGAAATTTTAAGCATATTTTTTACAGTAATTCGTTCTCAGTATATCCTCAAATTCAGTAACCCTTCAGAGCGAGTAATACTGAGAAATTAAATCAACCGGCATTGAATAGACTTTGAACTTTTAACTAAGCTCTAATCAAAATACTGGAACTATAATAAGTTATTTTGTACCTCCTACGCATGATGAGAAGTTCCAAATTATTCTGAGCATACACCAAGAGCAGCAGTGTTTTTTTCTTTGAACAGTTATTAAGGAAAGAGAAGCAGAGTTTTCAAATTCATTGTATCTTGGAACTTTATATGCAGAAAACAAAATAGAACTGAATCCTCTGAATATAGCAGCAGATATCTCAATCATTCATACAGTAGATATAAATATATATATATATTTGTACTTACCAACAAATTCACCATCTGCTATCCTTCTGCAAGAAAGAGATATAACATTGAGCAAATCTACAAAAGAAGCATATAACTAAAAATCTAATAGAGAGCAGCTAGTCCACTGAATATTACAGGTAATAAGGACTTCAAGTGAGGGCTTGAAGGGATAATTGGGAGGCAGTGTAGAAAATAGTAATTTTGTGCTTGTTGTTACAGGTGTCCAACAGATATCCAGAACTATTAGAGGAAGAGGCACAGCAGTGGCAGTCTCTCTTGTCTTCCCAATCCCCTTTCCCCCTCTTTACTCTGAGTTAATTATCTCATTGACTCACAGTGGAGTTTGGGAGTTGTGGAATTGTACATCGCTCCCGTGAAAACTGAGTTTACAGGTGCGTGGTACTGACAGCTGAAGGTCCAACAGTGGCGTACTTATATCCCTGATAAAATTAAAGATCTGAAGAGATATATTACTAATATCACTGATATACATAATGAAATACAGGACTTGGCAGCCAAATGAGTTTTGGGATTTGATGCAGTTGGAAAGTGACTTACAAATCTGGGAAGTGGAATCTTTGGATACATCCTTAAACCGATATTGATTATTATAATATGTATCATTGTTTTGGTTGGAATGATGAAGGCATATAAATGACATTAGGCGAGACAACTGGAGAACTCCTTAAGGGAAAGAGAAAGTAGGATGGAAAGACTGCAGGACAGTTATTATGGGAATTTGAAGCGAATGGAGGAGTTTAGGCAGAGAAGGTTGGCTATAACATCTGTTTGGATCGGTCTACACTGCAGGGTGTTTTGAAGATTATTGTGATGACTCAACGCCATCAGAGGGGGGAACTGATGGAGCTTACATTTCGTATTTGCATTTTTCTCATTTGAAGGGGTGCATCATAATCATGTTTACCGCGTATCTGCATATAATTCTGTTTGCGTAAATGTAAAGTGTTAGAATTGTGAACCGTGTTAACGTGACTATGTGACATATTTAGGTTACTGACAAGTGGCATGAAGAGTTAACGTAGGAAATGAATGTAACTAGCAGAAAACGCGAATATGAAGAAACTGTGTTATGAAGTTTGACACTACTCATGTACTAAATGTGTTTAATAATAATTCTTTCCATAATTTGGTAAATGTGTTAAGCGGAATGTAATATGCTTATGTGAATTCGTAATGCTTAAGTGATACGTTCTTATGTTAGCTAAAGCTGTAGGCCTGAAATGTAAGCCCCTGACAAACTCTCGCTTTAGGATTAATGTTCTGAATTTCAGGTGCACTACAGAAGCTGTTCTTACTCACGTTTTGCATTGCAGGTGGAGAAGCATTCTTTTAAGCAAAGTAATGTCTTTGTTTTAGCAGCTGGGCAAGGAGAGAAGAAGTTACAATCGTGTGACTTGAAGGCGATAAGAGAAGAAGTCGGTTTCACATGGGAGTAAGCCCGGGTACAAAAGACAAATTGTTGCAAAGGATGTACATGGAGAACACCGTGGAAAAGTATGCCCATGACTGTACCCATTGTGGAGTATGTATAAAGAGGTGCATCATGAGAATGCCACCTGTGGATAACTGGTTGCTGGAATGAAGGATAGTGTCCACATCTTTCTTGCCTTTGGCGAGGGAACATCTCAGAACAAGCTCTTTCTCTTGTGATAGTGGCTTATGCTGCTTGACCCATCTCAACGGTGGAGAGACTTCTTAGGAAGACTTCACGACTGACACCTTTCCTCCTGATTTGAAATGCTTATGTAGGGATGTCACCTTAGTGATAGAGTGGGGATAGATTTAATGTTTTTCATTCACCAACCCTCGATGCAGGGGAATTTGGACTCTTGCTTCCTAATTGGTTGTATTCTCCTTCTTGAACTAATAGTTATGCTTATGTTGCACCATTTGAACTGGGTGCGTAGATTTGGCTTTATGCTGTTTCCTTTGTATTTCTATACCCTCGTGTTGAGGGGTGTCTATGTTCAGTTATTTCTGGCTTTGTAGTAAATCAAACTAACCTTTCTAAATTGTCCTATGGTTATTATGTATCAGAAAGTGGTGTTTCTAAATTGATTGTGTACTAATGGTTTTCTCCCCTTCACACTTTCATGCTGCTAAAAAGACCCATCGGAGAGTGTCTCTAGAAAAGTCCAGAACACATTTATGTGGCTCCTTTCAGTGCTATTAGTGGGATTCTCAGACTTTTCAAATGTGTTATTGCCCTTTGATAGTAGTGCACCTTTGTTGTCCCTCTGTTTTCCCTAACCTGTAGATATGGATGGTGTTTGTGATTTGTTATGAGGGAGAAATATTATTTATGTTTCCTGATGTGATATATATAGGAGAGAGTGTGACTTGTATTGTATCCAAGTGGCTTGGTGACTACACTAATGACTTTTGAACCTGGATCTGGCTTCAAATCGTGTGTTTCCTGGCAAATCATTTAATGTCTCCATGTCTTTAGATGTAAACATGTGAAATTCGATTGTTAATAAGTGGAATGTATTGTGTAATTCAAAATATGCAAAGTATCACTCGTGTACATGATATTGTATTGTCGACATAATGTGCAGTGCTCTGCTGCTCCCCAGCCAGCTTTGTGCAATTAAAATGCCATTATCTACACAAAAAATGCAAGTGTAACATTTAGTAGCACAAAGATAACATTAAGGGCAAGAAGATAAGCAGCAAAAACTCCCAAACCAATTAAATAAAAAGAGAAAGAGTGGAAAAACAACGAGAAACTGAAATAAAATCATTTAAAGAGATATTACGTTTTCCCTTAAAACACAATGGAGTTATCAAAGTCAATGTTTAGTTTACAGGGCATTGGTGACTACGTACTTGGAGCATTTTCAAAGGGTCAGACAAAGCATAGTTAATTGGAGACAGGAATATTTCTATCAGTGACCTAAAGAATGTTATATGACGCTAAATGTTCGAGTTCCGTTTTTTTTTGCAAACATAATTGTCTGGTAATTGCTCTGGGCCCCTAAATCGGCAGTCCCAATGGCCGAGTAGCCTGCTATCTGCTACACTTGCCCACTTGGTAAGTTTAAATACTCTAAAGAGGCTCCATGTGAATCAGGCACTACGAAGATACTGGGCCCTAGGGGTTCTTCAAGTGCAAGTGGCCCCAGGACCTTATGATAATGACATTGATGCTGACATGGTTAGACCTCCTCCTGTTTGCTTCACTTACTTCAGTAATATGCCAAAAGTACTGTGAGGGGAAGGAGCAATTTGTTTTAGTTTAAATCATGCCCTCAGTGCTACACTTCGGTGTACCAGTGTTAGTAAGTGTAGTATATCCTCGAATACACAGCATCTAGTTTTGTCAATGAAATCAACAAAGAGTAGACCTGAGAAATCCACGAAAAAAACAGAAGCGGTGGGAGCTGGCTATTCCCTTACCCTAGTCTTTGTCTTCCTGTTCTTTCAACTTAAGTAGACTCGAATATTGTGATTACTCAGGAAAACAGCAGATGTCGAGAATGGGGCCAAATAGAGGTAAAATGAGGGATCACACCATGACATGAATGAAGACAACTGGTGGTTCAGGCTACATAGAGTACCCCTCTAGTAAGTATCGAAACAGAACCTTCTCCTACCATTATTTACTGATACCTTTTCCAGGGCATCTTCATAAAAGCCCTAGATTGATACTTTATACTAGATCAAAATTGAAAAAGGACAGAATTACATACTCCCCATCGTGCTGGACAGTCTTTTGATACCCAATATGCATCGGTCACTATGGCTACATCCCTGCGGCCACCTCACACCTTCCTCAGAACCCAACTGGTATACCCTGCATGGGAGATTGATCAATCCTCCAGCACCATGCCTATTAGGCAGGGTAACTCTCCATCACCAACCTGAGATCACTGGTGGCAGACTACGATCCCGATGACCGATACACCACCGGGCCAAAGAGCTAGGCTTCTTCCCTTGAAGCTGACAACCCTATGAGCCACATTATTTGATTACTTTATCCCATTAATGACATCCATTGACATGTCCTACAAAGGTATTCGACAGCCATGCACCTGCCACATATCTTAGATCATATTAGCCACTAGGCAATATCCATTGTAGCCTATGTGTTAGAAATGGGGATTGCGGTTGGCTAGGAATGCACCTAAACAGGGCAGAACCCACCACTCCAGTCAGGGTAAGTAAGTTACACACCTAAGATAACCCCTGCTCACCCCCTTGGTAGCTTGGCACAGAGCAGGCAGGCTTATCCCAGAGGCAATGTGTAAAGCATTTGTGCACACACACACATACACACACACACATAAAACACTAAAAATGGACTACACACCAGTTTAGAAAAATGGCCAATATTTATTTGAATCAGACAAGATCAAAACGAAAAAATCCAGCTTTCACAAATCAAGAAATCACGTTTTAAAGATTAAATCAAGTATAGCTCTTAGAAATCAAAAATAGCTCCAACCGGGGCTATTTGGTCGCGGTCGACGACTCTACAAAGTCAGTCTGACCTTGATGGAGAGAGGGTTGGTTACGGATTCAGGCAGACCCCAACACAGTACATTGGAGGAGTCATGAAGCAATACACAGAGGAGGTGAGGTGTTGGGGAGGCTGGTGCTGCATCGGTTCTTTACTTTTGTGGGGGAGGTGATGCGTTGGTTCCTTACTGCCAGGCAGGGAGGTGATGTGTCGGTTCCTTACTGCTGAAGGGGAGGTGATGCTGCAGTTACAGGTGCGGTACCTTGGTTCCTTGCTGTGGAGCAGCGTTTATGAGGTGTCGAGAGTTAAGCTGCGAGGCTTCAGTTTCTGCTGCTTCGATGTCAGACCAGACCACAGGCATCGGAGTCGGAGTGGTGCGCCAAGGACTTCTGTGGTGCAGGGCTCGAGACTCGTGTAGTGGAGGAGCTTCAGAGGAACTGCGGCGTCGCCTGAGCCTGCGGTGCAAGTCATGGTCAGTGCATTGAGTAGGAAAAGAGAAAAAGGTACCCCCTAAATATTTACGGTCTAAGAGGAGGGGGAAACAAAAAACTAAGAAAACAGACCTCTGAACTGACCTATATTCCTTTTCATGCGGCCAATGTTGGCTCAAAGCTGACCCTTCCCCAAAATCATGTCATGTAACACAGTTGGTCACAAAAATATATAATTTTATTTTGTTTTTCGTTATGCAAAATTGTTTTGTACTTTTTTATATAATAAAATTGTTCTATCATTCCACAGTTTAAAAAAGAGACAAATACAAAATTTTACATACATGTACACAACCGTTAGATGCAGCAGATAATTGCCTAGAGAAGTGTACAATTACAAGAGTTCAAATGTGCTATAGTCACATATCATTCCATCAGTTATCAATCAGATTATTGCGTATTGCTCTTTATACACAGACTAGGTAATGTACAAAACATTTATGAATCAACATAGGATAACTAAAGAGTACACATCAATACATACATGAATAGAATAAATAACCCCACAATCACCATCCACAAAACTCACTCACTAATCACACTTACTCATTCGCACCTTCACTCATACTAGAAAGAGATTCAAACAACAAGGGAGGTCCCAAAATGATCTAATAGTAGCAGACTCTATAATTGTTGATTGATGTGAATCACACCCATCAGATGTCTATGGTGTGTCTGTCTCTATGGGAACTCTCCAGATATAAAGTGTTGGTCAACGCGCATTTCGGTGGATCTACAGTTACACCACCTTCCTCAGGACCAAAAACAATAAAGAGGAATCTCAAATAAGGTGGCTGGGGGTTATCTGTTACCGGCAAATACTCCAATCTTATTCCACAGAGCTAGGAATTCCTGTTATTAGCAACAGAGTCACTTCGGACCAAGATTAATATATTTCCAATAGGCCAGATATAAGTTTAGTCCTTAGCAGGACCATAAGTCGGGCTTTCTTCAAAGAGAGGTACTATGGCAAATGTGTTTCTACGACATCTGCCATGTGTTTTTTTTTTTAATAAACCTATGTTGCTAGTCATCGCGCAAACGTGTCTCAAAGGAGCTCCTGCTTGTCCCACGCCATCACGTTCGGCAGTCGATTTATTATATAAAAAAGTACAAAACAATTTTGCATAACGAAAAACAAAATAAAATAATATATTTTTGTGACCAACTGTGTTATATGACATGATTTTGGGGAAGGGTCAGCTTTGAGCCAACATTGGCCGCATGAAAAGGAATATAGGTCAGTTCAGATGTCTGTTTTCTCAGTGCATTGAGTAGGACCACTTCTCTGGTGCAGGCAGTGGCAAGGCGTCAGAGTTGCAGACAGGTGCCGGTTCCGAAGTCGATTGGCATCAATGCCTTGGGTTCTTCTTAGTAGCACCCCAAACTCACTTCCAAGGGCCCAGGAACTGGAATTGGCACCACAGCAGAGGGGCCCAGGGGTTACAGGCGATGTCTTTGATGGTCCTGAGCGATACAACAGGAGGCAAGCTCAACTCAAGCTCTTGGAGAACCTTGGAAGCAGGATGTAGAAAGCAAAGTCCATTCCTATCACTCTCAGGACAGAAGCAACAAGCAGCAGGCCAACCCAGCAAAGCAAACAGCAAAATGGCAGTCCCTCCTGACAGCTATCCAGCTCTTCTTCCTGGCAGAATGTCCAAAACCCAGAAGTGTTGTGAGTATATGGTGTCAGAGGTCCAGTACTTATACCCATTTCAGCCTTTGAAGTAGGCAGACTTCAAAGGAAAGTCTTTGTAGTGCATAAGACCCTGCCTTTCCTGCCCTGGTTCCTGACACACTACAGGAAGTGGAGCCTTATTTGTGTGAGGAAAAGCACATCCCTATTCAGGTGTCAGTGTTAACTCCTCCCACACTCTAGCTCAGGAAGACCCATCAGTCTGGTGATAGGCCATCAGGATATGCAGGGCACAACTCAGCTCCCTTTGTGTGACTGTCTCGAGTGAATACACAATGTACCCAACTGTCATGCTGACCCAGACATGTATTCAGAGACGGGCAGGGGCACAGAATGGTTAAAGTAAGAAATATATACATATAGAGGTTATCTAACAAATGAAAAAATAAACAATCTTAAGAAAGACATTAACAGATTTAGTCAAGAACTTGCCTACCCGTACCTCAAAGATAATTCTTATGAGCAAAAAAATGATCAGGGCTGGGATAAAAACTCATACAGAAGACCCAGATATACACGGGGAGGTAGGAAGCAAATAACATTCTCCGAAACCTCGGGATCTAGTAGCGAAGAAGAATATACACATAGGGAAGAAAATGGCAGAGGGCCAAACGAAGAACAGGGTTTTTTTTTAGAACAAAGAAACAGAAGAGACAGATACAATGGTAACCAAATGAGGGGCCAGCCAGCTCGCAGTTAACCTCCGCAGGAATACATGCAAACTAGGCGCCGGAGATATTGGCGGTAGATAAGATACCCATCATTAACTTATCAAGCAGGTCTTTAAGCAATAGCAAAACAGAAGTGTTGGGTAGAGGTTTTAGTTTTGTTCCAACAGCGAAAGTTAATAGATTTCAATTAGAAAGGGACTTAAGATCATTTTTCAGAAAGATTAGACTGAGAAGATTCTTTGAGGATAGACCAGTGAGAGAGTCACATAATACCACTGGTCTTAAACCAAAGTCTACGTTCACTCCCTCCCTAGCCCAAGTGGGAAGAAATATAGAGACCTTTGAAAGAGTGGTTGAAATACACATCCAAAACATAATCAAAAAGAATTTTCTCAAGTACACAATTTAGATAGGGCCTAAAGAATAGCCATCAGCACCCTTAAAGAAGATCGTTCAATAACGATTAAACCCGCCGATAAAGGCGGGGGTGTGGTGGTATTCGATACCCAAGATTATGAAAATAGGATGTTTAAGCTTTTAAATGTTCAAGCACACTATGAGAAGGTGCAGGAGAGGGAACTTTTAACTTTGGCTAAAAAGTGTAGCGACCTTCTGGAGGAAGCCAAAGATCGAGAATGGATCGACGAGGAGGAATTTAGATTCCTCCATAACAATAATCCCAAAATTCCGGCAATGTATGGTTTGCCGAAAGTTCATAAGGACCACGAGGACCCTCCTATGCGACCAATTGTCAGTTGCCTGGGTTCACTGTTAGAACCATTAAGCAAATATATTGATTTTTTTCCTGAAACCTCTGGTGAGCCAACTTAAATCATATGTAAGGGACTCCACTCACATTATCAGTTTGGTGGAAAATAACCCCTTTTGTAAGGATACTCAATGTCTAGTAACCCTGGACATTGAGGCCTTATACAATAATATACCTCAGCAATCCACCGTGGAGGTAATATATGAGACTCTTGAGAATACAGAGATGGAGGGAGTCAACAAAGAATTATTTGTAGAGTGTACGAACATGGTGTTGAAAAAACAACATCTTTCTTTTTAAAGATCAGCTATTTCGCCAAAAGAAAGGGACCAGCATGGGTGCAACTTGCGCTCCGAGTCTAGCGTGTTTGTACGTTGGAGAATTTGAGAAACATCACATTTACAACGAGCTTGCACCCTTTTATGAGAATATCTGTGAATGGCATTGCTTTATCGACGATGTATTCTTTATATGGAATGGTCGCATGGAATTACTAGAGGAATTCCTTAGTTGGCTGAATCTGGGGGATGATAATCTCAGATTCACCGCTCATTGCAGTAAGGACAGTGTTGACTATCTGGATATTACCATTAGAGCAGAGGGTGGAAAACTGGAAGTGGAATTATATACTAAACCCGTGGATAAAAACACTTTACTCCATTATTCCAGTTTCCACCCTAGGACTCAGAAGGATAATATACCATTTAGTCAATGTCTCCGCCTTCTGAGAAATTGTACGGAGCTGGAGGACTTTTATAAACATTCTGAAGTTTTAAAAGCTAAACTGAGAGACAGAGGATATCCCAAAAAGTTGATATCTCACTCGTTCAAAAGAGCACGATTCTTTAACCGGGAGGTGATGTTTGAGGGACCTAAGAACATTAAGAAGATGTCTAAAGTAGTGTTTGTAAGCCAGTTTTATGAGATCAGCAATAAAATTAAAAATGTTATAAACAGACATTGGAACATACTTAACGATGACAAAAGTGTGAGATTAGAGAAACCATTATTTGCATATAAAAGAAACATCAATCTACGCAACCAGCTGGTTCATACATATAGGGAGGAACCAGTCAACAAACAGAGAACTAATGACAACTCCATAGTGAAGGGCAACATTAAGTGTGGCAACTGTTCTATGTGTCCACAGTGCATAGTGGCGAAAGAACTGAAACATAATGGTAGAACCATAGTAGCGCACACATTAAACAACTGTCGCATCAAAAATATCATCTACCTGTTAAGATGCCCCTGTGGTTATGCCTATGTGGGGGAGACTGGTCGAGAACTTAGGACACGTCTTCTAGAACATAGATCTGCTATCAAAACTAAAAAACTGAATGCCCCATTGGTAGCACGTTATATAGAACAGGGACATAAAGAGACTGATTTTGAATGGTATATTTTAGAAAAAGTGACCATGAATAGGAGAGGGGGAAACATGGAAGACAAAAGGAAAGCTAGAGAACAATGGTACATTTCCATTTTTAATACCATTAGACAAGGACTTAATTCACGAGAGGAATGGGAGAAATTAATAAAATAAACTGAATCCTTTATTAAAGGCAAACACAGTGAAAAAGATCAGTCGCTTCTCCTCTCTTTAGAAATTTTACACTGAGACAGCTGTGAGAATAATTACAGGGGAACCTGAGAAGGTTAAATGTCCATGTTGTCGAGGTTTATAGTTTATTAGATGACTAGGTTTAACTAAGGAAAGACAGCATAGCTTTCAATTGAAGAATATATTTCCAAACAGAAAAGATTATGATAACCGCCTATTATGAATAAGGGGTTTGCGACAAAATAGCTAATAGATTGTATTGACAATTAAGGGATTTATTCCCTGCAGACCGGGGAACTAATTTTTAGTCCGTTTCAAGATGGCGGTAGTTATGATACTATCGAACTCGTCCTTGATCCGTTGTTTCTTTTGGTGTGGCATTCCCACCCTAAATTGAGAATATTATTATAATACAACTAGATTGTATTATTATATACAACCAGATTGTGGGGTTAGTCCAAAGTCCCTTCTAAGATGTATTATCATATACAACCAAATTGTGGGATTAGTTTGAAGTCCCTTCCAAGATGGCGGCCGTTATGGAATCCCGAAGTCCGCCCTCTATTTCGATTTTTTTAACCGTATGGACGAAAGGACGGGTGTATTTAAGAGCCGATCCACTGGCCTGCCGGCGTTTATTGAGTAACTTGGGGAAGTCAGGAGCATGCCAGGAGGCTTTTCAGTCCCGGTAAGCGACCGCAAGCACTGGGAAGTTGTTCAGTAACCAGGGGGACCCTAGATTTGTGTGCATAATGGGTCAGAGCTAATTAGAGCTGGTTTGTAAGTGTGGTCCTTGGGCTAGATAATACCTATAATGCCAGGACTCCGTTTTGTTTTAAAAAGGAAAAAAAAGGGGGGTGATCTTCAAGTTTTTACATTTAATGCAGAGACCATTTGTGTGAGGGGGCCCTCGGGCTTAAAAAATATATATTATGCTAAGACTCCGCCTGCAATGGAGTATGGGGGGTGCTTTCTAAGTTTTGAGTTTATTGCCCCTTCGTTTTGACATGTCAGTACCCAGGTGGTGTAAGTTATTTGCACTTTGCACATCAAAAAAACTTTGTCGTGACACACTTTGAAAGCTTAGTTCAATGAGGTGCGATCTAAACTGGTTCAACATGGGTCACCTTTAGTTTTTTACAACAGTTTGTGACCCATGATAAACGGTGAAATTATTGTATTGATAGTCACTTTTAGACAATCGATCTGGGGTAGTATGGTTGCATATGTCTAGTTGTTTTTGTGTCTTCACTATGGTGAGGGCAGTAAGGATTTAATATGGCGTTTTTTCTATACAGGCAGCTTGACCAGGATTTTTATACGCATATATAAGCGATGTACCAGTGTCCGAGGAGTTTATATTAAATAGGAGTTTGTCGTATTTGGTGCCATAGCTCCAGTGGCCATACCCAGATGGGTTTTTGATAAAGGTAGAGTGTATTTTTCTATTTTGTTTTAATTAATTGATCTAGTGATTTTTTAGAACTAAGAGACATGGAAGATTTGAATAATTTATTGTTCTCTTTTTGTATCACCATTTAACTTGTAGGGTAATAGGGTAAATTTGTCCTTACCCCTTCACATATTTTCCTCATCTTGTGAAGTCAGCAGAAGAAGACTTGATAAAGGTAGAGTTCTGGTTTTTAATCTGTTAAATAAGTGCACATTAGAATTAGGAGGGAAAGTATTTCATATTAGTGTATTTCCCTTCTTTGTCACCACTTACTTCCAGGGAAGACGTGTACGCCCCTACTTTCAGTATATCAATACTGTGTGGCCAATGTGAGAAGGAAGCCGCTACAGGGGAGGAGACAGATCCCCCCATCAATTTTGTCCTATCATCTTTCTCGGTGGGTAATACCCTTGAGTGATAAGAATAAAGAGTATGTTAGATTACGGATGCAGAATGAGTTGGCTTGTCTGGAACTGGCATGTGAATCACCATGGATAAAACCGAAATTTTAATATAAATGTTTTTTATTGTATTTATTAATTTGCTTGTTTTGTTTAATTGAGACATTGGTGAACTGAAATATGATATATGATGTATCAAATGTCAAATGAGAAACAATTCTAAATGCATTTTTTATGTAATGTTTTTTTAGATGAATGTGTTGGGAGACACTAAACTGTATTTGTAAGCCTGAAGAAGGTGGTGGATCAAACCATACCACCGAAACGCGTCGCTTTGTGTTGAAAACGCACCCAAGCATTACCGGATTCTATCAGGAGAAAATAATTCTATAAAGTGTTGAACCAGGGCTATTAATTTCTGTTTCCTGTACTTGGTGTGCTTACTTGATTTATCAGGTTCTGATGTCACTATTGCTTGTTATACTCTCCCAAGTTTTCTGAATGATATGTTTTTAACTTATATGATTAATTGATGTGAATTGATGATGTATATGTTTTTAAACTTTTTTTTATATATTTTGAATCTTACAAGGATCCTGCTAATAAAGACATATTACATTTTATATTATTTTTTTTGTTTCTATTCATTGTTGGTGATTAGGCCGTGTAGGTATGATAGCAGTGTGTATTTGTATGCTTAAAAGAAACCCAAAGGGATCTTGTTTTTGACTAAAGTAACAAAATGCCAACATTCTAAAAGTGGCATTTTCAGATCTGCAATTTAAAAACCAACTATACTAAAAGATGTGTTTTTAAATTGTGAGTCCAGAGACACCAAACTCCAATTTTCTATCATCTCCCAATTGGCAGATACACTTGTTAGATGTTACAAGGCTGCTCCCATGCTAACTTATGGGAGAGATAGGCTTTGCAGTAGTGAAAAACTAAATTGGCTGTATTTCACTACCAGGACTTGTAAAACACAACAGTACATGTCCTACCTTTTAAATACATAGCACCCTGCCTAGGGGCTACCTTGGGCCTACCTTAGGGGTGCATTACATGTAATAAAAGGGAAGGTTCGGGCCCAGCAGGTGGGTGCATTTTCCAGGTCAAAATGGCAGTTTAAAACTGCACATTCAGACACTGCGGTGGCAGGTCTGAGGCATGTTTACCGGGCTACTCATGTGGGTGGCACAATAAGTGCTGCAGGCCCACTAGTAGCATTTGATTTACAGGCCCTGGGCACACATAGTGCACTGTACTAGGGTTTTACTAGTAAATCAAATAGGCCAATCATGGTGGAACCAAATATCATTACACTTTAGACAGGGAGCACTTGCACTTTAGCACTGGTCAGCAGTAGTAAAGTGCCCTGAGTCCTAACATCAGCAAAAACGGAATTCAGCACACAGTCAAAAACATGAGGTCAGAGGCAAAAAGACAGGGAAAACCATGCCAAAAGATGTCAGATCTAACACTATGACAAACAGTTCACCTCCTACCACCCCTCAAAAAATAGCTATCTTTCTATAATGCCACCTACTTTGTTTATCTCTAGCTCCCTGGGATTATTGCAGCCCAGATCATCTACTACATCAACACATGAACCCCTTATGTGACTTATCAGTGGCCTCTCTTGATGTGAATGGCCTAACCTACCACATAAAGAGGAAGAAAGTCCTAAATTATCTTCATTCACCTCAACCTGATATAGCTCTCATTCAAGAGACTCACTTCTTTGACTCAGAAAGTCAAAAAATTAGGCAAGACTGGGTAAGCAAAAAATTCCATGCCAATAAAAACAGCTTGGGGCTCAATAACTACCCCCTTCTCTAGATTTTACTGTAAGAGAGGTATTGCTATCTTGACAAATTGTGGACTACTGCGTAAAGTACATAAAACCTGGAACGACCAACATGGGCACTTTCTTTTCATTTAAGCCACTCTATAGAGTCAAACATTACTCAAACGACCAGTATACATACCACTGCACAATAAACTTGAGACAAAATACTACTACATCAGACTAAAACCAAAGTGCTCCTCGTGGGAAATTTGAACATAGTTCTTGGATAAATCATACCATCTATTTTTAAATACTTTTTATTGTGCATTTTCATATATATGTTACATTGTACAGCACAGTGTACAAAACAGAAACTGAGTATATTTACAACTTTTGTCAGATTGCTGTATTTATGGATCTGTTTCAGCTTAAGCCACTGTAGTACTGTAGGAGCTATAGACTAATACATCAATGTTTCTGGGTATTTAGTACAATAAATGCGGGTCTGTGAGCACAAGTTAACCCTTTCTGTGCCAAGGACATAACAGTTACGTCCTCCGCCATGGAGACCAAGTCCAAGAAATCCCTCTGCGGTGTACAGTAGAGGGATTTTTTTTCTATTTTTCAGTCTCTGGAGCAGGGAAAGAGCTTTTTAAATTTTTTTTGAGTGTAATGATGATCGATGCCCATGGTGCACTGACGTAATTACATTGAAAGTGAAATGAGCAGATCAGCTCAATGAAAAAAAAAGCTGTTTTCGGTGGAAAGATTTGAGGCGATGTTGCGTTTTGGGCAGTTTCCTGTTGCAGGCACTAGGTCTACCCACACAAGTGAGGAACCAGTTGTATCGAGAGACTTGGGGGGGGGGGGAATGCCGGGTGGAAGGAAGTTCGTGGCTCCCTGCAGATTCCAGAAGTCTCCATCACAGAAAAGTGGGGAAACTGTGTTTTTATAGTCAAAGTTTGAGGTTTGCAAGGGATTCTGTGCAATAAAATGTGGTGAGAGCCATGCATGTCAGCCCACCCTGGATAGCCCTAGGTTGGCTAGGTTTTTCCTAGGTGCTGGCTGAGCTAGAGTTCAAATTCTAAGGGAACAAAAATGGTAGAACAAGTGCTATTACCTAATGTCTGGGCCCAGGGAGGCTTCCCCTGCATGGCTGGGTCCAGGAGCTCCGACCGGGCCCCTGCCAGTCACCGGGGCGGGCGCTCCCACCCCAGGCTCCGTCCTCCTGACTGCTGCACCACCAAGGGCCTGGGTCGGGGATTTTGGGGACTGTGTCCTGGGTCCTGACTCCTGGGTCCTAGGGACTGGGTACTGAGGCCTGGGTCATGGCTCTTGGTGCCTGGGCCCCAGGGCCTGGGTCCCTGTACCTGGGTTACGGGGCCTCTGTCCCGGGTCCTGGGCCCAGGACCTGAGTCCGGGTGCCTGGGTCTTGGGTCTTGGGGCCTGGGTCTTGGGTCCTACGTCCTGGGGCCTGGATCGGGTTCCTAGAGCCTAGGTATTGGGGCCTGGGTCATGGCTCATGGTGCCTGGGGACTGGGGCCTGTACCTTTGTACTGGGCCATCTGTACCCCCACTTCACCTGGTGTTAAGGTGCCTGCAGGCCCTGGGTCAGAGCTCCGTCAGTGCCCCTCTCGCAGCCCTGTGCCTGAGGCCCAGCTGAGGCTCCGAGCACCCAGCTGCAGGGTCCCCTGAGCCTGGCCATCTGGTCACATGCCATGCTTTCCAATGGGGCGACCAGATGGGCAGGCTGCCATGGAAGTCCAGTTGAGGGCTTATTTGCTTCCTTGAGCCCAGCCAGGGCTCCAGGAGGTCGGGTGCATTCACACCTTCAGGCCCCTCTGTCACTCGGTGTTCACGGATTACAAGTAAGGGTGGTAGCCTTCCTCCAGATTACTAGGGACAGGGTACTCCAGATCCCCTTGTGGTCCAGCGGTTCTCAGCCAGGTGCTGCCCAGGCTGGCCTGCCTGGTCCCCCAGGGGCCTGGGTCTTTGTCTGCCATCCAGCCCTGCCTGATGGGCCCTTTATCCTAGCCAGCCTTCCCCGAGAGTAGGTAGGAATATGAAGCCAACATCCCAGCGAGTGTGGCCTGCCCTGGGAGGGTTGGGCCAGCACTGTATACTTAACTGCAGAAGCTGAAGACACTGGAGGACTCACTTCACGTATTGTGGTCAAGTCACTTTGTACAGTCCTTCTGTCTGGCAGTGGGTAATGTCTCTTGTGCACCTTAAAGCAAACAAGCAAGAAAAACATTTATTGAAACACAGTATTTTTGCAGTTTGAATTATTTATACTACAGATAATATAATTTAGTAGGGTTACTTAAGGCTTGATTACAAGTTCGGCGGTCCATAGGACAGTCGGACCACCATAGGACCACTGCGATCACTAGGGATCCAGGATCCCATGGTGTTCATGCAGCGGTCTGAGGAAGAAATATGCTGGTGGTGTAGCAGGAGCACTGCCAAGCATATTTCGAATTTCCTCACCACTACCCTTTTCATGGTATGAAAAGCGTGGTGGTGAGGCAACTAAGTTGGCCCTGCTGCCTCAGGGCCCAGAGGGTGCCCCCCTGGATTTTCACCCCCGGTTACCGCACAGTGTGGCTTGTATGCCACACCATGCAGGAAGGTGCATGTGGCACATTGGGATGGTGAACGGCAGCCAGTTTCACTGCACACCCTATGCTACCGAATCAGGCCAGAGGGTTGAGGATCCCGGACCATAAGCTTTACTGCTTGTCAGCCCAATTGTAATGGGTAGTGCATTGGCTAGATGGGCTGGGTCTGGCTGTCATTGGGGAGTTGGGAATTCCAGAGCGAAGGGACTCAGTTGAAGTTCACATGACAGTCCAAACTTCTTACTGTAGTGATGCTCTGCTGGAAAGCAGTAGTAAAATAAAACACAACAACATCCATTATAGTTTTTGTCACTCCCCACAGTGGTACTACCCACCTTGAGAGAGAGCTTCCCCAGACGCCGACTGCAGAGACAGCGGTACGTCGTTGAAGCTGGGCCCAGGCATTATCTAGACGCAAGCTAGATCTTGACATATTGGTGCTTGAGGATGATACCGGGAGGTTCGTAATTAACTGAATTAACCTGCATGAACCTTTTTGAAGCGGCGGTTGCTAATTAGCACCCCCTTCTCTGATTTCAAATAGACACATTTTAATGGCTACAACCACAACTTTAAATGGTTTGTGTAACTCCCTAAGAGTCATTCAACACTTGAATTTAACATCCTGAAGATGGTCTAGCTGATGTCTACCATATAGCCCGAAACGTCGACAATCGCACCTATTTTCGCGTTGAATTATTTTTCTTAAGGATCTGTTTTCTGTTTGATCAGTCACATCTTTCTGTTGTATATATTGTTAGAAAGAGGTGTTCACACTAGTGACAATGAGGTGTATGTAACATCAAATCATCTGGAATCCTCAAGTGCTATGTGTGGTTTTATAAAGACATTTATATCAGTCTTCTGTACCCTTTGAAAGTTTTTGCATTATAAATTTATTTTTTGAAACATTTACACCTGTGTAAGACCATTTGTAGCAGATTTGTTCTAAGAGAAATGAGTCAATTAAATTTCTAAATAACTGAATGTAAGCTACTAGATAGAGCTTGCGATTATTATCTGCATATTGAATGCCAAAATTGTGTGTAAGTTAGAAAATCCCTTGTAGGCACACTTACCTGCTAATACTTTTAGAAAGTAGGCATTCTCTTGTTTAACCATTCTGTGTGCCTCTGCCTGTTTGTGTATTGACTGTCTGGTTTTGGAGTGACAGGGGCTGGGGATGTGCATTCACTGTAGACAGCCACTGGGGGGTTGAGGTGTGCCTGGCCCTTCCTGGATGACTCAGAGCTAAGCTGAATAGACCATGGCTGAATTTAGAGTAGTGGGAGGAGTTTTCCTTGCACCTGAATAGGGCCTGTCTCCCTTGAACTAAGTGTCTCCACCACCTGTGGTCATACTGCACCAGTGAGGACAGAACTGGTTTAGACTAGGCTCAGAGACCCTTGCACAAAGAGAACAAAGACATTTTGCGGTATAAGTATTACACTTGAACCCCCAGAATTTTAGATCACTTCTGGACTCAAGAGGAACCTTTGCCAAGGAGAAGAGCTGAAGAGCTGTGAAGGGGAGTACTGTCCCTTTGCTGTGTGCTGTGTGGGGTTGGCCTGCAGTTGCTGTTTCTGCCAAGGAAAGGACAAAGACTGGAACTTTGCTGTGAACCTGCTTGAAGAAGAATCTCAAAGGGTCTGAGTGTGCTAGTCTCCTGTTCTGAAGTCTCAGGAACACAAAGCCTTAACCCCCAGCTCCTCTGAACTCTATTGCTTAGGGTTCTGACCTGCCAGGAGGTGCCTATTTCAGTTTTGGGCATCTGGGGGTTGTTCCTGCTGTTGGGAGCTGGAAGAAACCTAGGAGAAGTAAGAAAACCTGTCTCCGACGCCGCCAGTGATGCCGCAGTGATGCCAAGACCTGTACCGAGGCCTGGGGCATTGCTCGAGAAGTGCATGACGCACCGCCTGGCCTGAACCGCAGCTCTGATACACTTTGATGCCTGCTGACGCCTTCAGTTATCGGCAATTCCTGATGCAGTGCTCGCACCGACTTCATCATCGCCAGCGCCTGCATCCTGTTATTGTGGCGCTGATACCCGCCGAGGGTGACTCCACGAACTTGCATCGTCACTGGAACCGACGCCTCACCACCCACGCAACCGACTTCCCCTGTCCTGGACTCGACACATTGCCTCCTCGCGGACACGACGCTTCGCCTTCCCAGTGGCAGCCAGGGAGCTGGCCTCGACTTCGTCACCGACGCCTCACCTCCACGACCCCATGCATCGCCATAGGCTTAATTTCCAAGGTACTGTTTGTTTGGGGGTCCATGTGACTCTGTGCCCGACGCTGCGCTTCTCGCAGTCTGCGCCATATTTTATTGCTGTCACGACATCGCAATAGCCCCAGATAGAGCTATTTGTTTTCTACAAGCTTTATTTTTGCAATGACTGTTCTAAAGTCATATCTTATTATTTTTATGTTGGATTTTTGTTGTTTTGGTCTTGTGTTGGTTTAGATAAAGATACCTTATTTTTCTAAACTGGTGTGATGTCCATTTGTGGTGTTATCACTGTATTATTGTGTGTTTTGAGTACAAATACTTTACACATTGCCTTTGGGATAAGTCTGTCTGCTCGTGCCAAGCTACCCAGGGGGTGAGCAGGGGTTATCTAAAGTGTGTATACCCCTTACCCTGACTAGAAGCATGGTCCCTATTTGGACACAGGTACCTACCTCTGCCAACTAGACACCACCATTTCTAACAACCTTCCTCCATCCAAGGTACTTTTTGAGCAGGACATGCATGAGGTCTCTAGCCAGCCTGACCTTCATCACGGTCAGCCTGAACTTTGGATTCACCCTGGTTGAGCATGACTATATGCCCCCGTTTTGCACTTTATGGGGCAGATTTACAAGCCCCTTGCGCCACTTTTGCGCCGCCGTTGCGTCACTTTTGTGACGCAGCGGCGACGTAAACCATGCGCCACGTTGCGCATTATTTACAACGTGACGCATCTAGGGAGATGCGTCACGTTGTAAAGCCCTGCGCCACATGAAACCTGCGTCAGGTGTCATGTGGGCGTTCCTCCGCAGGGTGGGCGTTCCGTCGAAGGAAAGCCTCGTAAAAGTGACGCAGTGAAATCTACAAGATTTCACTGAGTCACTTTTCCGACTGCGCTGAATCCTTACGCCTGCTTCAAGCAGGCGTAAGGAGTGGCGCACCACGTTAGGTATGGGCAGCCCACGAGCATTGCTGGAGTTGCGTCGCGCTTGCGACACGACTCCAGCAATGCGCCGCCCTTGCGCCACAGGATGCGACACGCATCGGCCTTTCCTTGCGCCACGGTGCGCCGCATTGTAAATGCGGCGCATCCGTGGTGGCGCAAGGAGAGAATTGCGTGTCGCAACTATTCTGGCGCATCCCTGCTGATTTGCAGGGATGAGCCAGAAGTTGTAAATCTGCCCCTATGACTCTAACCACTATAATTTGATATAATCTTTAAAATTCATAACTCTGGTTCTACTTATTGGATTTTTGTTGTTTTGATCTTGTTTTACTCATACAAATATAATCTATTTTTCTAGCCCTGTGTGGAGTATTTGTGTGGTGTTTTCATTGTGTTAGTGTGTGTGTGTTGCACAAATACTTTACACAATGCCTCTTTAGATAAGCCTGACAGCTCTGTGACAAGCTACCAGAAGGTGAGCACAGGTTATCTTTTAGTATGTATCTAGCTTACCCTGACTAGAGTGGTGGCTCCTGTTTGTACAGCGTGCATACTCTGACAACCAGAAACCACATCTCTAACACACGGGCAATTCCATGTTGTATGCAGGAAGTCATCACTGGATGCCTCGCACCTGAGATAGGCCAAGGAGGCAATCATCCCCATCTTCCACAGTCTTTGTCTGGTAAGATAGGCTCTATGGTGGGGCTTCAGCTGTATGAGGCACAGTCAGGAAGAAATTGGCAAGTGTGGTGGGGTTGCCTTGGCCTCTGCCCACTCTTCGTCAATGGACGAGCCCAGGTCATGCCCCCAGGCGGCTTGCAGTGGGCTGAACGAATCCCCAGTATTGTTAATTATTTTGCGGTAGATCTGAGTCACTTTATGATCTCCAAATTCCCCCAGACACAATTTAACCTCAAGCAAGTTAAACTCTGGGTGAGCCCCTAGCCCGGAAATGTAAGGGGACAGGGGGTGCCGGAGCTGTAGCAACCGGTAGAATTGGCTACAATGCAGTCCAAAATTCTCCTGCAATGTCTGGTAGGACTTGAGGATTGTCCCCTCTATCAGATCTACTAGTGTTGAGATGCCTATGGTGTCCAATTTCCTAAACCCTTGCAAGTTAGCTGCCTGACCAAGGACTGTGCCCTCCCACAAAGGGGTCTTTTTGTAACACCCCAGCTGTCTCAGGGTAGTTCTCTGCAGATTAAGTACTACTTTGGTTGCTGGCGGGAGAGTGGGGCACACTCTCCACCCATATAGTAAGTGGCAGATTGGCACTGCCTGAAGAGCCAATTTCTCAGAAGCATATCCTGGGTCTCGCGAGGAATCGCACCACCATTGATTCACTATTATTAAGTAAAAGGCCCAATAATATGACTCTATGTCTGTGGCTGCCCCCGCCTTCTAATGCAGGTTTAAAGCTCTTGGCCAGAGCTATATGCGGGAGGCCTTCCTTCCAAAGGAATCTACGAAGTAGAGAATTAATTTTGCAGAAAAAGTGAGTGAGATATCATAAGGGGAATTCTGCAGATGATACAGAAACTGCAGCAGTGACACCATCTTGAAGATGGCCGATCAGCTGAGGAGTGATATGGTGAGTCCCATCCATGAACCCTAGATCAGTTGTGAGCCCTTCCATTAACAGTGCAATGTTCCTCTCCCAGGCGAGCTTAGGCACCTGAGTGATGAAGAACCCCAGGTATCTGAAGCCCTGTATTTCTATCTGTAGGTACAACCCTGGGTTTTGTGGGTAAATGTTCGCTGGGAATAAGACTAACTTAGATGCATTGATGTGAAGGCTAGACGTCTCCTCAAAGACCTCCAAGATCTGGAGTGCCGGTGGGCCAGAGTCCTCTGGGTTTCTTAAGAATAAGAGGACATTGTCTGCACCAAGGGCAATTGGGTCAGAGCTGGCCTCCACCCACTCGAATCCCCTAATCTGAGCGTCAATATGAATCCATTCAGCAAGAGGCTCTATCGCCATAGCAAAGAGTAATGGGGAAAGAGGACATCCCTGTCTTATTCCCTTATAAATCCAGAAGGGCTCTGACTCAGACTCGTGCAGAGAGGCCTTTATATAAGAGTTGGATATATTTTATGAATTTTGGGACAAAATTGAGGCATTTGAGTAGGAGAAACAAATAATCCCACCCCACAGAGTCAAAGACTTTTTCAATATCTGCCAGGAATACCACCGCTGCCCTGTGTAATGCATCCACCATCACTAGAGTGCTATGGAGGCAGTGTATATTGTGGCATAAACCTCGGCTGGACAAGGAAGGGCACCAATCCCACCAGGTGCTCTGCTAGGGCCTTCACAATGATTTTGACCTCAGTATTCAAGCGGGAGATTGGGCGATAATAGGAATAGCTTTCAGGTGGGTGCCCTGGTTGTAGGATCACCACAATCTCAGAATCTCACATATTGGGAGGAAAGCCCGCTGTCTCCACTGTCCCTGCCAGCATTTGCTCTAGGGTTTACATAACAGGTTCATAAAGAATTTGTAGAATTCTGGAGGAAAACCATTAGGGCCCGGGGGCTTGCCTGAATTTACTTTGCCAAGGGCAATGGAGAGGTTCCCCGCTGTGAGATAATTTTCTACTGATAGCCTTTCCAAGCTTGAGAGGTTCTTAGGGGAAGGTTGTTGACAAAGTCCACCATCAGTCAGTGTGAGATGCAGTCTCACTTGGCATTCAAATTTGAGAAGTGTTGTGAGAATTGGGACACTATCTCTTTATAGCCTGTAAAAGTTTCCCCCTCTGAGTTTACTAGGGGCAATATCGGTGGGTTATGATGTAAATTTTTATAAAGTCTATAAAGCATACTTCCCGACTTATCTCCCCGTTGGCATATTTGTTCAGGTTTACTGGAGGACAGCTTGAGTTTGGGCCAGGGATGTATGTAACTCCGACTCCCGATCTCGCTGACACCATGCCTCCAGATCCTGAGCTCGTTCTCCTAAATCAGTAATGAACTGCAGGCTCCTGCACTTTTCCCCCATGGAGTAGCTTAAGATATGGCCTATGATAGTGGCCTTGAGTGCCTCCCAGAGTAGACCTGGGGAAGACACCAAATCCCAATTATGGGAGAAATGTTGTTTAATCTCCTCCCCTATACTGGCATTACACTTTTGCGCCCGGAGTGACCAGGTAGACAATTAACACTTCAGCCATGATCTGGCAGGACCCAACTGCATCCTTATCTCCACCAGGAAGTGGTCCAACAGCCCTCTAGCAAGTATGTGTGCTAGTTGAATGTACTGAGCATCCACCATAGGTACCAGGAAATAGTCTAGTCTTGAAAATATGGCATGTGCCCCGGAATACTATGTATAGCATCTGTCTCCAGGGTGGCTGAGTCTCCAGACATCTGAAAGCCCTAACGCTGTCATAAAGGGTGCCATCAATGCTCGGAGTCTAGAGGCTCCCTCTCTACCTTGGGCCACCGAGCCCCTCAGGGATCTCCCCATCACCACCGGCCCCTCAGAGATCTCTTCCAGCAGCCACACCATCCTATCCAGAAATGACGCAGTTGAGGGGGGGTGAAGAATGAACACTAACCAGAGTTAATGTCATCCCACACACATAACCACTTACCCCCAAATACCTTACCAGTCTGTCTGTCTATACTTTCTGTGTTACAAAGGACAAGGGACATTTAATCAGAATAGCTCCCTCTAGACCCCTTGCTGATTCCTGAATGGAAAACCTGCAGATAACCACCCAGGGCCAGGAATGGGGTTTTATTTCCCAAAAAGTGTGTCTCCTGGAGGAATGGAATGTCTGTCTGTTGTCATTTTGCATAGCGCAATACAGCTGTCCACTTAATCCTGTCAAGTAAGGCATTCACATCCCAGGAGACCAGACTAATGAAGTCTCCCAAGGAGCCTGCACTACCCTCAGTCATCAGAGAGGGGGTTTGCCTGTCTCCGAGAAGTGGGGGACACCAGCAGAAGGGTCATCGACAGCGCCAACTTTAAATCTTTGCACACCTAAACCATAATTTCACAATCCCGCCCACCCCATACTTTGTGAAATTGAAGTGCCTGTTGCGGGAGTTGCCCTCTCCTAGTACCAACTGGGCTCCGGGAGGAGCACCCCCCCCCCCAATGGAATCCCTACACAATACTATGATGTTAACATGTGATACCCAACATTGAGATTGTATCTCCAACTATCATTAGTGGGGCAAATGACATACACCACCGTAAAAATGAGAACAGTATAAACAGTAAAACTGTAAAACTTTGTCAGTTGGGTGAGGAGGTAGCCTCGACTCTGTTCCGTGACCACCGCCGATATCTCACCCCAACCAGGTCGATGTGATTACATCAAAATACATTCCCATGGGCTGCAACAGGCCCCCACCCCAGAATGGTATTGAGGGATGCCGGACCACAAAGTCCAAGCTATCCACTTTCCAATAGTTCCGCAGGGTCTTGCCCCCTGCCAGTCCCCTCAGTTCCCTGTGTTCGATCTTGAAGCCTGCCATCCCTTGCTGGTTTTGCCCCATGTCCTGGTTGCACCAGGAGGAGCGTGAACGATTTCTGCTGCGACACTAAGTGCAAGATCGGCACAGGGAGGGCAGAGGCCTATCACCCTTGGGGGCCATGGCCCCCACCAGCGGAGGGCGGGTAAGGCCATAACAGTGACTCTTTCCTCCATTCAGTGAAATACATCCTCCAGGGATTCAAAGAAGTTTGACGGTCCTTGTAAATCAACTTTAGTTTTACTAGGTAGAGCAGCATACAAGTTCAGTATTGTCAGGGAAGATCATTATTTTGCCCGATTGGTATAGAAGGGCCTCCTGGGAGTGAGGGTATTGCAAAATTGCATCTCTGTCCGAAAACCTAAAGAAACAGGTGATTGCAGGCCTGGGAGGCACACCTGGTGGCAGTCTCTGTACCTTTGCTCTATGATCTCTCTCAATAATTAAGCAGGAGGACAAGGATTCTGCCAGCACCAGGGACCTCAACCAGTGATCTAGAAACTCCTCCAGGGAGGCCCCCTCACATCCTTCCAGGAACCCTACTAACCTGAGGTGATTTTGATGCACCCTGCCTTCTGCATACTCCACTCTTGCCACAAGTTCCTTGGATATTGTCGTGAGAATAGTCTTTTTTATGTCTGCTACCATGTCCTCTACTCCCGACACCCTCACCTCCACCTCATAAATTGTGTCCACCGCTTGGCAAAGGTCCTGGTGCAGCAGCATCACATCTACTCCCAGCACTCTGATTTTGGCCTCCAGCTCATCCCTTGAGTGATCTATTGCTGCCAGGATTCTGGAGGTGTCTGTATCTGTGCCATTGGGACCACCACTCTGAACAGCCCCTGATCTACCCCCACCATACTCCCTGACTGGGTGAACGAATTGGGCATGGTCTGTATGGCTGGGGGTTGTTTGTCCTTGTCCTTGGCCATCCTGGCTGGTGAACTCCCATCTGGAGGCGGTCCAAGGAACCCCGCTGCTCTGACTCGCCTGCCCCCCACCCAGGTGTAGGGTCTCAGAAGCAGCACAAGCAGTCAAGAGCTCCCTTGGAGTCCTCAAGCAAGATCCTTCAGGATGATCCAGAAGGCAATAGGGGTACACCACCAGCCTGGCACTCATGCAGGCTCTTCAGGAGCTGCTGCCGCAGGGCAGCTCAGTCTCCTCCGATCGGGCACAGTCACAGCCCCACCTCTTCTCTTGCGTCTCCCATTGTGACCACTGCAGGAGTGCTGCTGTGCCACTAGCAGGAATCATGCCCTCCCGGATCTCCTGTTGCAGCCACCGACTGGTGTACTGTCAACCACAGGACCCTCCTACGGCCTCTCTCCGGCCTCTTCGTGGCACCAGCAATGCAGTGCCAAGCTGCTCACTGCCATTCTGGCTCCCGGGGGCTCCACCAGCTCCGAGGAATGTCTGCTCCAAGCACGAGACAGGTCAATGTGCCCCCAGAGGGAAGGATGAGACAGGATGAATAGCGAGCAGCACGGAGTGGTTTCAACTTGCATCCGCCATCTTAGCTGGTCTGGCCACCCCCCCCCCCCAAGAATCACTGGATTAAAAGTGTCTTCTCTGTTTTCAGGAACCCTGTTAGAAATGAGGGTCTCTAGTTGGCAGAGGTAGGTACCTTTGTCCAAGTAGGGAACCTTCTTCCTAGTCAGGGTAAGGGGGATACACTTCTAAAATAACCCCTGCTCACCCCCTTGGTAGCTTGGCACGAGCAGACAGGCTTATCTCAGAGGCAGTGTGTAAAGCATTTGTGAACACATACAGTAATACAGTGAAAACACTACAAATGGACACCACACCAGTTTAGAAAAATAAGTAATCTTTATCTAGACCAAAACAAGACAAAAACGACAAAAATCCACAATACAGTACTAAAAATATGATTATTAAAAGGTAGAAACAGTTCTGTTCCAAGAAAATGTTGGATGCAACACTTTTACATAAAGTACCTTGGATGCGTCGAAAAATGCAAGCAAAAAGGTCCGCAGGGAAGGTGATGCGTCGGTTCCTTACACTGAGGGAAGGTGATTCGTCAGTTCCTTGCTCCGGGGAAGGTGATGCATCAGTTCCTAATGCTGCGCAGGGGAGGTGATGCTTCGGTTCCTTACCGGAGAGGAGGTGATGCGTCGGTTTCTTACTGCGTGGGGAGGTGATGCGTCGGTTTCTTACTGCGTCCCCCAACGATGTGACAATCCGGTATGATGCGATGCGTGAAGACCCGGGATGCACTCCGATGATTTCAGCCACGTCCCCTCGATGCGTTGGTTCTTCCACAACAGGTCCTGCGTCAGAATTGGTGTGGTGATCTCGGACGTCGGAGATCGGTGCACATGATTCGTCGCATGGCAAACACTTCAGCAGCGAGCAGGCGCTGCGTCAATTCTTCTGTGGCAGCAATGCATCGGAAAATACTTCTCGCACCGATGCGATGCGTCGGAAACAGGCGGTGCGTCGATTTTCACAGTTATTGCAGTTTCCTGTCCCAAAACAACCTCCAGAGGTCTAGAACACTGGCAGGCACCTCTCAGCAGGTCAGAACTCCCAGCAAAGGAGTTCACGGGGGACTGGGGGTGAAGTCTTTGTGTCCCTGAGACTTCAGAACAGGAGGCAAGCTCTATTTCAAGCTCTTGTTGATCTTCCTCATGCAGGGGACACAACACACAGCAACGTCCTTCTCCTTTCCTTGGCAGAAAGTAGCCACTGCCAGCCAACCCCAGACAGCAAACAGCACAGGGGCAGTATTCTTCCTCAGTTTCTCCAGCTCTTCTTCTTGGCAGAGGTTCCTCTTGATTCCCAGAAGTGATCTTTGAAGTCTTTTCTATCCCTGAGACTTCCAACAGGAGACAAGCTCTACTTCAAGCCCTTGGAGAAAACTCAAACAGCAGGAGGATGAAAGCACAGTCAAGTCGTTTCCCTGCCCAAGACAGAAGCAACCACTGCAGGCCAATCCCAACAGCACACAGCACAGGGGCAGAACTCCTCCTCCAGCTTTCCCGGTTCTTCTTCCTGGCAGGTTCCTTAGTTCAGCAGTAATCTAAAGTTCCGGGGTCTGGGCCCCACTTTTTATAGCACAAATTCCTTTGCTCTCTGGTGGCAGAGAAACTCTTTGCCAAGCCAAAACCAGTTCTGACCTCTCTGGTGCAGCTGTCCAGCTGGAGATGGAGACAGCATTGTCCAAGGCAGACCAGGCCCATTCAGGTGTGAAAGAAATCTCCTCCCCCTCCTCTAAATGCAGCCCAGGTCTATTCAGCCCAGCCCTAACTCATCCAGGAAAGGCAGACACACATCAATCCCCCCCCCGGTGTCCGTCTGAGAGAATGCACATCCACAGCCCCTGTCAAGACAGTCAATCCACAAACCAGCAGAGGCACACAGGATGGCTAAGCAAGAAAATACCCACTTTCTAAAATTGGTATTTTCAAACACACAATATAAAAATCATCTTTACTAAAAGATGCATTTTGATATTCTGAGTTCAGGCATACTAAACTCCATCTTTCTATCTTGTCCCGATGGGAAGATGTTATAAATAAACTCCCATTCTATCGTATGGGACAGATAGCCTTTCCATAGTGAAAAACGAAATTGGCAGTATTTCACTATCAGGTCATGCCATACACATCAGGGCATGTCCTACCTTTCATATACACTGCACCCTGCCCACAGAGTACCTTGGGCCCACCTTAGGGGTGACTCACATGTAAGAAAAGTGAAGGTTAGGGCCTGGCAAGTAGGTGCACTTGCCAGGTCGACATGGCAGTACCAAACTGCGCACTGACACTGCGGTGGCAGGTTTGAGTTACATTTACAGACTGCTCATGTGGGGGGCACAATCAGCGCTGCAGGCCCACTAGCAGCATTTGATTTATAGGATTGGGGAACACACAGTGCACTGTACTAGGGACTTACCAGTAAATCAAATATGCCAATCAGGGAATCACCAATCCATCATAACAATTTACAGGGAGAGCATATGCACTTTAGCAATGATCAGCAGTGGTAAATTGTCCAGAGTCATAAAACCAATAAAAACAGGGTCTAAAACAGGACGCCAAAAGGCAAAATGTCGGGGGATCAACCCGCTGGACAAGCCAGGTCTAACAAACCCCAAAAATTTGTGACTGGAATGACGTGACTGAGTCACTAAAACTTCTTGTTTTATCTGATGAACGGAATTTTCTATTTAATTAACACACATTTGCTTGACGTTAGGGCCTGGGATAATTGCTATTAGAAATTATTTATTCAAGATGCAATGCTTAAATACTGCTTGAATGCTTGATATCATCTTTGGGGCAAAGCCATGGAACCTCTATATCAAACACTAAAAGGAAGAAAGAAACTAACCACTCATACAAAACCCATGAACATCCATGGCACATGGTGGACATACGGAGAAGCAGTAGGGCACTAAGACAAACCTCGAGAGAATATAACAAAAACAGACAGAACACAATGTTGCAACAAAAGCTTAATGCATTAAGAAAACAGCATCGAAAGCTGATGTGGATCGCTAAGACCAAACATCTGGTAAAAGAATGGCTTTACGTTCACTCCCTACTTGGTCCAAACAACCAGGTAAAATTTTGGCACTACATCCAAAACTTTGATGGCAAAGGCTATGTAAGGGGGAACGGCGTCACAATGGACTATGGATTAAACACTTCCAAACCTTTATACAGCAAACAAAGAGGAGGGGACGCTGTGGTGGAGCCTTCAATAACACAACAAGACTCTACCAACACATGGAAAATCTCCTACAAACCCTGTCGACCAACTACCTCACGAATTTCCCTTGGAGCCTCGAAGAGGAACAGAAGTGAGTGTGAACACAGAGATTGCACAAAAATTCAGCCATGACCAATGAGCAACCATGTTCAGCAACACACCAGTCAAGAACATTTTACAAATAACAAAAGAAAATGGGGCGCCAGGCCAGAATGGACTTCCAGGCAGACCTTGAGGCGTGGACCAATATCCTTAGTCCGCTTTATTACCATTGCTTCCAATACGTCAAATTCCAAGCCCCTGGAGAAGATCCATACTATACCCAATTCATAAAAAAGGACCTAATTTCAATCCATAGAACTATCGATTAAATGCCTTGTTGGACATAGGAGCAAAAGCAGATGCCAAACCTTTACGGCATTAACTCAAGGTATGGCCCACAGAGGAAAACATAATCCCCTATTACCAAACCATCTTCATGTCAAAATCAATAACTGTTGACAACATGGTTGCTCTATCTTACTTGTTCCACCAAACTACGCAGATATTCAGTCCTCCCCTTTTCACTGGCTTCACAGACTACTCTGCTGCATCAAACAGTGTGGACAGGAATATTCTATGGTCAAAACTTGCACAACGAGGCATCTTCTCTTCTCTTGTGAAGGCAATCATCTCCCTGTATTCCAATATATGGGTCAGTATCAAGCCTGATAGTGGAAACAAGGCTACATCGGAAATACCAACAGACCGCGGCCTGAAACAGGGCTGTGTGCTTAGCACCAATTCTATTCAATCTATACACAGCAGACTTGGGCCAAACCATTTCCAAAGCTACAACAGAGTCCCTGTACATCAATACGCAGATGCTTTGATCATCCTGGATCACACCAGAAACGGAATTCAGAGAGCACTTGACCAGTTGAATTTTATGTGACATACATAACAATTCCCCTGCTAATGCTGGGCAGACAAAGGTCATGATATTTGTTGATTACAAAAACAAATCTAAACAGTTATGGAGACTAGGAGAACTGAAGATTAACATCTCACCAAAATATAACTATTTGGGGATTTAATTCTTTGAGAATTGCAAGTTCAACAAACCTCTACAGTTCCTCACAAAAAGAGCATCAGCAGTCACATTCACCCTTTGCAAACTAAATACACACCTACATAGTCCTTCGGTCGAATTCGAGCTGTGCCAGCAAAATTACTGCCTATTGCTTACTATGGCCACCAAGTTTATCCTGGGAACCTGGCCACACCACTAGACAAACTACAGTGTACTGCCTAAAGGCGAATCTTCAACCTACCAAAATACACAAGGCAGTCACTGTTACGCCTGGAGTTCGGACTAACTAGACAAGAACTGGAGTGCAAGGCATCACACATTAAATATTGCCACTCACTCGTCACTGCAGACTTAGGAACTTTAAAGAAGGCCCTACTGGAGATCTATAAGGCCCCGAATAATCCTTGGGGATCGACCTAATGATCAGTTTAGAATCAGTATCTGCATCAACTGTCACATCTCTATCAACAAAGTCTATTCTGAAAAAACAAGCTATGGCCATTTCTTGTAAAGCTGATATAGATAAAATATGGGATGTCCTTTATGCACATTTAATTGCAAAATCTTACAAAAATGCAAAGATTCCGCCTTATCTCAAAATGTCCCTAAGCAGAATGATCATACACTCAATATTATGTGCCAGATTAAAGACTCTGCTGATTCAAGAAAACAGGACAAATTGGGCAAACCGGAACAATCAGTAACGTTACAGGTTTTGCCATTATAACCAAGAATAAATGCTTCACCTATTATGCTGCTGTCCAGCATTTTTAAAGCACCCTACTTTACCTAGGCCACTGTTTTTAACCCAGGAAATCCACACATGTAAAGAAGCTTAGGACTATTGTCGAAGGACCAACAGATCAAAGGACCTTGCCCAGTTCGGCGCATTTACAAACATTTTACACACCGCCAAGAAAAGGCCCGATACCGCAGTGAAATAGGGGAGTCAAAACCGCCTCTGCAGGGTTCAAAGCATTCTGCCTTCTCTGGTACCTAAAAACTATTCAGACCACTTCTTTTTGATGTATTTATTTTATAATATCATACTTCATGCAACCCTGTGCTTTCAAATGGTGTTTATTGTACCAATTTTCATTGTTTGACACAATAAAGGTTTTTACTTACTTACTAACTGCTCGAATGTGGCATCCGGTTTTTCTATTTTATTTTAGTACTGCCACTGTTTGTTCTTGAGAGGGTTTAATTTCTTTAATTTCTTTCAGAATATGTTCCAACATGTTGAACATTGATTACTTCTTGGTTTAATTTCTTTCAGAATATGTTCCAACATGTTGAACATTGATTACTTCTTGGATTGTCTTGACCTGCCAGGAGATCCTCTTCAAGAGATGAATGATGTACTGGCATCTCCTCCTCCTGTTTTCAACTTGCATCTGAATCAGTACTAAAGGTAGGTACTACTGCTTGTCCCTTTAGCACCAATGTCACTGCATTTGACTCATAGGGTTGTTAGTGATTTTGGTATGGTTTGGGGTCAATGGTTTTGTAGATTGCTGAGTAATGCCCTGATTACTAAAACAAGATTCCATACAGTTCACACAATTTTCTATAGTCATCTTATTTCTAGTGGTGTTTTTGCAGACAGGTGTCCCCTTTGTTGAATATTTCACTGGTTGAGACTCAGTTGCTTCATTGTGCAGATCCACTTACAACTTGTTGAAAAGTCTTTGGTATTGCACTTAAAGAAATACCATGCATTGCATACCAAAACGTGCACATGCAAGTGGAGGAAGCCCTCTAATCTTCCAGCCTGTCTCTCTGGAAGTTGCAGAAACTACTAGTTTGAGACACACCTTTTGATGCCACCACTGTCAATGTCTCTTTAGCTGAGAGACCCTGCTCATTATGCAAGTTTTCCAACTCATGTATGTTTTTCAATGTCTCCCTTCAAATTACCCTTGTACCCAGCTGGAGCTCTGTGTCTCAGAGTTGACTTTCTGCACCCTTGAATAAGAACATGTTGAAAGTCTCCTGAACTTGTGCTGGTGTTGGTATGTTGTTTTGGGGTTCCGTCCTGTAGTACATTGTGCTCTTGTAATTCTATATTCTGGTTAATGGCACTCAAATTCTGACTAGAGGTATCCATATTCAAAGATCTGAAAATAATGTATTGGACTGCTTTGCTAAATAGACCTAGGGCCTGATTACAAACTTGGCGGATGGGATACTCTGTTACAAACATGAAGGAAATCGCGTCCTCCGTATTACAAGTTCCATAGGATATAATGGTACTTGTAATACGGCAGACGGCATAGCCGTCACATTTGTGATGGAGTATCCCATCCACCAAGATCATAATCAGGCCCTTAGTTAATGCCAGCCAGTCTTTTAATTGTTGAGTTACGCAATCAGTAGATTTGGAACTGCTTACTCTCACCCTTTACTTAAATGGACTTTTGTGTCTTTCCTTGATTTAAATATTTAAACAAACCTGAATAATTCTCCTTTAGGGGCCTCACCCTCTTTAAATTTCTGAAGGTATCGGTTTCTGAGGCTGTAAGGCTTCATCAACTTCTCTTTTACGTTGCGAATAAACAAATAAGAGAGCAACAGGGATGGGTATTATTCTAATGTTTTCCCCCACCCTTTTTTCAACTCTTTCTTTCTCTTCTATTTCTCTTTCCTTTCATTCCTTTAGTCAGTACTACAATTATTATACCCAACATCCCTCCCAACAAACCACACTAGGAGCTATCAAACAGGTTACCCAAGAGATCCACTTACCTCCAATTTAGACCAAACGTTTACTCAGTTACCGAACATATTGCAAGGGCATAACATAAGTATTCAGTCCTCTACATGTCTCTGAAATGAGTCATTTCCATAAGGGATCACTGCTGTAAATCAGCTCAAAGGTTCTATTAATATGACAGAAGCAACAATGCTCTCTCTGCAATTTTCTTCCAAAAGGTCCCAAAAGGTTCCAACTTCCTCAGCTCTCTTTGCGAATGAATGCCATCTTGATTGAGGGGCGTAGTCTACTCATTGTGTGGTCAAGCATAGAAGTGGAACATCAAAAGCTGATGTCGTCTTCCGAGACCTATCGTGTTTCATGTCCAACTATTAGCCAATTGGGTTTGTGTGCTTTAAGAAACAATTAAAAGTTGACTTATTTATGTCATATGTAGACTTAAACATGTCAAAATGGTTTAGTCTGATATGTTAGCACTGCAGTATGTTCTGCAGTCAAAGCTCTGTTTAGCTACCCTTTTTCTTTGGTTTAATCCCACAGGCGGATGGCATATTGTCACCTTTCAGCCATGTTAGACCTGCCAGCCTTAGGGTGGTCTTCCCCCAAACTGCTTGCCTACTTGCTTCCAATTTTAGTGAATTATTTTTGTTGGCCATAGGACTCTGAGCACTTTACCACTGCCAAACAGTGCTAAAGTGCATGTGCTTATCCCCTAAAACATGGTTTGATTGAATTACCCACAATTGGCATATTTAATTTACTTATAAGTCCCTAATAGAGTCCATTACATGTGCCCAAGTCCTGTAAATTAAATGCTACTAATGACGTGCAGCACTGATTGTGCCACCCACACAAGTAGCACTTTAGACATGTCTCAGGTCTGCCACTGCAGAGCCTGTGTGTGCAGTCTACACTGCCATGTCGACTTGCCACTTAAAACCTCTTGCCAAACCTTAGTCTCCCCTTTTGTTACATGTGAATCATCCCTAAGGTACACCCTAGGTAGCCCATAGGGCAGGGTGCTGGGTAATCAAAAGATAGGACAAGTACTTTTAAGTTTTGCATGTCCTGGTAGTGGAAAACACCCAAATTAATTTTCACTACAGTGAGGGCTACCCCTCTCATAGGTTAACATAGGAAATTCCTTATTACACTTATAAGCTGTAATTCCTGATTGAGAAGGAGTAGATCTGTCACGTTTCATATCACTGGAATGGTAATGATAAATCCTCTTTAATGGTGAAGATGAATTTATCACTACGCTTTTAAAAATGCCACTTTTAGACAGATGGCATTGTTCTGCTCTTAGCCCTGCATGCCTGCAGCTATCTCCAATAGACATCTGGGGTGGATGACAGCTGGACTTTGTGCATTCCTCTAGACAGCTGCACAAAAAGGGAGCATAGGTATGACTGAGTGGCCATCCACATCCTGATGGGCCAACCTAGGCAGGATGGGAGGGAGGAGCTGACATTTAAATCGGAATAGGCTGTGTCCTGTCCCCACACATTGGGCTACATACCCCCCTGGACTAGAGTGAGTGTGGAGCCAGTGTTGGGAGAGAGGACCATTGTGCACTTCAAAGGCCCTCTTTCACCCCTACTTCAAAGGTGCAACTTGGTGTAAGTACTGGGTCTTGACCCCACCAAATCAGACATTACAGGACCTGTGAAGAACTATGCCAGGAGAAAGGACTGCTGTGCTGCTACAAGGACTGCCACTCTGCTGGCCTGCTGCTCTGGAAGAACTGCTTCTCTGCTGTACTGCCGTGCTGCCTGCTACCCTCTGCCCTACTGAGCAAGGACTGGACTCTTCTCACTTGAACTCAGAGTGACCCTAAGGGCATGCTGGTTTGCCCCCTGTTCTAAGTCTCAGGGACATCAAAGACTTCTCATCAACCTGCAACAGCACCTGGACTTTTCTTGCTGCATGTCTTGCCCTGTCAAGTGTGCCAATCTAGTCCTGTGCCTTAGAAGTGGGTAGAAAGGGCGGCAGCTGTTAAAATCCATGCTTTGACGACATTGCAGTGATCAGAACTGGCGCATTTCCCGCGACGCCGATGAATCCTCACTGCTGCACAGACCGCGGACCTTGCATCGCCAACTGCTTGGCACATCGGCTCCAGTTTCCGACGCATATCAGACTTTGCATGGCTCGACGCCGATGCATCGCCTTCAGTTCAGCGATTTGACACCGACGCAACGCCTTTGCCTGCTCTGTACCAAGCTACCAGAGGGTGAGCACAGGTTAAATTACGGTGTGTATCTAACTTACCCTGACTAGGATGGTGGTTCCTGCTTGGACAGGGTGCATACCTCTGCCAACCAGAAACCCAATTTCTAACATTGGTAATCAGCGGTGAGGATAGGACTTTTATACCTTTTTTCATAGACTTTGGGGTCAATTCCGATCTCGGACGGAAGCGCACCTAACAGTATTCGTCCGGAAAAAATACAAGCTGAATGCGTGTTTCCCGACCGATTCGTACACTCGTCCGGACGAACAAGTACGATGCGTATAACAACCCAGTTTCCGAGCGAGCCATACTCACCCAATCCAGCTCCTGTTCCCCGCCCGAGCCGGATCCGTGAACGCCGAATCGAGCCGCACGGAAGCAAATACACAGCACCTTCCGGCCGGACTAGTACGATGCGCAATCCGTACGCGCCAAAGCCGTCGCTACGTCCGGCACGTTTGAGTATCCGGGCGAGCCGTACATAAGCTCCGTTTCGAGCCACAAGACGATCCACGGCTACGAGATGAACAAGCCAGCGACGAGTACGAGTCGAAGACACGAGAAACCCGAACGAGACGATCCAAGCATGAATTCCATTGCGCAGGTCCTACCTATACTCTACATCTATTACCGGGACCACCACGGACGCGTACGGCGCAGACGGTATGTCAAACACCAACACTACAAACAAACTACTCGTACCCGAAATAGGTCACACACACATAGGGATGCACAAATAACGTACACTAGCAACAGCAGAACCATAGGGGTGGGATGGCCAACACCAATGCCATACACACCCATAGGGGAATGGATGCCTACCACTACCACCACCCCCACTCAGGGGGGGCTAGATGCCTGCCACCACCACCACCCCTACTCAGGGTGGGCTGGATGCCTGTCACTACTACCATCCCCACTCATGGGGGGATGGCTGCCTACCACTACCACCACCACTACTCATGGGGGCCTGGATGCCTGTCACTACTACCATCCCCACTCATGGGGGGATGGATGCCTGCCACCACCACCACCCCTACTCGGGGGGGCTGGATGCCTGTCACTACTACCATCCCCACTCATGGGGGGATGGCTGCCTACCACTACCACCACCACTACTCATGGGTGCCTGGATGCCTGCCACCACTACCATCCCCACCCTTAGGGGTATGGATGCCTACCACTACCACCACCCCCACTCAGGGGGGGCTAGATGCCTGCCACCACTACCACCCCTACTCAGGGGAGCCTGGATGCCTGTCACTACTACCATCCCCACTCATGGGGGGATGGATGCCTGCCACCACCACCACCCCTACTCAGGGGGGGCTGGATGCCTGTCACTACTACCATCCCCACTCATGGGGGATGGATGCCTACCACTAACACCACCCCCACTCAGGGGGGCTAGATGCCTGCCACCACCACCACCCCTACTCAGGGGGGGGCTGGATGCCTGTCACTACTACCATCCCCACTCATGGGGGGATGGATGCCTACCACTACCACCACCCCCACTCAGGGGGGGCTAGATGCCTGCCACCACCACCCCCCCCTACTCAGGGGGGGCTGGATGCCTGTCACTACTACCATCCCCACTCATGGGGGGATGGATGCCTACCACTACCACCACCCCCATTCAGGGGGGGCTAGATGCCTGCCACCACCACCCCCCCTACTGAGGGGGGCCTGGATGCCTGTCACTACTACCATCCCCTCTCATGGGGGGATGGCTGCCTACCACTACCACCACCACTACTCATGGGGGCCTGGATGCCTGTCACTACTACCATCCCCACTCATGGGGGGATGGATGCCTACCACTAACATCACCCCCACTCAGGGGGCTAGATGTCTGCCACCACCACCACCCCTACTCAGGGGGGCTGGATGCCTGTGACTACTACCATCCCCACTCATGGGGGATGGATGCCTACCACTAACACCACCCCTACTCATAGGACGGGTAATGCATGACACAACTAGCATACTCCCACATAAGGAATGACAGAAAATTACATCCCCCAACACCATGACAAGTGTGTGTAGTCTGTGTCAAATGCCTACAACACTGAACATGACATTGAACATACAAGGTGACCCCCTAGCACATGTGTCACACATAAATGTGTGTGGCCTCCACAATGCAAGCAGACCATGGCCACTGTGGCAATGGGCTCGAACACCCCATCACCACAGTGACCAAAAGGGAAGTGTGGGGTCCATAGCTGATGCACATTTTGAACAGTGTGGCAATGTGGCCTAAAGCCCCATCACCACAGTGACCTAAAGGTAAGTGTGGCATCCATAGCTGATGCACATTTTGAACAGTGTGGCAATGGGGCCTAAAGCCCCATCACCACAGTGACCAAAAGGTAAGTGTGGTATCCATAGTTGATGCACATTTTGAACAGTGTGGCAATGTGGCCTAAAGCCCCATCACCACAGTGACCAAAAGGTAAGTGTGGTATCCATAGTTGATGCACATTTTGAACAGTGTGGCAATGTGGCCTAAAGCCCCATCACCACAGTGACCAAAAGGGAAGTGTGGTGTCCATAGTTGATGCACATTATGAACAGTGTGGCAATGGGGCCTAAAGCCCCATCACCACAGTGACCAAAAGGGAAGTGTGGTGTCCATAGCTGATGCACATTTTGAACAGTGTGGCAATGTGGCCTAAAACCCCATCACCACAGTGACCAAAAGGGAAGTGTAGTCATGGTAAAAGCTGCCAAAGCCAAACTGCATGGATGAATCGTGGTCACACAACAACAAACACATCATGCTTGTGTCCCATAGCAACATAGATTGGTCGAGGCAAACAGTGCAGTGTCACTGAAACATCGTTTTGGCCATGTGCATACAAACATCACCCATGGGGGCCCACATTGTCAACATTCACAAATAACCCAATGACAGAAGTGACCATCATAATGCTGACCCACATATCTGCACCAATGGACACACAAATGTAGATATCCTGTGGAGACTGTAGATGTCAGGTGAACAAATACCATACCATGGCAGCAATGGGACATACAAACCATGATTATTGTGCTGACTGATGACCTAGGAGTCCCAGGGACAGCAGGGGAAAGCCACCAAACAACATACAGCCAATGGCACACTCAAGATATTCCAATGCAGTGGTGCAAAGGCACAAACACAAACAGGCAGACTCACACTGCATATCAAACACAACAGGTGATGGGGGTGTGCCAGTGTCCCCAGGCAACCACACAACACATGAGGAGGCCTGAATTCCAACCACACAGACGTGTATACAGTGCCATACAAAAGTTACTCATGGATCGGATACCCCTATGTGGGCAATCAGGCATTGTTAGATGAGAGGGAGCCCAAATTACACATGTCACACAAGCTTGTAGGAACAGCAACTAACACAGCAAGAGACAGACCCACCACAGCACTACCCCCAGGGACCCCACATTGTGCTGACACTAGCCTGCATGATAATCCCACTGTGATGACAAAGGTAGATGTCGTTCACACTGTGAACCACAGCCATGTGTCCTGAGCAACAAACTACCATCACACCTACACAAGCTCCAATCAATCAGCACGGCCTGCCAGCCAAGGCCAATATGGAGGTAGGGGTCTAGCAGTGCAACAACTCACTTTTGCACACACTCAACACCACACACCCTGATCTCCACCAATGTGCAGCAGTGAAGCTCACATGGACTGGTGACATTGGACATGCACCCATGACAATACCAGGGGTGGTGGTGGGAACTAAGGTACAGAAACCCATCACACGTGGCAGGTCAACAAGACTCGTGAATGTCTGACACACAGCACAGTATGCCGTACATGGGCATGATGTGAAATCCACCACAATCAATGGGATCCTGGCCATAGTCACACACCAACGAAGAAGCCAAGGTGACACACGAAGAACACACGTACACAACTTCCAACATTGCAGCTCTGACCCTGAGGAGTGGCAGCAGTCACACACACAACGTGTCACAATCACTGAAAGCTACCACAAACTGAAAATCACATGACTTGTGTAAACAACAAGTGCCAAGGGGAATCCTGAATGTGTCCCATCTGCGTTTGCCCACATCCCCAGCCCTGACAACAAAGACAACCTGGTATGACAACCTCATGAACATTAGTTTGCCATGCACCCACATCACGGAGAAACCAGGTCCAAGATGCTGGATGAACACAGAACAACTCAGCAAGCATCACAAACAGGAACATCCCTAGGGACACAGCCTGTGTAGGAAAAGGGAAGGGAACACGCACAGACATGCTTACATAACACACAACACAGGCCCACGCAATGTCATGGGATTACACACAGCCATGAGGGCACTCCACTCCTGTGGAAGGTCCGCTGTGCCAAACCTTGTCTGTGCACGACCCAAACTTGTCAGCAGAACACTCCGTCAGTGAGTCAACAACCACAACACACAGAAGCCTCTGCTCACATCAGCCTGGGTACGGGAGTGTCACGTCAGTCATCTGCATACACACAAAACACGTGTCAAGCAAGTTGCACTGTATACACAGATGAGTCCTTCGACATTGATGTGCAAAAATGCATGTCCAGTGGAGCTGGGCACACAGTCAGGGAGGGAAATCGGAACATTGAACAGTGGTAAGCCCACCAGGTGTGCATCAGTGTAAGACAAAGATGTTCATTTACAAATGCAAAATGTACATCCCTGTGTCAAATGCAGAACATTACACCCTCAGACTGCAGCAAAGGATGCCATAGATCCAGACTACAACAGGACACATATCCCATGGACCACATGGAGTCCATCACTGCAACACTTCATTTTCCTGATATGAACACTATTACAACTGCAAATGCAGGATGCTACTCATCCACATCATGTACATCAAAAGAAAAGCCACAATTAAACAAAAAGAGGCTTTATTCAGCAAATGGCAAGGAAAACTCTGAAGTCCAAAAGAAACTAAGGCCAATGGCCAGTCCAAAATCACAGTCCCAACAGGGTGATAAGTGACAACTGGTCACCCATTGCTTGCCTGCACTTGTACGGACAGGGGACATCCCCCTTGGAGGGGCATACAAGGGGCAGGCCAGGCACCGCAGGGACAGGATCAGGGGATGGCAGAAGGAGGCAGTGAAGGGGTGGTGGGTGCAGGAGTGTCACCGGTAACTGCAGTGGAGGTGTCTGACTCAGGGGGGGCCAGCACCACTGTGGTACACAAGTCAGTTGGTGTGGGTGCTGCAACCACTGCAGTGGGCTGGTCTGATGTGGTGGACTGGGTCCCCACTGCAGTGCCCGAGTCAGACGGGGTGGTTGTGGACTCCACTGCAGTGCATGACTCCAAGGGAGTGGAAGGGGGGCAGATGAGGTGGGCAGGACAGAGGGGGGACCCGGTCTCCACACCAGTGGCACTAACAGGCAGAGCGTCTGGGTTGGGGGTGGAAGAGCAAGTGGCAGGGGGAGGGCCTAAGCAGTCTGGGGATGCGGTATCGGTGTGTGGGGGAACCTGGGGCAGGGTGTGGCGGGGGAACCTGTGGAGTGGTGGCCTGGGGGATGGAGGAGAGAGACTGGGTGGTGGAGCTGCATGGTGGTGGTGGTGGGGTCTTGCTCTTCCTGGTCCGGGGGACTTCCAAATGGGGTCCTGTGTCTGCCTGCGCCTGGGGGAGGGTGTCCGGGGGCGAGGGGCACTCCCTCTGTGTGGGTGGACTTCCTCTTCCCCCGGTATGTTGGATCAGCAGTATTGGAGGGGAAGAGGCCGAGGTCACACAGGAAGATCTGCTGTGTAGGTGGGGTAGCAGGTGAGGCAAGGGAAGGGGTCTTGGAGGGGGAGGATTTGGAGGACTGCGGAGTGACACTGGATGCCTGTGTGTCTGTCTGTTCCCCATCCCCTGTGTGTGTGGTATCAGTCCCCTGAGGATGCTTGTGTGCACGTCTTGCTTTTCTCTTGGGTGTGTCTGTGCTGCTCGTGTCTGTGTGCTTGGGTGATTGTGCAGGTGTGCATGTGCTTTGGACAGGTAGGGTGGCAGGAAGTGTGGATGGGGCAGAGGTGGGAGGGTGAGGGACTGTTGGAGGAGGGACACTGCTGCCGTCAGGGAGGAGTCCATGGACTTATTGCTCCTCTGTAGGGCAGACATACCCGTCGAGATGCCCTCCATGAACGACACCAGCTGTGTCAACAGAGTGGTGTGTGCATGGAGGACACTCAGCATTGCTGCCTGCCCTACATGGAGCTGCCGAAGGAGGTACACAGACTCCTTACTCAGGGCAGCAGGGGACACAGGGGCAGGGGGTGCAGTGCCTGGCATGAAGGAGACACGCTCCCGAGCACGGGAGCCTCCACGGACCTCAGGAATGGGAGCCAATGGGAGGGCGGTGGTGGTGGTGGTGGTGGCGGGGCCAGACAGACTAGCTGGCCTTTGGTGGCTGCTGAGACCCGCCTCCACAAGGGAGTCATCCTCCGAGCTGCTGTGGTCCTCAGCTGAGGTGGATGGTGCTGAGGACTCCTCGGTGTGGCTCCCCTCGCCCTCCGTGCCACTGGGCCCCTCTGACCAATCCTCGGATGCTGACCCAGTCTGGCTCCGCTGCTCCTCCTGGTCCGTGGAGCTGTCCCCTCCTGTGGCCGTGGATGTATCTGCAAACAATTAGGGAAACAGACAAACATCAGTCACCTGCACTGACCGCACACACCACAGTAAGTACAGCACATCACAGAGCAAGCCCTGGCATCCTTAGTTGAACATTGCCTAAAGTCCTCACACAGATTCGGGAAGCCAATTGTCAGTCTGATGGTCAACCATGGGACTCACACCCCTCCTGCCCTTGCACCCATCTGTCTGGTGCCTGTCTGATGGTAAGACCCCAGTGTGGACACATGCAACACCTACACTGTTGTTGGACATTGCAGGGAACACGGTGAAGTATGTGAACATGCACACATCACATCTCTTGCCACTGAGTCAGTGCAGGTGTCCGGATGAAAGGGATGGCCAGAGTCTAAATAGAAATGCATGTGATGCATACCAGCACCAGACACCATGATGCACCCATGTCCGGATAGTCAATGCCACAATGGGGTGCATGTTGCACATGTCACTCCCCTGCAGGATCAGTCTCAGGAAGTTGAATGCCATGACACAGGAATGCGTGCAAAGTCATACATTACTGTCTCAAGTCACATGGCCATGGCAGCCAGCCAACAACAGTCTGCACTGTGTCACAATCCGAGGGCATGGGGAATGCAAGTTATGTGACTGACAAGTGCACATGTCCATCCCCCATAAGCCACATCATCTGTACTACTATTTGTCCACGTCATACCAACTGGTCATATGGGGGACATGAAACACAACTCTCTGAACATGAGCACCTCACAGTGTGCTGTGAATGAAAAACAGCTGCCTGAAAGTCACAGTCGAAAAACACCTGTGTGCACAGTCAAGTGATCAGACACCTATTAGTCACAGAAGTATCGTCTATCATGGTCACATCTCCGATGGCATGCTGAGCCCTAACCGATAAACATACCAGTAGTCCTGACAACGAAGACACAGCACAATGAGACAGAGGCAGACACCTGAGGGTACATTTCACTGATCACAACATGCCAGATGATACACGGGAGTGGGAGTACAGAGTGTATTGTATGCCCTGGAGTAGGCATGACTGTCCAGCTCCACCTGTAAGAGGGATGAGTCCTGGACAGAAGGCAGGTGGCTAAGCATGTGTGACACACTTGATACACATACTCCTGAGGCCCAAACATTGTTCCCACCAGCAGCATGGGTGTGTGCCAAATTCCACAGGGACATGTGGTGATTCAGATCAGCAAGTGGACCACATATCACAGTTACACCCAGATTACATGTCAGAACTTAGGCATTGTGTAAGCAATTGACCCACCCATGAGTCGCACAACATAGTCACGGGAACAAATGCTGTCCCCCACCTTGAGCAAAGCTAAATGCAATGACACAGTCCCCAAATGACACAATTTCCCGACTATAAGGGCCACACATATGCGTATCAGAGGAGAAGTGGGCATGTCACATATGAGGGACATGGGTCCTGGACCACATGACTGATGTACTGTGGAAGTTTAACCAGGCCAGAGGAGGGCACATAGCATGTCAGACAAAGTGCACAGTGCAGTCATGGACTCACCCCCTCCTTGCTGCTGTCTGCCCTTCAGCTGCCCATCCAGGTCAGGGAAGACCACCGCCAGGATCCGGAGCATGTGGGGGGTCAGGGTCCGGTGTCCGCCCCTCCTGCGAGGAGGCGACAGCTTCAGCTGGACCCTTGCAATCCTCCGGGTCCAGCCCGAAGGTCCTGCCACCCCTTCTGGCAGTTGCGGATCCCGCGCCTGTAGACCCCCACGGATCTTACTTCCCGGGCGATGGTCAGCCAGATTTCCTGCTTCTGGTGGGCATCAACCTGTGAGGATGACAAAGTTAAAAGGCCATTACTAAACATGCAACATATACGTGCATCACACAGTTGGATATACATGTCTCAATCACAGGGGCATATGATGTACACAGGCAGTGCAACAATGGCTATGAACAGTTTGCCAGCAGTCACTACATGGTATAATTGCATGGGAAGTAAACCTAGTTGGAATGCACTGTTACTGCACCGTACCAGTTCATTGCATGTAACTACACACTTTGGGGTGTGACAACTACTCAGTGAGCACGCTAGCCAGTGGTATGCACATTGTAAGTCCTGCTAGTCAGACAACATGCACAATTAGTAAGGCAGTGGACAGCACACTCACCTGCTCCCCTGGTTTCCCATACAGCTTGCTGTACTGTGGAAGGAGGCTGTCCAGCAGGGCCTGGTTCTCCTCAAGGCTGAAGGCTGGGGCTCTCTCCACAGTACGTGCCATTGCAGTAGCCAGAGGATGCAGAAACAGCAGCAGTGTTGGTGGTAGATGTCGTCCTGGAGCATGTAGTGCAGGCAAGTGAGCTCTCAGGGGAACAGCCAGCATTATATGTGTGCTGCAGAGGCAGATACTGTCCCATGTGTCCAAAGTGATAGGTCCAAGTCGTTTGCATCTTCTGAATCTGACCAATCCATGGAATAGCAGCACTAATACACGCCCACAGCATCCTTCAAATCTTCAACTTCATGACACCCATGATTTTGCAACATTGTTGTGGCTAGCCAACTGAATTCACTGCATCAGACTCGTTGGAGCTTCGAAAACGCGTCCGTTGCCATGCCAGGCCCCAGCCAATGCGTTCACACCGATCGGTCCATTGCTGTACAACGCGTATTTCGGGATACAGCGCGTACCCGCTCCCAACAGATGCAATGGGCCGGCCGGGCGCACCGATCGGTCCATTGCTGTACAACGCGTACCCGACCCCAACACATGCAATGGGCCGGCCGGGCGCACCGATCGGTCCATTGCTGTACAACGCGTACCCGCTCCCAACAGATGCAATGGGCCGGCCGGGCGCACCGATCGGTCCATTGCTGTACAACGCGTACCCGCTCCCAACACATGCAATGGGCCGGCCGGGCGCACCGATCGGTCCATTGCTGTACAACGCGTACCCGCTCCCAACAGATGCAATGGGCCAGCCGGGCGCACCGATCGGTCCATTGCTGTACAACGAGTACCCGCTCCCAACACATGCAATGGGCCGGCCGTGCGCACCGATCGGTCCATTGCTGTACAACGCGTACCCGCTCCCAACACATGCAATTGGCCGGCCGGGCGCACCGATCGGTCCATTGCTGTACAACGCGTATTTCGGGATACAACGCGTACCCGCTCCCAACAGATGCAATGGGCCGGCCGGGCGCACCGATCGGTCCATTGCTGTACAACGCGTACCCGCTCACAACACATGCAATGGGCCGGCCGGGCGCACCGATCGGTCCATTGCTGTACAACGCGTATTTCGGGATACAACGCGTACCCGCTCACAACACATGCAATGGGCCGGCCGGGCACACCGATCGGTCCATTGCTGTACAACACGTCCCTGTACAGGTCAGTCGCATATGTCACCATGCTTGTCACTGGTGAACGTATGCCAGCCACATATACCTGCCAGAGACCCAGGGGCACACCTACAACACCACACCCAGTCCACACTGTTTCCTAAGGCATGTAAGGCTGCATTTCCTTCTCTGTGTATGGGGGTTAACATGTGGTTTCTGTGGTGGCACTTGTGGGCAGCCACACCCAGGCTGTGCATGTGTTAATGGGGACAGGGTCCTTTGTGTGTTGTGCACATGACCACTGTGATGTGCAACAGTTCATTTTGGAGCATGTGGCATGGTCACATTTCCAGGTTGTTTATGTGTATGACATGTCACATACCCCCAGGGTCCCATGTGGGAAGGCATGTACGTCACAGGATGACCCATTGCCACAATAGTGATGTCCCTCCACAGTCTGTGTGCATGTTGTGTTTCCGATGTCTCTGATTCCATGTGCATGATGGGAGACAGTCTCCACATCAACGTTGTTTGTGCATGGACTTTGATGTTGTGCATCACTGGCGTCCATGTCTGTCCTGCGGATGCGACAGGGGCCACTACCTGTGGGAGTCATGTTTCATTTTCTGACGTGTACATGATACGCCAGGTCATGCCAGTGTCCATGTGTAACCCTGGGCGTAGTTCGCGAAGTAGCACTTCGTGAAGCTACGCAAAGTGAAGTTCGTACTACGCGAGCTTCGCGTAGCACTACGCGAACTGCGTAGTGCGTGTTCGCAATGATTACACAGTGCCGGATGCTTGTCCGCACTGTGCAATCATTGAAAACGGCATCTTGCACAGTGCGAGCTGTCTTTTACTGCCGCTTGAGTAGATTTTTACCGAGCGGCAGCTTTCTCAACGCGGACTGGTAGTTTCTCATCGCGAGCGGTCGCGAGCATACGCGACCACTCGCAATGAGAAACCTGACCTCCCCGCGTTGAGAATCTCGCGGGGAGGTTTATTTTCCACGCTCGCGATCGGCAACTTGTGTTGCTGATCGCGAACGAGGAAAAAGTCTCGCCGGGATGTCATTTGCTTGCTCGCGGTCGCCAACTTGACGTTGAGGACCGCGAGCAAGCAAAAAATGACCGCTGCACTATGCTACGCTACGCGTGTTTGCACTGTGCTACGTGCAATTCGCGTTATGCGAAGTAGCGCAAGCTTCGCAAACTACGCGAGCGTAGCGTAGTTTTCCGCCCAGGCCTATCCATGTGGCAAGACAGGGTCACTGGGAATCTACCTGTCAATGAGCTGTGATGCCTGTGGCGCATCTGTCCAGACATGTCACTGTGGTGTCTGTGTGGAACGTGACAGCAGTAAATGGGTACTGTGACACAGCCTAATGGTTTCCCATAGCACAACCTGGTACCTGTTGTGCACACATGTTGTACTGAGAAGTTAGATGATGGCCATGTAGGTGCGAGTTATGTCCGACAGAACGGCACACACATCAAGTACTTGTGTCACGTAATGATGTTTCATGTGAAATTGTGTATGGTGAATGGCACATATGTGGGGTGACTGACAATCTTTTTTCCTTCAACCTATGCACTGCAGGGCTCCAGCTGTCCATAGACCATTCCCTGACCTGGCAACGATGGTGGACCGTGACAGCATCCGACGGTACCGCTTCACCAGGCAGCTGATTGAGGATTTGGCAGTGCGCTTGGCACCACATTTGCAACCTGGCCGGCCGTACCCTACGGCGCTGACCCCCAAGGTGAAGGTAATGGCAGCCCTACACTTCTTTGCCACCGGTACATTTCAACACACTGTTGCGACTGCCGGTGGGATGTCACAGACTATGTTCAGCCGTGTGCTACACGATGTTTTGGAGGCAATGTTGAGATGCCTGAACCAGTACATCTATTTCCCTACACGTCAACAACTCACTGACGTCAAGAGTGACTTCTATGCCCTGGGGAGGATGCCACATGTCATTGGCTCCTTTGATGGGACACATGTGGCTTTGATACCACCACAGGCACATGAGCAGGCATACCGGAACCGTAAACATTACCATTCGATCAATGCTCTGGTGGTATGTTTAGGAGATATGACCATCACACATGTGTGTGCCCATTTCCCTGGTTCAGCACACGATGCCTACGTGATGAGGAGTAGTCGCATCCCGAGGATGATGGCACAGATGCAGAACCAGCGCGCCTGGCTTGTCGGTGTGTACTGACTTTGTACCATTGTGTGTGTTCTGATCTGTAGTATTCCACCCACTTTTCCAAATCAGCTAATGTGCACTTGTCTGTCCGTAGGTGACTCCGGATACCCCAACATGCCGTGGTTGCTGACACCCCTCAGGAACCCTGTGACACCAGCCCAGATGCGCTACAATGAGGCACATGGTCGGACCAGGAGAGTGATAGAGCGGACCTTTGGTCTCCTGAAGAGCCGCTTCCGCTGCCTGGACAAGACAGGAGGGGCCCTCTCATATGCCCCAGCAAAGGTGTGCAAGATTGTCATCGTCTGCTGCATGCTACACAACCTGGCAGTGCGGAAGGAGTTGCCTCTCATCCTGGTTGACGATGACCAACGTCCGCCACCTGTGGAGGATCCTGGCCTGGAACACGATGCCAGTGATGATGATGATGATGATGGTGATGTCCGCACACAGCTCATCACCAACTTCTTCAGCTGAATGTGAGTATCCAGGGAGATGTAATGTGAATGACGTGAGTTTGCATGATATGTGTGGGTGGTGCTCTGGTGCTGTTTGAGTGTGGCCATGTGCTACTTGAGTGGATGCGTGCAGCAATGTGTCCTTCCAGGTAGTCTGAACTCCCCAACAGTTCTGACATGCTAACTTGGTTTTGTGTAGTTGTCTTGTGACATGTATTGGGCATGAGTATTGCAGTACTGTCCTGTTCTACAGTGATTTTAACTGTGTGTCATGTCTGTCCTTCACAGGGTGCTTACTGTGTACTTTGGTCAACTTGGATCCCCCGACACCATGATTCAGCTTTCAGGGTGGCAGCAGTAGTTTCCCTACAAGTGATGTGCCACACACCCCTGGACTTCATATCTTCTGCACTTGTTGACTGTGTGGCCACTGCCACGTGGGTGAACCTTGCATTTGTAGTGGAAACAACATGTTGCTGATGTGTAGTCTGTACTACCCAACAGTGTTGACATGCTAACTTGGTTTTGTGTAGGTATCTTGTGACATGTATTGGGCATGAGTATTGCAGTTCTGTCCTGTTCTTCAGTGCTTTTGACTGTGTGTCATGTCTGTCCTTCACAGGGTACTTTCAGAGTTGTTTGGTCAACTGTGATCCCCGACACCATGATTCAACTTCCAGGGTGGAAGCAGTTGTTTCCCTACAGGTGATGTGCCACACACCCCTGGACTTTATTTCTTCAACACTTGTTGACTGTGTGGCCACTGCCACGTGGGATTACCTTGCATCTGTAGTGGAAACAACATGTTGCAAATGTGTAATAAACCTGTGCTTCACTTTGGGATGTGCGTTGTCTGTGGTCACACATCTGACTGACATTTGCTTACTGCACCTGTGGGCTAGTTGACACAGACTCTGAATAGGTGTGGTGTCTGTGCATTCCACTGTATTTCCTGGCAACATCACTGTGGGCGATGAGTCCGATGGCCCTGGTGTCTGTGTTGTGTAGCCCTAGTGGTGTGTCTCCCTCATATGTGTCACGTCACCATGACTCACACAACGGTGTTGTACTTGCTGTAGCAGTTAGCATACACAGTGTAATTTGGCAGAACATCATCACCATAACAGTATCCACATTTGAATAACAACAGTGGCAAGTATGGTGTACTAGTGATTTTATTTACAGAAATGTGTGTGTGTATAGTGCACAGGATGGTGGGTGCTGTACATTGGGATTGTGATCCAAAGTTCCCAGATGAGTTGGAAGTCTTGGTAGCAGAAATGTCCTGAGTGAAGTCCACAGTCATATGATACATTAGTCCAACTTGAACTCCCCATGTCATGTGGGAAAGTACTGTTGCATTCGACAGGGTGAAACGTTTGCACACAAAGGATAATTTCCGGAACAGGTGTTGGCTTCCTGGGGGATGTACGTGGCCATCAACCTCTCAGATTTCCTTCCTCGGACAACCCCTCTTCTTTGGGGGGGGACCCTCACGTGCAGGCTGCTGCGGTGCAGGGGAGTCTCCGCCAGAGTCCTCCTCCCTCCCTGTGGCGGTGTCAGCTGTTGCAGCACCAGATGTTGTGGGCACACAGGGAGGTGTGGCCATGTTGGTGCTATTCTGGCGGAGGCATGTCAATATGTCCCTATGCACCGCTGTGAGTTCTTGCAATGTGTCCCACTTGGACTCCATGCGAGACATGTGTGTCTCCACACGGGACATGTGGGAGTCCAAGCGGGCATGATGGGCAGCCTGCTGCTGTTGTATGTCCTTGAGGATCCCCACTACCTGTCTGACCTCTCCGGTGCTATCCTGGTACGCATCAGCGATGCGTGCCAGTTGTGGGTCATCATGCAGTCCAGACCCCTCTGCAAGCAGCGACCTATGTCTACCACCCCTCCCACCACCCCTGGTGACACGTGCAGGACCTGCGGTGGCACGCACAGGTGACCCGAGGCCCACTTGGGGGTTGTTAGTGGTGTTGTCATCCGTTGCTCCACGGTGGGCCTGGGGCCCTGTGCTGTTGTCAGCGGTGGTCCTTGGTCTGTCCGTGTCGGCGGGGGTGGTCTGTATGTTGGCAGTTGTTGGAGGGGTGGGTGCAGATGTTGGTCCAGCTGGTGCTGCATGATGACTCACACCGGAGGTGCCAGGTAGGTCTTCGCCATCCGAGGAGGGCAGAGGCTGTTCCACACCAGTGAGCTCTTGGTCCCCCGGAGCCTGGGACAGGGACTCCTCCTCGCCTGCTGCTGTGTCCCCATCATCATCACCTGTATTTGGAGGAGACACACATTGTATGTAATGTTTCTACAGGCATCAATGGTTCACACACCTGACAGTTGTGACTGTACCTCTGGATGCGGGCATGTACATTGCATTGTCCTAAGTTGTCACAGTAAGAGGTTGATATTGGTGTAGCACATTGTCATGCATACCTGGGGCATTTCTATATGAATGTTGAGGTGTGTGCATGGCCTGCATTGGTTGTATTTGGGGGACATCCGGCCATCCTTCTCCACCTGGCCCAGTTATCCCACCATGAAGCATGCCACCCTTGCAGTGGGTTCATGTTGACTCTCAGGATGTCATTCAGTGGTGTTGTGCTGTTTGTTGGTGCACAGTTCCCAGCAGGGCCTTGTGCTCCCCACAGCAGTAGCCAGTGTCAGCCATCTTGTCAGTCCTTATCCACTCCCTGTGATGTGAGCATGGTTCAGAGTGGTGTTGATGGGCCAATTGTGAGGGTGAGCAGTATCTGTGACTCCAACTCCCATCATGCTATTGCCTACACCCCCTTCCCAGCATGCCCGTACTTCCTTCCTTTTGACTCTGTTCCCTGTGGGGTAGTGTGCCTGTGCTGACAGGAAGGCTGACAGTGTTGTCCTTGCGTTTGTTTGGCTACAAGTGCCAGGTGTGTCCCTGTGCTACACACAGCATTACCCAGGGTGGTGGTTCTTTGTGGGATCTTCATTTGGTATGTGAGGCATTGCATTCTCCCAGGTGGGTTATGTGGAGTTTGTGTTGAGGGGGTGTGTGAGGTGAGCTGCTTGTAACTATGGTCAGTGCTGTGAGTCCTCCTTCCCACCCAGACAGATATCCCACCATGCAACGTGCTTGCATTGCAGAGAGTGCAAGTTGGCTTTCAGGATGTCAGGCTGTGGTGTTGTGCTGTTTGTTGGTGCACAGTTCCCAGCAGGGCCTTGTGCTCCCCACAGCAGTAGCCAGTGTCAGCCATCTTGTCAGTCCTTATCCACTCCCTGTGATGTGAGCATGGTTCAGAGTGGTGTTGATGGGCCAATTGTGAGGGTGAGCAGTATCTGTGACTCCAACTCCCATCATGCTATTGCCTACACCCCCTTCTCAGCATGCCCGTACTTCCTTCCTTTTGACTCTGCTTCCCTGTGGGGTAGTGTGCCTGTGCTGACAGGAAGGCTGACAGTGTTGTCCTTGCGTTTGTTTGGCTAAAAGTGCCAGGTGTGTCCCTGTGCTTCACACAGCATTACCCAGGGTGGTGGTTCTTTGTGGGATCTTCATTTGGTATGTGAGGCATTGCATTCTCCCAGGTGGGTTATGTGGAGTTTGTGTTGAGGGGGTGTGTGAGGTGAGCTGCTTGTAACTATGGTCAGTGCTGTGAGTCCTCCTTCCCACCCAGCCAGATATCCCACCATGCAACGTGCTTGCATTGCAGAGAGTGCAAGTTGGCTTTCAGGATGTCAGGCAGTGGTGTTGTGCTGTTTGTTGGTGCACAGTTCCCAGCAGGGCCTTGTGCTCCCCACAGCAGTAGCCAGTGTCAGCCATCTTGTCAGTCCTTATCCACTCCCTGTGATGTGAGCATGGTTCAGAGTGGTGTTGATGGGCCAATTGTGAGGGTGAGCAGTATCTGTGACTCCAACTCCCATCATGCTATTGCCTACAACCCCCTTCCCAGCATGCCCGTACTTCCTTCCTTTTGACTCTGCTTCCCTGTGGGGTAGTGTGCCTGTGCTGACAGGAAGGCTGACAGTGTTGTCCTTGCGTTTGTTTGGCTACAAGTGCCAGGTATGTCCCGGTGCTTCAAACAGCATTACCCAGGGTGGTGGTTCTTTGTGGGATCTTCATTTGGTATGTGAGGCATTGCATTCTCCCAGGTGGGTTATGTGGAGTTTGTGTTGAGGGGGTGTGTGAGGTGAGCTGCTTGTAACTATGGTCAATGCTGTGAGTCCTCCTTCCCACCCAGCCAGATATCCCACCATGCAACGTGCTTGCATTGCAGAGAGTGCAAGTTGGCTTTCAGGATGTCAGGCAGTAGTGTTGTGCTGTTTGTTGGTGCACAGTTCCCAGCAGGGCCTTGTGCTCCCCACAGCAGTAGCCAGTGTCAGCCATCTTGTCAGTCCTTATCCACTTCCTGTGATGTGAGCATGGTTCAGAGTGGTGTTGATGGGCCAATTGTGAGGGTGAGCAGTATCTGTGACTACAACTCCCATCATGCTATTGGCTACACTGACTTCACCAGCATACACAGAATTCCTTCCTTTAAGTGAGCTTCCCTGTGAGGTGGTGTTCTAGTGGTGGCAAAATATCAGGCAGTGTTTGTTGGTTATATTTGTGCCACTGCCTTGCTCTATTTGTTGTTAGGTTTGTACATGTCATGACACAGTTACATATCACTATGAGATGGCATGTATTGTGTTTATCTAACTGACATACACATCTTGGGATGATTATCTTTTGGTTGCTGTTGATTTGCTAGTGGTGGATGGTTTGATTGTCTCCTTGAGAGTGATGTGTGTGTATTGGCACACAATATTGTGTATATTAGTTGTGTACTCACCAGGCTCTGGGATGTCTGTTAGTCCATATACGCTCACTGGTGGTAGGATGGCCCGCACCTTCTCCTCCCAGGGCCTGAGGTATACTGGTTTTGCAGGAGGGCCACTGCCGGTGTGCTGGCTCAGGAGGTAATCCTTCTTGAGTAGGTCTCTGACCCTCCTGCGCACATCATACCACCTGTTCTGGATGTCTTCCTTTGTGCGCAAACATGGTGATTGTGTGTTCACCCTGTCGACGATCCTCGCCCACATCTTGGTTTTCTGCGACATGGGGGTCTGTTGGACCAATGTGCCAAACAACTGTGGCTCTACCCTCAGGATCTCGTCTACCATGACTTCCAATTCACTATCTAGGAACTTTGGATTCTTCTTTAGGGGCATGGTGATGGGTGGTGGTGGTGGTGATTGATGTGTGTGTGTGTGCAAGTGAGGGTGTGTGTGTGTGTAGGTGTTGCTGGGTGTGTGTGAGGGTGCTACTTGTTGAGGTGCTAATGGTGTGTGGCTTTTGTGTTGGATGAGCTGTGTGTGTGTCTGTGTTTGCTGTGTGATGGTGTTCTGTGCAGGCAGGTCAGTGGAATTTGCAAAGGATCATGGTAGGGATTTGTGGGCTTTATGTAGGTGGAGTTGGGGGTGTGTCCTTGTTCCATTTTTTCCCCCCCTGTATTTATTGGCTTTGTCATTGCTTGTTTGGCCCTTTTTTTGTATTTTTTCATTTGTGATTATTGTGCATGTAGGAGTCGTTCTTCTGACCGAGTAGGACGGTGCAGTTGTCTCGTGCGCGCCTCTCCGAGTTGTTCCCGCTGTGTTTCAGCTCAGTTTCATATGCGGCGTACGCGTCGGTCGCGGAGTATTGTGTTTGTTCGGCTGGGTTTTGTATGCGTGTCGGTCGTACGGCTTGGGCTCCGTACGAATCGGTCAGAATTTGCACCCATTGCATCGTACTGCGCGGGTCGGAGTTCACGGGTACGTTTCGTTCGGGTTATTTCCTGATGCGTGTCGGTCGGTTCGATTCGCGTGGTTTCCCGGCCGGATAGCTTGTTTCCGTCCGGGTCGGTCGTTTGCCTTGTGTTCCGTACGAGTCGGTCGTGATTCCCATGCATTTCATCGTACTACCCGGGTCGGACGGCGCCGGTACGTGTCGGTCGGACTAAATTCCAGTACCGAGTCGGTCGGTATTTTTTCCGGCCCGAATCGGAATCGGCCCCTTTGTGTAGACTTACCTAAAAGCCAAATATGCCAATCGACTTTTGCCAATTAGTTCCCATGCTTTAAGGGTGGAATACATGTGGTAAAAGATTGGTTAGTAGCCTCGCACTCCTCAGAATGTCCAAATATTGCAGTTATCAGTCAACAAATGGGAGATCAATGAATAAAGATGTCCCTTTTCCCCACCATTCCCGCTGGTCCCCCTCACATTTACTACTAGGGGCCCGATTACAATGTGGGCTGAAACGGCTCTGACCGTCGGTCTGACCCCTTCAGCCCGCATCGTAATCGGCTGGTCGGATTCGTTTCCGACCGAACCATTTTGATGAGGTCGGTCAGACGGGAATCCAAATCGGATTTCCGCGATTCAGAAAGCCTCCAGTAATCCCTTGGACATCTCTTTATGGCCGAGGAATTACAATGGCAGATTCCCACAGCCTTTCTGTGCCGGCCTTTCCGACACAGAAATGTTTTGGGAATCTGTCTTTGGGGGCCCCCAGCAAGGCCCCCATGGGTGCAAGGCCGCCGAATGGCGACCATGCCCCTGTTGATCCCTGCACCCGGTGGCAGGCACCTTGAGGTGCCTGCCATGGGGTGCATGGATGAACTGCACCTCTGCTCTTTACATTGAGAGCAAGCATTCCGTTCGGAATGCATGCTCCCACTGTAAAGTATAGGATTGGGACCGAACAGGGTTCGGTCGCATCCTACCTGCTGGGCTGGAACCGACGACAGTAGGTCGTACAGTTCCAGTTCCCAACTGATGTCGGACGGACTCCGGTCCGTCCGACATCAGAATCAGCCCCTAAGTAGTATACTTACAAGTGTGAGCATCTCCTTATAGAAACAATTGAAGAGGTGGAGGTAGAAATTTACATTTGTAGGTTTGTGAATTGTATTTTGTAGTAAGTAAATAGTATTAATACTTTACGTGCTACAAAATGCAGTTTGTGAATCAGCCTAATGCTTAGAAAATTAAACTGAAAGCAACAATATGCTAAAATGGAGACAAAGACTAGGAAATAGTTAAAAAGAGGAAGAAGAGAAGTATTATAAACCCTCCAGAGCAAAAATAAGATTTATAAAATGTTGAAGGGGAAAAGAAGTATGAACATAAGGACAGCATAAACACTTTTTTAAGCAGTCATTTAATAGAGAAAAGGGCAATGAAGGGAACTATTCTTTTTATTGTATATAGTCCAATTTTATGGAAAAGAAATGACTTTAAGCCATGGCTTACTTGTAACTAAAACCAAATTTCAACTTGTGCAGTGGAATAGCTTACCACTGGGACTTACTGGACACTATATCGTCTTCATATGATGATACTTCCCAAATTCTTGTATCTCTTTGGAATAGTAGCACTTTACATGTCCGATGTTTAATTTCAGAAATTAAAGAGCTTCTGGAATACATTTATTTGGCAGTATAAATGCCCTCGCTGTGCCATTCGCTTTTGCAACTGCCAAAGCATAGGGGTGAGTGGGCTCTTATGATTCTAAGTTTCTATTACTGGGCAGCATCCGCAAACTGACAACCTAAGGTTTTGATATTGTCTGATATATGGTATCTTCAGCCAATAAATACTGTGCTTGGGTCACTAACTGGGTTTCTGGAACCATCTTACTCTAAACTGACACGCTTTAAGATGCTGTCTGTCTTTGCAAATATATGGAGGAGTCCCAAGAGCACAATAGCTATCTCTTTTATAACATGGTCCACGTCACCCTGGATAAATCCAGATTTTCTGACTTTCTCTTTCATTCAATAATCTTCTGACAATTGCCATTATTCTCACCTTCATACTGTTGGATAACTTTTTGAAGTGGATCAATTTCTTTCATTCACTGAATTAATCACTATGTATGATATAACAACTACTGGTATATTTAAATATATTCAGATGCAATATTTTTTGGGTTATTAAATCAACAATAATGCATGGTTGTTAAAGATACCATGTATCAAATTGCTCCATTATAACAAACAGAATGGAATAATTGAGAAATTAAAGAGGTTGCTCATGCAAAACCTATCAGCTAACATACTGGTTTTAGCACAAAAATGGTCAAGCAAAAAAATCTCTAAGGACATTGATATATCATATATTGAGGAATCAATCCGGCTCTATAATCAATGTGTAAACATATCTAGACTAAAGATACACCACTATAAAAATATTCTGGGAATAAATATTGTGTCAAGATTATCGAAGACAAAAATATCATGAAAGTAAGTTTCTATAGGTAAGCAAAGTTTTACTATATATAACTCCACATATATGTACCTTGGTATATATTTTCAAGGTATGTAGATATTGAGTTAAGAATAGTAAATCTATACTTACCTCATTGCACATACCTTCTCAATATTTTGGCCCTCGATATTTTTGACAAGATATTCTGTCCACACGATATTTCTGGTTCCGATATTCTGTCAGTGATCTGATAATTTTGCATGCTATCCATGTGAGAAATGTATGGTGGATACAATTTATATCTTTGTGCTTCGCAGTAGCGTAAGCAGCTGCTGGGCCCAGGTATTTGAAGAGATCTCTAAAGTTATACAAACAAACGTATTCCCAGCACCTGAGTTTATATTATTTGGTTGCTTAGGGATGAAACCTGTAAAAACTCCTGGACTGGTATTGTGCATGATAATTTCTGCAAGTCTTTGTATAGAAAGATTATGGCTGGGTCCTAATCCTTCATTTGTTAGCTCGTGGTGGAATTTTTTTTCAAAATAAGTGGGCTGGAAATCGCTATCAGTAAAGGCAACCGGGTTAGGAAACAACATAGACAAACATGGCACCCTTTGATTGATTGGATGGATTTGCATAATTGGTACATTGTATTCCGATTATAATTATTTGACTTTTTTGTCATCTAACTTCTTGTATCATGATATTTAGGTACTCTTGCATCTTACATATATCCGAAATGATATGTTGCAGTTTGGATTTATTACTGGGTATCAAGTGTATATATTTATAATAACAGTTTTTTAAAAAGTTGAACATAAAATAAGTTGGTAAAAGCAGAGTTATGAAATTTTAAACATTGAAGAAGTAGTGAAATACAATCAGGAGTATATGTTGACAACTAGGCGATTCGTTCTCTAGTTATAATTGAATGAACTGAGAAGATGAAAAATGCAGCTCTGTCTTGCATTGTATGAATTATTTTGTGGCTATTCAGTCTCCTTCTTAAAACAGACCAGCGTATCTGTACATTGAACTAACTTTTCTATTGTTTTGAGTTAAGAAATTAAGTGACAAAGTACAGTAAATAATTATCTTTAGAAACGCATGTATCTTAGGGTATTACTTTAAGATATGTCAATTTTTCTTATTATCAGGCAATACATCAAACCATTTCTTTATGGCTGTGTTATATATTTCAAGTACTATATGTTTTCAGTTATTCTTACTTTAATAATTGCCCAGTCATATTGCACTACCGTTTCAATTTTATTATGACTAATAATTTATGACACTACAGCAATACTTTTGTAGAGCATTCACAACCTCTACTGTTTATCAACATTAACAGTGATTACATTTACAGTGTAGTTCCTACAGAATTACATATAATAACATTAAAAAAAACTTGTATGGCTACAGTTTTTAACATTACCACTTTCCAAGGGACATAAACCCCATTCTTTTCACAAATTAATAATTTTACTTGTAAAGCACCTTTTGCATACAAACGTATGACACAGCACCTGTGGACAACTCAAACAAATGTGTCCAGCCCAGACCTCAAGACCAGCCCTGAAACAGAGTCCTTTTTATACTGATTCCTAAAAGATACCTTCAATGAAAATGTGGTACCACATGCTTATAATTCACATTGCATTTCAGAAGTCGTAACAGAAATCTACAGTAGTAGTAAAGTTGAGTCCTGAAATGTGAGTGACCCCTTGAGGGTGATTCACGCTCTTTACAAATATCTATAATAATAAAAATATTAATAATAATAAAAATAAATGTGTAAATAATTCTGTGTGTTGAATTGTAAACTAGTGTATTATTTTTATGTGTATCTTAAATTCAAATATGTTCTGTTTCTCCATGGAGAAAATATGAGCCCTCATGGATAAACCTCTTGCCATGCACATGACCAAATTTGAGGGAGTTTCTTTCCCATTCACAGCTGGGAAACATACTTACTCCTGCAATTTTGTGTTCATAGCCAAGGTGGGAAACTACCTATAAATCATTACTGAATATGCAACAAAAGGTTACATTTTTTAAGGTGTTCACTAACTTTTTCATCTAGACCAGCTCAGGAACACACAAGCCTTCCTTCATCCCAAAATATGTAAATGTGGAATTTCCACCATACTGACAACATTTTCATACTTATAAATTCCATTCCAAAGGGAAGAGACTGCTATTCTTGATTATGTGAAGTGTGAATATGTTTTACTCTCATAAGTGTTTTTGCAGCTTCTATTTCTTTGGAATATGTTTTTAAGATTCTATACAACAATATTTAAATTTGAGCATACTAAAATCAAAAAGAAAAATAAGATACATATAATGGAGAATTAAATTAAGAAGTGCAATGATCCCATGGAAATGTACATGGCTACAAAGTAGAAATAGGTTCATGTGTATTGCTGACTGATTGAGAAGAGTTTTCTATTAAGGACGAAAGCCCTCACCCACTGACCAGGTGGCATGCTTCATTATTGGTCTCCTCTTCACTCCCGAAGATATTGGCTGCTCTTAGAATAATCTGTAAGAGGGTGTGGCAGAATGGGCCACTGCCCGCCCTTAAAAAATATTTTCACATACATTCACAAAGGTGAAGGGGTTCCCTAGGGACCCCTTCCCGTTTGCGACTGACTTACCACCTTGATTGTTTTGCGACCGCATTTGCGGTCGCAAAACAATCGTATATACCAGTGTGACTCGCTATTAGGAAAGGACACGTTTGGCACGCCCCTTCCTAATAGCGACTCGCAAAGCCTATTTTGCGAGTTGGTAATAGGTTACCGACTCGCAAAATAGGGTTTGTACATACCGAAACCTTTTTTAGTGGTTGCAAATGGGCTGATTTCCCGTTTGCGACAGCTAAAAAGGGTTGTACATCTGGCCCATAGATTCAATCAGTCATATCTTTATGTTGTATACACACTTTGGGGCCAATTCCGATCTCGGTCGGAAGCGCACCTTACACCATTCGGTCGAGAAAAAAGCCATGCGAATGCCTGTTTCCCGACCGAACCGCACATTAATCCGAACGAACAAATACGATGCGCACAACAGCACAGATTCCGACCCAGTCGTACTCACCCAATCCAGGTCCTGTTCCCCGACCGAGCCGGATCCGTAAACGCAGAATCGAGTCGCCCGGAAGCCAAAATGGAGCCCCGTCCGGCAGGACGAGTACGATGCGCTTCCCGTACGCGCCGAACCCGTCGCTACGCACGGCACGTCAAAGCATCCGGGAGAGGCGCACATAAGCTCCGATTCGCGCCACAACACGATCCACGGCTACGAGACGAACACGCCAGCGACGAGGACGAGGCGAAGCAACGACAAAGACGAACGAGACGAACCAACCATGAATCCCATCGTTCCGATCCTACCAATATTCTACATCTACTACCGGAACAGGCACGGACGCGTACGGCGCAGAAGGTAAGCCAGACACCAACAACAAAAACAAACTACACGTACCCGACATAACACACACACACAGAGGGATGCAGAAATTACTCACACCAGCAACAGCAGCACCATAGGGGCGGGATGGCCATCACCAATGCCACATATACACATAGGGGCCCGGATGCCTGTCACTACTACCACCCTTACCCAGGGGTTGCCAGATGCCTACCACTACTACCACCTCTACCCAGGGGGTGTCAGATGCCTACCACTACTACCACCTCTACCCAGGGGGTGCCAGATGCCTATCACTACTACCACCTCTACCCATGGGGGGCTGGATGCCTGTCACTACTACCACCCTTACCCATGGGGTGCCAGATGCCTACCACTACTACCACCCTTACCCATGGGGAGCTGGATGCCTACCACTACTACCACCCTTACCCAGGGGGTGCCAGATGCCTACCACTACTACCACCCCTACCCAGAGGGTGCCAGATGCCTACCACTACTACCACCTCTACCCATGGGGGGCTGGATGCCTGTCACTACTACCACCCTTACCCATTAGGTGCCAGATGCCTACCACTACTACCACCCTTACCCAGGGGGTGCCAGATGCCTACCACTACTACCATCTCTACCCATGGGGTGCCAGATGCCTACCACTACTACCACCTCTACCCATGGGGGGTTGGATGCCTGTCACTACTACCACCCTTACCCAGGGGGTGCCAGATGTCTACCACTACTACTATCTCTACCCAGGGGGTGCCAGATGCCTACCACTACTACCACCTCTACCCATGGGGGGCTGGATGCCTGTCACTACTACCACCCTTACCCAGGGGTGCCAGATGCCTACCACTACTACCATCTCTACCCAGGGGTGCCAGATGCCTACCACTACTACCACCTCTACCCATGTGGGGCTGGATGCCTGTCACTACTACCACCCTTACCCAGGGGTGCCAGATGCCTACCACTACTACCACCTCTACCCATGGGGGGCTGGATGCCTGTCACTACTACCACCCTTACCCAGGGGGTGCCAGATGCCTACCACTACTACCACCTCTACCCATTGGGGGCTGGATGCCTGTCACTACTACCACCCTTACCCAGGGGTGCCAGATGCCTACCACTACTACCACCTCTACCCATGGGGGGCTGGATGCCTGTCACTACTACCACCCCTACCCATGGGGGCTGGATGCCTACCACCAACAACACCCCCACTCACCGGATGGCTAATACATGACACCACAAGCACACACCAACATAAAGAATGCAACATAAAGACATCCCCCCCAACACCATGACAAGCGTGTGTAGACTGTGTCCAATGCCAACAACACTGAACATGACTTTGAACCTACAATGTGACCACCTATCACATGTGCCACACATAAATGTGTGTGGCCTCCACAATGCAAGCAGGCCATGACCATTGTGGCAATGGGGTCCAAACCCCCATCATCACAGTGACCAAAATGTAAGTGTGGGGACCATAGCTGAAGCACATCTTGAACATTGTGGAAATGGGGTCCAAACCCCCATCATCACAGTGACCAAAATGTAAGTGTGGGGTCCATAGCTGAAGCACATCTTGAACATTGTGGCAATGGGGTCCAAACCCCCATCATCACAGTGACCAAAATGTAAGTGTCGACAAAGAAAAAGCTGCAAGGGTCAAACTGCATGGATGATTCCTGGTCACAGAACAACAAACACATCAGTGGCAAAGTAGTGCTTGTGTCCCATAGCAACATAGAATGGGGGAGGCAAACAGTGCAGTGCAAATAAGACATACCTTTGGCCATGTGCAGACAAACATCACCCATGGGGGCTGACACTGTCAACATTCAATAATGACACAATGACAGAAGTGACCATCAGAATGCAGACCCACATATTTGCACCAATGGGCACACAAATGCAGATACCCTGTGGAGACTGTAGATGTGAGGTGAACAGATACCATACCATGGCAGCAATGGGACACACAAACAATGATCATTGTGCTGACTGATGACCTAGGAGTCCCAGGGACAGCAGGGGAAACACACCAAACAACATACAGACAATGGCACACTAAAGATATGCCAATGCAGTGGTGCAGATGCACAAACACAAACAGGCAGACACACACTGCACATCAAACACATCAGGTGAGGGGGGTACCAGTGTCCCCAGGCAACCACACAACACATGAGGAGGCCTGAATACCAATTACACAGATGTGCATACAGTGCCACACAAAGGCAACTCATGGATCCAAATCCCCTATGTGGGCAATCAGGCATTTTCAGATGAGAGGGAGCACAAATCACACATGTCACACAAGCATGTAGGAACAGCAACTGACACAGCAAGACACAGACACACCACAGCACTACCCCCAGGGCCCCCACAATGTGGTGAGCCTGGGCTGCATTACAATCCCACTCTGATGACAAAGCTAGATGTCGTTCACACTGTGAACCACAGTCATGTGTCCTGAGCAACAAACTACCATCACACCTACACAAGCACAAATCAATCAGCATGGCCAGTAAGCCAAGGGCAACATGGAGGCAGGGGACTAGCCGGGCAACAACTCTCATCTGCACACACTCAACACCACACACCTCGACCTCCAACAATGTGCAGCAGTGAAGCTCACATGCACTGGTAACATTGCACATGCACCCATGACAATCCCAGGGGTGGTGGTGGGAACCAAGGTGCAGAAACACATCACACATGGCCACTCAACAAGACTCCTGAATGTCTGACACACTGCACACTATGCTGTACATGGACATGACGGCAATACCACACAAACCAATGGGATCCCTGCCACAGTCACACACCAATGAAGAAGCCAAGGTCACCCACAAAGAACACACATAGACAACTACCAACATTGCAGCCCTGACCCTGAGGAGTGCCAGCAGTCACACACACAACGTGTCACAACCAATGACAGCTAACACAAACCGGAAATCACATGACAGGTGTAAACAACAAGTGCCAAGGGGAATCGTGACTGTGACCCATCAGCGTCTGCCCACAAACTCAGCCCTGACAGCAAACACACCTATGGGTGACACCCTGATGACCAGTAATGTGCCATGCACCCACATCACAGAGAACCCAGGGAGAAGACTTTGGGGGAACATAGGTCAACTCAGCAAGCATCACAAACAGGAACATCACTAGGGATCCCAGCATGCACAGCAACTCGGAAGTGAACACACAGACATGCTCATACAACACACACCTTGGGCGCAGGCGATCTCACAGGAGTACACACTGCCATGAGGGGACTCCACTCCTGTGTGAGGAAAGCTGTGCCATATGTCGCATCTGTAGGGCTCCATCATGTCAGCAGAACACTTGGTCACACAGTCAACAATTAGCACCAAATGAAGGCTCCCGTCACATCAGCCTGGTCATGGGAGTGTCAACGAAATCATCAGCACAAACCAACACACATGTATAGCAAGTTGCACTGACAACACAGATGAGTCCTTCCCCATTGATGCCCAAACCTGCATGTCCAGTGGAGATGGCCACACGGTCAGGGAACTAGACTAATTGAACAATGGCAAGCACAACAGATGTGCAGGGGTGGAAGCCACAGATGTGACATTGCAAATGTAAGTAGGAAATCCCATTGCCAAATATTGAAAACATGACACCCTCAGATGCTGCTAAGGATGACATGGATACACCACAGGATAGGACACAGTCCCCCTGGACCACATGGGTTCCGGCACAGTAACACTTCATTTTCATGAGACCAAATATCACCATCACTGCAGCAAGGGCATGGTTAGCATCATCAACATCATGTACATCAGAAGCAAAAGCACTAGAGAACAGAGAGGTGCTTTATTCAGCATATGTGGGTTCGAAACTTGAAGTCATTTAAAGAAAAACAAAGGCCAATGGCCAGTCCATCATGAAAGTCAAAACAGGGTGACAGTGGCAGATGTCACCCTTCGCATGCCTGCACTGATATAAACCAGGGACAATCCCCTAGGAGGGGCATACGGGGGGGGCAGGCCAGGCACCGCAGGGACAGGATCAGGGCTCACCAGGAGGAGGCAGGGAAGGGGTAGTGGGTGCTGGAGAGCCACTGACAACTGCAGTGGAGGTGTCTGACATGGTGTGTGCCGGCACAACTGGGGGGCATGACTCAGATGGTGGGGGTGCCGGCACGACTGCAGTGGACCGTGCAGATGGAGTGGACAGGTTCGCCACTGCAGTGCCCAAGTCAGACAGGGTGGTAGTGGACTCCACTGCAGTGCCTACCTCCAGGGGAGGAGAATGGGGATCAGGTAAGGTGGGCAGGACAGAGGGGGAGGACACCCTCACCACACCAGTGGCACAGACAAGCGCAGCGGGGAGTTGTGGGGCCGGAAGAGCAAGTGGCAGGGGAGAAGGCCTGACCCTTTTGGGGATGGTGTATCTGTGGGTGGGGGAACCTGGGGCAGGGTGTGGTGGGGGCACCTGTGGAGTGGGGGCCTGAGGGATGGAGGAAGGAGACTTGGTGCCTGAGCTGCAGGGCGGTGGCGGGGTCTTGCTCTTCCGGGTCCGGGGGGACTTGCGGGTGGGGCGTCAGTCGGTCTGCGCCTGGGGGAGGGTGTCCGTGGGCGAGGGGCACTCCGCTCCGTGTGGGTGGGCTTTCTCTTCCCCCTGAATGCTGTATCAGCTGGATCGGAGGGGAAGAGGCCGAGGTCACTGAGGAAGAGCCGCTGTGTCTTTGGGGTTGCAGGTGAGGCAAGGGAGGGGGCTTTGGAGGGAGAGGCAACTGAGGACTGCGCAGTGCTCGTGGATGCGTGTGTGTGTGCCTGGGCCCCATCCCCTGTGAGTGTGGTTTCAGTCCCCTGACTGTGCGTGCGAGTGCGTCTTGTTTGTGGCATGTGTGTCTGTGTGCTGCACGTGTCTGTGCTGGTGTGTGTCTGTGCCGGTGTGCGTGTGCCTGGGACAGGTAAGGGGCTGGGGAGTGTGGATGGGGCAGAGGCAGGAGGGGTGAGGGACTGTCGGAGGAGGGACACTGCTGCCGTCAGGGAGGAGTCCATGGACCTATTGCCCCTCTGTAGGGCAGACATGCCCGATGAGATGCCCTCCATGAACGACACCAGCTGAGTCAACAGAGTGGTGTGTGCATGGAGGACAGTCAGCATCACTGTCTGCCCTACATGGAGCTGGCGAAGGAGGTACACAGACTCCTCACTCAGGGCAGCAGGGGACACAGGGGCAGGGGGTGCGGTGCCTGGCCCGAAGGAGACACGCTCCCGAACATGGGAGCCTCCACGGACCTCGGGAATGGGAGCCGATGGGAGGGCGGTGGTGGTGGTGGTGGTGGCGGGGACAGCAACACTAGCTGGGGTGTGGTGGCTGCTGACACCCGCCTCCATAAGGGAGTCATCCTCCGAGCTGCTGCGGTCCTCAGCTGAGGTGGATGGTGCTGAGGACTCCTCGGTGTGGCTCCCCTCGCCCTCCGTGCCACTGGGTCCCTCCGACCACTCCTCGGCTGCTGACCCAGTCTGGCTCTGCAGCTCCTCCTGGTCCGTGGAGCTGTCCCCTCCTGTGGCCGTGGATGTATCTGCAATCAATAGGGAAACAGACAGACATCAGTCACCTGCACCGAACGCACACACCACAGTAAGTACAGCACATTACAGAGCAAGCCCTGGCATCCTTAGTTGAACATTGCTAAAAGTGCCCAAACAGAACAGGAGAAGCCAATTGTCAGTCTGATGGTCAACCATGGCACTCACATCCCACCTGGCCTTGCACCCATCTGTCTGGTGTCTGTTGGATGGCAATACCCCAGTGTGGACACATGCACCACCTACACAGTAGTTGGACAGTGCAGAGAACCCGGTGAAGCATGTGAACATGCACACATCACAACTCTTGCCACTGAGTCAGTACAGGTGTCCGGATGAAAGGAATGCCCAGAGTCAAATAGGAAATGCATGTGATGCATACCAGCGACAGACACCATGATGCACCCATGTCCTGATCAATCAATCAATCAATCAGGGGTTTGTTAAAGCGCGACTACTCACCCGTAAGGGTCTCAAGGCGCTAGGGGTGGGGAGGGGGGGGGTGCAGGTTCCATCCATCAAGGAGGGGGTCTGTCGAAGAGCCAGGTTTTGAGGTTTCTTGCGAAGATGGGGAGCGATGTTGTCTGTCTGAGGTGGAGCGGAGGGGCGTTCCATGCTTTGGCCGCGAGGAAGGAGAAGGAGCGGCCTCCCGATCTGGTCTTTCTGGTGCGGGGGACCACGGCGTAGGAGAGCTGGGCTGATCGTAGGGTCCTTTGGGGTGCGTGGAATTTGAGTCGGCTGTTCAGGTATGCTGGTCCGGTGCCGTGGAGGGCCTTGTGTGCGTGGGTGAGCATCTTGAAGGTGATTCTCGCCTCGACAGGGAGCCAGTGGAGTGTGCGCAGGTGCTGGGAGATGTGGCAGTGTTTTGGCAGGTTGAGGACCAGTCTTGCGGCGGCGTTCTGGATGTTCTGTAGCTTGCGGGTGAGGTTTTTGTTTATTCCGGCGTAGAGTGCGTTGCCGTAGTCGAGTCTGCTGGTGACCAGGGCGTGAGTGACGGTCTTTCGGTGTTCAAGGGGGATCCATTTGAAGGTCTTACGAAGGAGGCGGAGGGTGTGGAAGCAGAAAGACGAGACAGAGTTGATCTGGCGGTCCATTTTGAGCTCGGAGTCCAGGATGATTCCTAGGTTGCGTGTGTGGTCCGTGGGAGTTGGCGGGTTTCCGAGGGCGGGGGGCCACCAGGTGTCGCTCCAGGCATCGGGGTTTGGGCCCATGATGAGTACTTCTGTTTTGTTGGTGTTTAGTTGTAGGCAGCTGTTTTTCATCCATTTGGCGACGGCTTCCATGCCTTCTCGAAAGTTGCGTCTGGCGGTGTTGGGCTTGTTGGATAGGGAGAGGATGAGCTGGGTGTCGTCTGCGTATGACACGATGTTGAGTCCGTAGGTTCTGACGATGGGGGCGAGTGGAGCCATGTAGACGTTGAAGAGCGTCGGGCTGAGGGAGGAGCCCTGGGGGACTCCGCAGGTGGCAGGTGTGGGGTCCGAGAGGAAAGGGGGGAGTCTGACCCGCTGCGTCCTGCCGGAGAGGAAGGAGCGGATCCACTCGAGGGCCTTGTCCTGGATTCCTGCATCGTAGAGTCTGCGTATTAGGGTGCGGTGGGAGACTGAGTCGAACGCCGCTGATAGGTCGAGGAGGATGAGGGCTACTGTTTCTCCTTTGTCCAGTAGGGTGCGGATGTCGTCTGTTGTGGCGAGGAGGGCGGTTTCCGTACTGTGGTGTGCATGTAGCACATGTCACTCCCCTGCAGGATCACTAGTAGGAAGTCACATGCCATGGCACAGGCATGCCTGCTAAGTCATACATCACTGTCTCTAGTCACATGGGCAGGGCAGCCAGACAACAACACTCTGCGCTGTGTCACAATAGTAGGTCATGGGTAATGCAAGTCCTGGAGCTGAACAAGTGCACATGTACATCCCCCACACACCACATCATCTGAACACTTATCTGTCCAGGTCATACCGATTGGACATATGGGAGACCTGTAACACTACCCTCTGAACCTGAGCACCTCACAATCTGCTGTGAATGGGAAACAGCTGCCTGAACTTCACATTCGCATACCCCAGTCTGCATGGTCAGGTGATCAAACACCTATGTGTCACACAAGTATCGTCTCCCATGGTCACATCTCCGGTGGCATGCTGAGTCCCAACCGAGAAACACCCCAGCAGACCTGACAACGAAGCCACAGCACACTGACACAGAGGCAGACACCTGAGGGGACAATTCACTGAGCACAACGTGTCAGCTGATACACGGGCGTGGGAGTACAGAGTGTATTGTATGGCCTGGAATAGGCATGACTGTCCTGCCCCACATGAATGAGGGATGAGCCCTGGACAGTAGGCAGCTGGCTAAGTATGTGTGACACACGTAATATACACACTCCTGGGGCCCAAACATTGTTCCCACCCGCAGCATGGGTGTGTGCCAGATACCCCAGGCACATGTGGTGGATCAGCTCTGCAATTGGACCACATATCAAAGTAACACGCAGATTACATGTCAGAACACAGCCATTGTGTAAGCAATGGACCCACCCATGATGCCCACCACAGAGTTAGGGAAACAGATGCTGTCCCCCACCTTGAGTCAAGCAAACTGCAAGGACACAGCACCCAAGTGACACAATTCCCTGACTGTAAGGGCCACACCAGGGTATCAGATGAGGAGTGGGCAGTGCACAATAGAGGGACATGGGTCCTGGACCACATGACTGATGTACTGTGGAAGTTTAACCAGGCCAGAGGAGGGCACATAGCATGGCAGACATAGTTCACAATGCAGTCATGGACTCACCCCCTCCTTGCTGCTCTCTGGCCTTCAGCTGCCCATCCAGATCAGGGAAGACCACCGCCAGGATCCTGAGCATGTGGGGGGTCAGGGTCCGGTGTCCGCCCCTCCTGCGAGGAGGCGACAGCTTCAGCTGGACCCGTGCGATCCTCCGGGTCCAGCCCCGAAGGTCCTGCCACCTCTTCTGGCAGTTGCGGATCCGGCGCTTGTAGACCCCCACGGATCTCACTGCCCGGATGATGGTCAGCCATATCTGCTGCTTCTGGTGGGCATCAACCTGTGAGGATGACAAAGTGAGAATGCCATTACTACACATGCAACATATCCGTGCATTACACAGTTGTATATACACGTCTCAATCACAGGGCACATGATGTACACAGGCAGTGCAACGATGGCCATGGACAGTATGCCAGCAGTTACTACATGGTATCATTGCCTGGGAAGTAAAACCTTGTTTAAATGCACTGTCACTGCACTATACCTGTCCAGTGCATGTGACTACACACTATGAGGGGTGACAACTACTCAGTGAGCCTGCTACCCAGTGGCGTGCAGACTGTTAGCCTTGCTAGTCAGACAACATGCACATTTAGAAAGGCAGTGGACAGAACACTCACCTGCTTCCCTGCTTTCCCATACAGCTTGCTGTACTGTGGAAGGAGGTTGTCCAGCAGGGCCTGGTTCTCCTCATTGCTGAAGGCTGGGGCTCTCTCCACAGTACGTGCCATTGCAGGGTCCAGAGGGTGCAGATACATCAGCAGTGTAGTGGCAGATGTCGTCCTGGAGCATGTAGTGCAGGCAAGTGAGCTCTCAGGGGAACAGCCAGCATTATATGTGTGCTGCAGAGGCAGATACTGTCCCATGTGTCCAAAGTGATAGGTCCAAGTCGTTTGCATCTTCTGAATCTGGCCAATCCATGGAATTGCACCACTTACACACGCCCCCAGCATCCTTCAAATGTTCAACTTCATGACACCCATGAATTTGCAACATTGTTGTGGGTGACCAACTGAATTTACAGCATCAGACTCGTTCAAATTTTGAAAATGCGTCCGTTGCCAGGCCAGGCCATAGCCAATGAGTGCGCACCGATCGGACCATTGCTGTTCAACGCGTACCTAGGATACAACGCGTACCCACACACATTGAATGCAATGGCCAATGTGTGCGCACTGATCGGTCCATTGCTGTCCAACGCGTATTGCGAATACAACGCGTACCAGCACACATTGAATGCAATGGCCAATGTGTGTGCACCGATCGGTCCATTGCTGTCCAACGCGTCCCTGTACAAGTCACTGGCATATGTCACCATGCCTGTCACAGGTGAACATATGCCAGCCACATATACTTCCCAGGAGTGAGGGCACACCTACAACACCACAGCCTGTCCAAACTGTATCCTACGGCATGTAAGGCTGCATTACCTATTCCGTGTATGGGGGTGAACATGTTGTTCTGTGGGTGTCACTTGGGGGCAGCCACCCCAGGCTGTGCACGTGTTCATGGGGACAGAATCCTTGGTGTTTCGTGTACATGACCACTGTGATGTGCAACTGTTCATATCTGAGCATGTGGCATGGTCACATTTCACGGTGGTGTATGTGTATGTCATGTCACATACCCCCTGAGTCCCATGTGGGACGGTATGTTTAACCCAGGGTGACCCTTTGGCACAATAGTGATGGTCCTCCACAGTCTGTGTGCATGTTGTGTTTACAATGTCTCTGATTTCATGTGCACAATGGGAGGCAGTCTCCACATCCATGTTGTTTGTGCATGGACTTTGATGTTGTGCGTGTGTGTGTCACAGACGTCCATGTCTGTCCTGCCGAGGCAACAGGGACCACTACCTGTGGGGGTCATGGTTGTTTTGCTGTGGTGTATACATGATACACCATGTCATGCCAGTGTCCATGTGGCAATACAGGGTCCCTGGGAATGTACCTGTTGTTGAGCTGTGATGCCTGGGGCACATCTGTCCTCACATGTCACTGTGGGGTGTGTTTGTAACGTGGCAGCAGGAGATGGGAACTGTGACACGGCCACATGATATCCAATGGCACGACCTGGGACTTATTGATGCCACTTGTTGAACTGTGATGTTAGATGTTGGCCATGTATGTGCCATACATATCCTTACAGAACTGCACACATCATGTACTTGTGCCTCATAATGATGTATCATGTGATATTGAGTGTGTTCAATGCCACATATGTGGGGTGACTGACAATCTTGCTTTCTTCACCTATGTACTGCAGGGCACCAGCTGTCCTTAGACCATTCCCTGACCTGGCAACGATGGTGGAACGTGACAGCATCCGACGGTACCGCTTCACCAGGCAGCTGATTGAGGATTTGGCAGTGCGCTTGGCACCACATTTGCAACCTGGCCGGCCGTACCCTACAGCGCTGACCCCCAAGGTGAAGGTGATGGCAGCCCTACACTTCTTTGCCACCGGTACCTTTCAACACACTGTGCCGACTGCTGGTGGGATGTCACAGACCATGTTCAGCCGTGTGCTCCGGGATGTTTTGGAGGCTATGTTGATATACCTGAACCAGTACATCTATTTCCCTAGACTCCAACAACTCACTGGCGTGAAGAGTGACTTCTATGCCCTGGGGAGGATGCCGCATGTCATTGGCTCCATTGATGGGACACATGTGGCATTGGTACCACCACAGGCCCAAGAGCAGGCATACAGGAACCGCAAACACTACCACTTGGTCAATGCACTGGTGGTCTGTCTTGCAGATATGAGCATCTCACACGTGTGTGCCTGTTTCCCTGGTTCTGCACACGATGCCTACGTGATGAGGAGTAGTCGCATCCCGAGGATGATGTCACAGATGCGGAACCAGCGTGCCTGGCTTGTTGGTGTGTACTGACTTTGTACCATTGTGTGTGTTCTGCTATGTAGTGTTCCACCCTCTTTTCCAACTCTGCTAATGTGCAATTGTCTGTATGTAGGTAACTCCGGATACCCCAACATGCCGTGGTTGCTGACGCCCCTCAGGAACCCTGTGACACCAGCCCAGATGCGCTACAATGAGGCACATGGTCGGACCCGGAGAGTGATTGAGCGGACATTTGGTCTCCTGAAGAGCCCCTTCCGCTGCCTCGACAAGACAGGAGGGTCCCTCCCATATGCCCCAGCAAAGGTGTGCAAGATTGTCATCGTCGGCTGCATGCTACACAACCTGGCAGTGCGGAAGGAGTTGCCTCTAATCCTAGGTGACAATGACCAACGTCCGCCACCTGTGGAGGATCCTGGCCTGGACCACGATGCCAGTGATGATGATGATGATGATGGTGATGTCCGCACACAGCTCATCACCAACTTCTTCAGCTGAATGTGAGTATCCAGAGATGTCATGTCAATGATGTGAGTTTGCATGATATGTGTTGGTGGTGCTCTGGTGCTGTTTGAGTGTGTCCATGGGCTACATGACTGTATGCGTGTAGCGATGTGTCCTTACAGGTAGTCTGTACTCCCCAACAGTGTTGACATGCTAACTTGGTTCTGGGTGGGTATCTTGTGACATGTATTGGGCATGAGTATTGCAGTTCTGTCCTGTTCTTCAGTGCTTTTGACTGTGTGTCATTTCTGTCCTTCACAGGGTACTTTCAGAGTCGTTTGGTCAACTGTGATCCCCGACACCGTGATTCGACTTCCAGGGTGGTAGCTGTCGTGTCCCTACAGGTGATGTGCGCCACACCCATGGACTTCCTTCCTTCTACACTTGTTGACTGTGTGCCCGCTGCCAGGTGGGATTAACTTGCATCTGTGGTGGTTACAACATGTTGCAAATGTGTAATAAACCTGTGCTTCACTTTGTGATGTGCGTTGTCTGTGGTCACACATCTGACTGACATTTGCTTACTGCACCAGTGGGCTAGTTAACACAGACTGTGAATAGGTGTTGGGTCTGTGCAATGCAACGTATTTCCTGGCAACATCAGTGTAGGCGATGAGTCAGATGGCCATGGTGTGTATGTGTTGTGTAGCCCTGGTGGTGTGCCTCCCTCATATGTGTGACGTCGCCATGACTCACATGCCGGTGTTGTACTTGCTGTAGCAGTTAGCATGCACAGTGTCATTTCCCAGATCATCATCGCCACTTCAGAGACAACGTATGAATCACAACAGAGTCAAGTATGGTGTATTAGTGAGTTTATTGACATACATGTGTGAGTATAGTGCACAGGATGGTGGGTGCTGTACATTGTGATTGTAATCCAAAGTTCCTAGATGATTTGGAAGTCCTGGTAGCAGAAATGTCCAGAGTAAAGTCCACAGTCATCTGAGACATTGGTCCAACTTGAGCTCCCCATGTCATGTGGGAGAGTTGTCTTGCAGTCAACAGGGTGAACAGTTTGCACACAAAGGTGATTATCCAGAACAGGTTTTGGCTTCCTGGGGTTGCACATGGCCATCGGCCTCTCACTTGCCCCTCCTCGGACGGCCCCTCTTCTTTGGGGGGACCCTCAAGTGCAGGCTGCTGCGGTGCAGGGGACTCTTCGCCAGAGTCATCCGCCCTCCCTGTGGCAGTTGCAGTTGTTTCAGCACCAGATGTTGTGGGCACACAGGGAGGTGTTGACTGGTTGCTGCTCATCTGGCGGAGGCATTGTAATATGTCCCTATGCACCGCCGTCATCTCTTGCAGTGTGTCCCACTTGGACTCCACGCGGGACATGTGTGAGTCCAAGCGGGCATGATGGGCAGCCTGCTGCTGTTTAATGTCCCTGAGGAGCCCCACTACCTGGCTGAACTCTCCGGTGCTGGACTGGTACGCATCGGCTATGCGTGCCAGTTGTGGGTCATCATGCAGTCCAGACCCCTCTGCGAGCAGCGACCTATGTCTCCCACCCCTCCCACCACCCCTGGCGACACATGCAGTACCGGAGGTGGCACGCACAGGTGAGCCTGGGCCACCTTGGGGGTTGTTGGTGGTGGTGGTGTCCATGGCCCCACGTTGGTCCAGGGTCCCTGTGCTGGTGGTGGTGGTGCTCCTTGGTCTGTCCATGTCGGCAGGGGTGGTATGTGTGTTGACAGTCGTTGGAGGGGTGGGTGCAGGGGGTGCAGCTGGTGGTCCTGCTGGTGCTGCATGATGACTTGCTCCGGAGGTGCCAGGTGGGTCTTCTTCATCCGGGGAAGGGCAGAGGCTGTTCCACACCAGTGAGCTCTGTATCCTCTTGAGCCTGGGACGGGGACTCCTCAGCGTCTGCTGCTGTGTCCCCATCATCACCTTTTTTTGGGAGACACACACAATGTATGTTATGTTTCTGCAGGCATCAATGGTTGACACACCTGACAGTTGTGACTGTGCCTCTGGATGTGGGCCTGTACATTGCATTGTCCTAAGTTGTCACAGTCAGGGGTTGATATTGGTGTAGCACATTGTCCTGCATTATTTGGGCATTTCTATGTGAATGTTGGGGTGTGTACATGGTCTGCATTGGTTGTATTTAGTTGACATCCGGCCCTCCTTCCCACCCAGCCAGATATTCCACCATGGAAGGTGCTTTCATTGCAGGGAGTGCAAGTTGTCTTTCAGGATGTCAGTCAGTGGTGTCCTGCTGTTGGTTGGTGCACAGTTGCCAGCAGGGCCTTGTGCTCCCCACAGCAGTAGCCAGTGTCAGCCATCTTGTCAGTTGTTTTCCACTCCCTGTGATGTGTGCATGGTTCAGGGTGGTGTTGATGGGACAGTTGTGGGGGTGACCAATATCTGTGACTACCACTCCCATCATGCTATTGCCTCCACCCCACTTCCCAGCATGCCCATACTTACTTGCTTTTGGGTGGACTTCACTGTGTGTGAGTGTGAGAGCAATGGCAAGATGGCTGACAGTGGTGTCCTGCTGTTGGTTGGTGGCCAGTTCCCAGCATGGCCTTGTGCTCCCCACAACAGAGCACCAGTGTCAGACATCTTGTGAGTCCTTTTCCACTCCCTGTGATGTGGGCAAGGTTCAGAGTGGTGTTGATGGGCCAATTGTGGGTGTGACCAATAGCTGTGCCTACAACTCCCATCATGCCATTGCCTACACCCCCCCTTCCCAGCATGCCCATACTTCCTTCCTTTTGACTCTGCTTCCCTGTGGGGTAGTGTGCCTGTGCTGACAGGATGGCTGACAGTGTTGTCCTGTTGTTTGTTGGTGCCCAGTTCCCAGCAGGGCCTTGTGCTCCCCACAGCTGAGGCCAGTGTCAGACATCTTTGAAGTGGCTTTTCACTGCCTGTGAGGTGTGCATGCTTCAGTGTGAGCTTGCTGGGCCATGCGGGTGGGGGATGTTGAGCTGTGACTACCACTCCCATCATGCTATTGCCTCCACCCCCTTTCCCAGCATGCCCATCCTTCCTTCCTTTTGACTCTGCTACCCTGTGGGGTGGAGTGCCTGTGCTGACAGGATGGCTGGGAGTGTTGTCCTGGCAGTTGTTTGGCTATAAGTCCCAAGAGTGTCCCTGTGCTTCACACAGCATAACCCAGGGTGGTGGTTCTTTGTGGGATCTTCAGTTAGGATGTGAGGCATTGCATTCTCCCAGGTGGGTTTTGTGGAGTTAGTGTTGAGGGTGTGTGAGGGGAGGTGCTTGTAACTATGGTCAGTGCTGTGAGTCCTCCTTCCCACCCAGCCAGATATCCCACCATGGAACGTGCTTCCATTGCAGGGAGTGCAAGTTGTCTTTCAGGATGTAAGTCAGTGGTGTCCTGCTGTTGGTTGTTGCACAGTTCCCAGCAGGGCCTTGTGCTCCCCCAGCAGTAGCCAGTGTCAGCCATCTTGTGAGTCCTTTTCCACTCCCTGTGATGTGGGCAAGGTTCAGAGTGGTGTTGATGGGCCAATTGTGGGTGTGACCAATATCTGTGCCTACAACTCCCATCATGCTATTGCCTCCACCCCCTTCCCAGCATGCCCATCCTTCCTTCCTTTTGACTCTGCTACCCTGTGGGGTGGGGTGCCTGTGCTGACAGGATGGCTGGGTGTGTTGTCCTGGCAGTTGTTTGGCTACAAGTCCCAAGAGTGTCCCTGTGCTTCACACAGCATAACCCAGGGTGGTGGTTCTTTGTGGGATCTTCAGTTAGGATGTGAGGCATTGCATTCTCCCAGGTGGGTTATGTGGAGTTAGTGTTGAGGGGTGTGTGAGGGGAGGTGCTTGTAACTATGGTCAGTGCTGTGAGTCCTCCTTCCCACCCAGCCAGATATCCCACCATGGAACGTGCTTCCATTGCAGGGAGTGCAAGTTGTCTTTCAGGATGTCAGTCAGTGGTGTCCTGCTGTTGGTTGTTGCACAGTTCCCAGCAGGGCCTTGTGCTCCCCACAACAGAGCACCAGTGTCAGACATCTTTGATGGGGCTTTCCACTCTCTGTGGGGTGTGCATGCTTGAGTGTGAGCTTGCTGGGCCATGTGGGTGGGGGATGTTGAGCTGTGACTACCACTCCCATCATGCTATTGCCTCCACCCCCTTCCCAGCATGCCCATGCTTCCTTCCCTTTGACTCTGCTTCCCTGTGGGGTTGTGTGCCTGTGCTGACAAGATGGCTGACAGTGTTATCCTGGGGTTAGTTCTGCTACAGGTCCCATGTGTGTCCCTGTGCTTCACACAGCATGACCCAGGGTTGTGGTTCTTTGTGGGTTATTTGATTGGAGTGTGAGGCAATGCATTCTCCCAGGTGAGTTGTGTGGAGTTTGTGTTAGGGGGGGGGGTGTGGGTGGAGCTGCTGGTGTCTATGGTCTGTGCTGTGAGTCCTCCTTCCCACCCAGCCAGATATCCCACCATGGAAGGTGCTTCCATTGCAGGGAGTGCAAGTTGTCTTTCAGGATGTCAGTCAGTGGGGTCCTGCTGCTGGTTGGTGCACAGTTGCCAGCAGGGCCTTGTGCTCCCACAGCAGTAGCCAGTGTCAGCCATCTTGTCAGTTGTTTTCCACTCCCTGTGATGTGAGCATGGTTCATGGTGGTGTTGATGTGCGCATTGTGAGGGTGGGCAATATGTGTGACTACGACTCCCATGATGCTATTGGCTACACTGACTTGCCCAGCATACACAGGATTCCTTCCTTTCAGTGAGCTTCCCTGTGAGGTGGTGTTCTAGTGGTGGCAAAATATCTGACTGTGTTTGTTGGTTAGATTTGTACCACTGCCTTGCTCTATTTGTTGTTTGGTTTGTACATGTCATGACACAGTTACATATCACTATGAGATGGCATGTATTGTGTTTATCTGACTAACATACACATCTTAGGATGATTATCTTTTGGTTGCTGTGTATTTGCTAAGGGTGCATGGTTTGACTCTCCCCTTGACAGTGATGTGTGTGTATTGTCGCACAATATTGTGTACATTTGTTGTGTACTCACCAGGCTCTGGGATGTTTTCTAGTCCATATACGCTCACTGGTGGTAGGATGGCCCGCACCTTCTCCTCCCAGGGCCTGAGGTATACTGGCTTGGCAGGAGGGCCACTGCCGGTGTGTTGGCTCACGAGGTAGTCCTTCTTCAACAGCTCCCTGACCCTCCTGCGCACGTCATACCACCTGTTCTGGATGTCTATCTTTGTGCGCAAACATGGTGATTGTGCTTTCACCCTGTCGACGATCCTCTCCCACATCTTGGTTTTCTGCGACATGGGTGTCTGTTGGACCAGTGTACCAAACAGCTGTGGCTCTACCCTGAGGATCTCATCTACCAGGACTTCCAATTCACTATCTAGGAACTTATGATTCTTCTTTGGGGGCATGGTGATGGGTGGTGATGGTGAGTGATGTGTGTGTTGGTGTGCAGGTGAAGGTGTGTGAGTGTGTGTTTTGCTGGGTGTATGTGAGGTTGCTATTTGTTGGGGTGCTGATGGTGTGTGGCTTGTGTGATGGATGAGCTGTGGGGGTGTGGTTGCTGTCTGTTGAGTGCTGGCAGGTAATTTGAATTTGCAAAGGATCATGGTAGGGATTTGTGTCCTTTATATGGGTGGAGTTGTGGGTGTGTCTTTGTTCCCTGCCCCCCCATTATTTATTGGCTTTGTAATTGCTTGTTTGGCCTTTTTTTGTGTATTTTCCCTTTGTACTTTTTGTGCATGTAGGAGACGTTCTTGTGATGGAGTCGGACCCTGCAGTTGTCTCGTACGGGCTTCTCCGATTCGTTCACGCTGTGTTTGTGCTGTTTTCTATGCTGCGTACGCGTCGGTCGAGGTGTTTTGGGTTGCTTCGGCTCGCAGGTTTGTATGCGTGTCGGTCGTACGGCTTGTCCTCCGTGCGACTCGGTCGGGTTTTCCACGTGTTGCATCGTACTTGGCGGGTGGGAGTTCGCGGGTACGTTTCGTTCGGGATTGTTCCGGGTGTGTGTCGGTCGGTTCGATTCGCGTGTTTTTCCGGCCGGATTGCTGTTTACCGCGCGGCTCGGTCGTTCGGCTTGTGTTCCGTACGGGTCGGTCGGGTTTTGCACGCTTCTCATCGTACTTTGCGGGTCGGGCTGCACCGGTACGTGTCGGTCGGAATTAATTCCAGCTCCGAGTCGGTCGGTACGTTTTCCGGCCGGAATCGGAATCGACCCCATAGTGCCCTATGAATACCCTGGGGCCAATATTTAAGGGAAAGTAACGCAACACAGCGCAGCAAGTCAACTTGCTACGCTGTGCTGCGTTACACGGAAAGGGCAGGAATAGGCTGTAGTTAAAGCAATACAGCGCATTCCTGTCTTTTCCCCTAGGCTGGTGCACAATGGGCTGCCTAACGGCAATGCAGACACTCTTGCTTGCAGAGTTGTTTTTGTGAAGGAAGGGGCAACATCATAGCCATCACCAAAACCCAATCCTCTGTTTAGGACTTCCACATGAGCCGGTATAAGTTCTCTATTGCTCAAATTAACAATTAAGTTGTCATCTGGCTGGTGCCTGATGCCTGATTAGTTCCTGGTCTTGTTCTGTGTCTGGGAAGGGGAGGTGGATCCCTCCCACTGCATGTGTGGCTGATCTCTTCTTCTTGTATTACCTCGTCCACAGCCTCCCCTTAAAAAAGGTCTAGAACGATGGGTGGAACACTACATTGCAGAACACACACACAATGGTACAAAGTCAGTACACACCAACAAGCCAGGCACGCTGGTTCCGCATCTGTGACATCATCCTCGGGATGCGACTACTCCTCATCACGTAGGCATCGTGTGCAGAACCGGGGAAACGGGCACACACGTGTGAGATGCTCATATCTGCAAGACAGACCACCAGTGCATTGACCGAGTGGTAGTGTTTGCGGTTCCTGTATGCCTGCTCTTGGGCCTGTGGTGGTACCAAAGCCACATGTGTCCCATCAATGGAGCCAATGACATGCGGCATCCTCCCCAGGGCATAGAAGTCACTCTTCACGTCAGTGAGTCGTTGGAGTCTAGGGAACTAGATGTACTGGTTCAGGTATATCAACATAGCCTCCAAAACATTGCGGAGCACACGGCTGAACATGGTCTGTGACATCCCACCAGCAGTTGCCACAGTGTGTTGAAAGGTACCGGTGGCAAAGAAGTGTAGGGCTGCCATCACCTTCACCTTGGGGGTCAGCACTGTAGGGTACGGCCGGCCAGGTTGCAAATGTGGTGCCAAGCGCACTGCCAAATCCTCAATCAGCTGCCTGGTGAAGCGGTACCGTCGGATGCTGTCACGTTCCACCATCGTTGGCAGGTCAGGGAATGGTCTATGGACAGCTGGTGCCCTGCAGTGCATAGGTGAAGAAAGAAAGATTGTCAGTCACCCCACATATGTGGCATTGAACACACTCAATATCACATGATACATCATTATGAGGCACAAGTACATGAGGTGTGCAGTTCCGTAAGGACATGTATGGCACATACATGGCCAACATCTAACATCACAGTTCAACAAGTGGCATCAATAAGTCCCAGGTTGTGCCATTGGATATCATGAGGCCGTGTCACAGTTCCCATCTCCTGCTGCCATGTTACAAACACACCCCACAGTGACATGTGAGGACAGATGTGCCCCAGTCATCACAGCTCAACGACAGGTAGATTCCCAGGGACCCTGTATTGCCACATGGACACTGGCATGACATGGTGTATCATGTATACACCACAGCAAAACAACCATGACCCCCACAGGTAGTGGTCCCTGTTGCCTCGGCAGGACAGACATGGACGTCTGTGACACACACACGCACAACATCAAATCCATGCACAAACAACGTGGATGTGGAGACTGTCTCCCATTGTGCACATGAAATCAGAGACATTGTAAACACAACATGCACACAGACTGAGGAGGACCATCACTATTGTGCCAATGGGTCACCCTGGGTGAAACATACCGTCCCACATGGGACTCAGGGGGTATGTGACATGACATACACATACACCACCGTGAAATGTGACCATGCCACATGCTCAGTTATGAACAGTTGCACATCACAGTGGTCATGTACACGAAACACCAAGGATTCTGTCCCCATGAACACGTGCACAGCCTGGGGGTGGCTGCTCCCAAGTGACACCCACAGAACAACATGTTCACCCCCATACACGGAATAGGTAATGCAGCCTTACATGCCTTAGGATACAGTTTGGACAGGCTGTGGTAGGTGTGCCCCTCACTCCCTGGGAAGTATATGTGGCTGGCATATGTTCACCTGTGACAGGCATGGTGACATATGCCAGTGACTTGTACAGGGACGCGTTGGACAGCAATGGACCGATCGGTGCGCACACATTGGCCATTGCATTCAATGTGTGCTGGTACGCGTTGTATTCGCAATACGCGTTGGACAGCAATGGACTGATCGGTGCGCACACATTGGCCATTGCATTCAATGTGTGCTGGTATGCGTTGTATTCGCAATACGCGTTGGACAGCAATGGACTGATCGGTGCGCACACATTGGCCATTGCATTCAATGTGTGCTGGTACGCGTTGTATTGGCAATACGCGTTGGACAGCAATGGACCGATCGGTGCGCACACATTGGCCATTGCATTCAATGTGTGCTGGTACGCGTTGTATTCGCAATACGCGTTGGACAGCAATGGACTGATCGGTGCGCACACATTGGCCATTGCATTCAATGTGTGCTGGTACGCGTTGTATTCGCAATACGCGTTGGACAGCAATGGACTGATCGGTGCGCACACATTGGCCATTGCATTCAATGTGTGCTGGTACGCGTTGTATTGGCAATACGCGTTGTATTGGCAATACGCGTTGGACAGCAATGGACCGATCGGTGCGCACACATTGGCCATTGCATTCAATGTGTGCTGGTACACGTTGTATTGGCAATACTGCGTTGGACAGCAATGGACCGATCGGTGCTGCGCACATTTGCCATTGCATTCAATGTGTGCTGGTACGCGTTGTATTCGCAATACGCGTTGGACAGCAATGGACTGATTGGTGCGCACACATTGGCCATTGCATTCAATGTGTGCTGGTACGCGTTGTATTCACAATACGCGTTGGACAGCAATGGACCGATCGGTGCGCACACATTGGGCATTGCATTCAATGTGTGATGGTACGCGTTGTATTCGCAATATGCGTTGGACAGCAATGGACCGATCGGTGCGCACACGTTGGCCATTGCATTCAATGTGTGCTGGTACGCGTTGTATTCTGCAATACGCGTTGGACAGCAATGGACCGATCGGTGTGCCCGGCCGGCCCATTGCATTCAATGTGTGCGGTGCACGCGTTGTATCCTGGATACGCCTTGAACAGCAATGGACCGATCGGTGTGCCCGGCCGGCCCATTGCATTCAATGTGCGGGGTACGCGTTGTATCCTGGGTACGCTTGAACAGCAATGGACCGATCGGTGTGCCCGGCCGGCCCATTGCATTCAATGTGACGTGGTACGCGTTGTATCCTGGGTACGCGTTGAACAGCAATGGACCGATCGGTGTGCCCGGCCGGCCCATTGCATACCAATGTGTGCGGGTACGCGTTGTATCCTGGGTACGCCTTGAACAGCAATGGACCGATCGGTGTGCCCGGCCGGCCCATTGCATTCAATGTGTGCGGGTATGCATTGTATCCTGGGTACGCGTCGAACAGCAATGGACCGATCGGTGCGCACCCATTGGCTATGGCCTGGCCTGGCAACGGACGCGTTTTCAAATTTTGAACGAGTCTGATGCTGTAAATTCAGTTGGTCACCCACAACAATGTTGCAAATTCATGGGTGTCATGAAGTTGAACTTTTGAAGGATGCTGTGGGCGTGTGTAAGTGGTGCAATTCCATGGATTGGCCAGATTCAGAAGATGCAAACGACTTGGACCTATCACTTTGGACACATGGGACAGTATCTGCCTCTGCAGCACACATATAATGCTGGCTGTTCCCCTGAGAGCTCACTTGCCTGCACTACATGCTCCAGGACGACATCTGCCACTACCACTGCTGCTGTATCTGCACCCTCTGGACACTGCAATGGCACGTACTGTGGAGAGAGCCCCAGCCTTCAGCACTGAGGAGAACCAGGCCCTGCTGGACAGCCTCCTTCCACAGTACAGCAAGCTGTATGGGAAAGCAGGGGAGCAGGTGAGTGTTCTGTCCACTGCCTTCCTAAATGTGCATGTTGTCTGACTAGCAAGGCTAACAGTCTGCACGCCACTGGCTAGCAGACTCACTGAGTAGTTGTCACCCCCCATAGTGTGTAGTTACATGCACTGGACAGGTATAGTGCAGTGACAGTGCATTTAAACAAGTTTTTACTTCCCAGGCAATGATACCATGTAGTAACTGCTGGCATACTGTCCATGGCCATCGTTGCACTGCCTGTGTACATCATGTGCCCCTGTGATTGAGACATGTATATCCAACTGTGTAATGCACGGATATGTTGCATGTGTAGTAATGGCATTCTCACTTTGTCATCCTCACAGGTTGATGCCCACCAGAAGCAGCAGATATGGCTGACCATCGTCCGGGCAGTGAGATCCGTGGGGGTCTACAAGCGCCGGATCCGCAACTGCCAGAAGAGGTGGCAGGACCTTAGGGGCTGGACCCGGAAGATCGCACGGGTCCAGCTGAAGCTGTCGCCTCCTCGCAGGAGGGGCAGACACCGGACCCTGACCCCCACATGCTCAGGATCCTGGCGGTGGTCTTCCCTGATCTGGATGGGCAGCTGAAGGCCAGAGAGCAGCAAGGAGGGGTGAGTCCATGACTGCATTGTGAACTATGTCTGCCATGCTATGTGCCCTCCTCTGGCCTGGTTAAACTTCCACAGTACATCAGTCATGTGGTCCAGGACCCATGTCCCTCTATTGTGCACTGCCCACTCCTCATCTGATACCCAGGTGTGGCCCTTACAGTAAGGGAATTGTGTCACTTGGGTACTGTGTCCTTGCAGTTTGCTTGACTCAAGGTGGGGGACAGCATCTGTTTCCCTGACTCTGTGGTGGGCATCATGGGTGGGTCCATTGCTTACACAATGCCTGTGTTCTGACATGTAATCTGCGTGTTACTTTGATATGTGGTCCAATTGCTGGGCTGATCCACCACATGTGCCTGGGGTATCTGGCACACACCCATGCTGCGGGTGGGAACAATGTTTTTGCCCCAGGAGTGTGTATATTACGTGTGTCACACATACTTAGCCAGCTGCCTACTGTCCAGGGCTCATCCCTCATTCATGTGGGGCAGGACAGTCATGCCTACTCCAGGCCATACAATACACTCTGTACTCCCACTCCCGTGTATCAGCTGACACGTTGTGCTCAGTGAATTGTCCCCTCAGGTGTCTGCCTCTGTGTCAGTGTGCTGTGGCTTCGTTGTCAGGACTGCTGGGGTGTTTCTCGGTTGGGGCTCAGCATGCCACCGGAGATGTGACCATAGGAGACGATACTTGTGTGACACATAGGTGTTTGATCACCTGACCGTGCAGACTGGGGTATACGAATGTGAAGTTCAGGCAGCTGTTTCCCATTCACAGCAGATTGTGAGGTGCTCAGGTTCAGAGGGTTGTGTTACAGGTCTCCCATATGTCCAATCGGTATGACCTGGACAGATAAGGGTTCAGATGATATGGTGTGTGGGGGATGTACATGTGCACTTGTTCAGCTCCAGGACTTGCATTCCCCATGACCTACTATTGTGACACAGTGCAGAGTGTTGTTGTCTGGCTGCCCTGCCCATGTGACTGGAGACAGTGATGTATGACTTAGCAGGCATGCCTGTGCCATGGCCTGTGACTTCCTATTAGTGATCCTGCAGGGGAGTGACATGTGCTACATGCACACCATTGTGGCAATGACTATCAGGACAGGGGTGCATCATGGTGTCTGTCGCTGGTATGCATCACATGCATTTCCTATTTGACTCTGGGCATCCCTTTCATCCGGACACCTGTACTGACTCAGTGGCAAGAGTTGTGATGTGTGCATGTTCACATGCTTAACCGGGTTCTCTGCAGTGTCCAACTACTGTGTAGGTGGTGCATGTGTCCACACTGGGGTATTGCCATCCAACAGACACCAGACAGATGGGTGCAAGGCCAGGTGGGATGTGAGTGCCATGGTTGACCATCAGACTGACAATTGGCTTCTCCTGTTCTGTTTGGGCACTTTTAACAATGTTCAACTAAGGATGCCAGGGCTTGCTCTGTAATGTGCTGTACTAACTGTGGTGTGTGCGTACGGTGCAGGTGACTGATGTCTGTCTGTTTCCCTATTGATTGCAGATACATCCACGGCCACAGGAGGGGACAGCTCCACGGACCAGGAGGAGCCGCAGAGCCAGACTGGGTCAGCAGCCGAGGAGTGGTCGGAGGGACCCAGTGGCACGGAGGGCGAGGGAGCCACACCGAGGAGTCCTCAGCACCATCCACCTCAGCAGAGGACCACAGCAGCTCGGAGGATGACTCCCTTATGGAGGCGGGTGTCAGCAGCCACCACACCCCAGATAGTGTTGCTGTCCCCGCCACCACCACCACCACCACCAACACCGCCCTCCCATCGGCTCCCATTTCCGAGGTCCGTGGAGGCTCCCATGTTCGGGAGCGTGTCTCCTTCGGGCCAGGCACCGCACCCCCTGCCCTTGTGTCCCCTGCTGCCCTGAGTGAGGAGTCTGTGTACCTCCTTCGCCAGCTCCATGTAGGGCAGACAGCGTTGCTGAGTGTCCTCCATGCCCACACCACTCTGTTGATTCAGCTGGTGTCGTTCATGGAGGGCATCTCATCGGGCATGTCTGCCCTACAGAGGGGCAATAGGTCCATGGACTCCTCCCTGACGGCAGCAGTGTCCCTCCTCCGACAGTCCCTCACCCCTCCTGCCTCTGCCCCATCCACACTCCCCAGCACCTTACCTGTCCCAAGCACACACACACCGGCACAGGCACATACCAGCACAGACACAAGCAGCACACAGACACACACGCCACAAACAAGACGCACACGCACGCACAGTCAGGGGACTGAAACCACACTCACAGGGGATGGGGCCCAGGCACACACACACGCATCCACGAGCACTGCGCAGTCCTCAGTTACCTCTCCCTCCAAAGCCCCCTCCCTTGCCTCACCTGCAACAAAAAAGACACAGCGGCTCTTCCTCAGTGACCTCGGCCTCTTCCCCTCCGATCCAGCTGATACAGCATTCAGGGGGAAGAGGAAGCCCACCCACACGGAGCGGAGTGCCCCTCGCCCCGGACACCCTCCCCCAGGCGCAGACCGACTGACGCCCCCACCCGCAAGTCCCCCCGGACCCGGAAGAGCAAGACCCTGCCACCGCCCTGCAGCTCAGGCACCAAGTCTCCTTCCTCCATCCCTCAGGACCCCACTCCACAGGTGCCCCCACCACACCCTGCCCCAGGTTCCCCCACCCACAGATACACCATCCCCAAAAGGATCAGGCCTTCTCCCCCTGCCACTTGCTCTTCCGGCCCCACAACTCCCGCTGCGCTTGTCTGTGCCACTGGTGTGGTGAGGGTGTCCTCCCCCTCTGTCCTGCCCACCTTACCTGATCCCCATTCTCCTCCCCTGGAGATAGGCACTGCAGTGGAGGCCACTACCACCCTGTCTGACTTGGGCACTGCAGTGGCGAACCTGTCCACTCCATCTGCACGGTCTACTGCAGTCGTGCCGGCGCCCACACCATCTGAGTCATGCCCCCCAGTTGTGCCGGCACACACCATGTCAGACACCTCCACTGCAGTTGTCAGTGGCTCTCCAGCACCCACCACCCCTTCCCTGCCTCCTTCTGGTGAGCCCTGATCCTGTCCCTGCGGTGCCTGGCCTGCCCCCGTATGCCCCTCCGAGGGGATTGTCCCTGGTTTTCATCAGTGCAGGCATGCGTAGGGTGACATCTGCCACTGTCACCCTGTTATGACTTTCATGATGGACTGGCCATTGGCCTTTGTTTATTTTTTACATGACTCCAACTTTTGAACCCACATATGCTGAATAAAGCAACTTTCTGTTCTCTAGTGCTTTTGCTTCTGATGTACATGATGTTGATGATGCTAACCATGCCCTTGCTGCAGTGATGGTGATATTTGGTCTCATGAATATGTAGTGTTACTGTGCAGGAACCCATGTGGTCCAGGGGGACTGTGTCCTATCCTGTGGTGTATCCATGTCATCCTTAGCAGCATCTGAGGGTGTCATGTTTTCAATATTTGGCAATGGGATTTCCTACTTACATTAGCAATGTCACATCTGTGGCTTCCACCCCTGCACATCTGTTGTGCTTGCCATTGTTCAATTAGTCTACTTCCCTGACCGTGTGGCCATCTCCACTGGACATGCAGGTTTGGGCATCAATGGGGAAGGACTCATCTGTGTTGTCAGTGCAACTTGCTATACATGTGTGTTGGATCTGTCCTGATGATTTCGTTGACACTCCCATGACCAGGCTGATGTGACAGGAGCCTTCATTTGGTGCTAATTGTTGACTGTGTGACCAAGTGTTCTGCTGACATGATGGAGCCCTACTGAGGCGACATATGGCACAGCTTTCCTCACACAGGAGTGGAGTCCCCTCATGGCAGTGTGTGCTCCTGTGACATCGCCTGCGCCCAAGGTGTGTGTTGTATGAGCATGTCTGTGTGTTCACTTCCATTTTGCTGTGCATGCTGGGATCCCTAGTGATGTTCCTGTTTGTGATGCTTGCTGAGTTGACCTATGTTCCCCCAAAGTCTTCTCCCTGGGTTCTCTGTGATGTGGGTGCATGGCACATTACTGGTCATCAGGGTGTCACCTATAGGTGTGTTTGCTGTCAGGGCTGAGTTTGTGGGCAGACGCTGATGGGTCACAGTCAGGATTCCCCTTGGCACTTGTTGTTTACACCTGTCATGTGATTTCCGGTTTGTGTTAGCTTTCATTGGTTGTGACACGCTGTGTGTGTGACTGCTGGCACTCCTCAGGGTCAGGGCTGCAATGTTGGTAGTTGTCTATGTGTGTTCTTTGTGGGTGACCTTGGCTTCTTCATTGGTGTGTGACTGTGGCTGGGATCCCATTGGTTGGTGTGGTATTGCCGTCATGTCAATGTACAGCGTAGTGTGCAGTGTGTCAGACATTCAGGAGTCTTGTTGAGTGGCCATGTGTGATGTGTTTCTGCACCTTGGTTCCCACCACCACCCTGGGATTGTCATGGGTGCATGTGCAATGTCACCAGTGCATGTGAGCTTCACTGCTGCACATTGTTGGAGGTCGAGGTGTGTGGTGTTGAGTGTGTGCAGATGAGAGTTGTTGCCCGGCTAGACCCCTGCCTCCATGTTGGCCTTGGCTTACTGGCCGTGCTGATTGATTTGTGCTTGTGTAGGTGTGATGGTAGTTTGTTGCTCAGGACACATGACTGTGGTTCACAGTGTGAACGACATCTAGCTTTGTCATCACAGTGGGATTGTAATGCAGCCCAGGCTCACCACATTGTGGGGGCCCTGGGGGTAGTGCTGTGGTGTCTCTGTGTCTTGCTGTGTCAGTTGCTGTTCCTACATGCTTGTGTGACATGTGTGATTTGTGCTCCCTCTCATCTGACAATGCCTGATTGCCCACATAGGGGATTTGGATCCATGAGTTACCTTTGTGTGGCACTGTATGCACATCTGCGTAATTGGTATTCAGGCCTCCTCATGTGTTGTGTGGTTGCCTGGGGAAACTGGTAACCCCCCCCCCCTCACCTGTTGTGTTTGATGCAGTGTGGGTCTGCCTGCTTGTGTTTGTGCATCTGCACCACTGCAGTGGCATATCTTTAGTGTGCCATTGGCTGTATGTTTTTTGGTGTGTTTCCCCTGCTGTCCCTGGGACTCCTAGGTCATCAGTCAGCACAATGATCATTGTTTGTGTGTCCCATTGCTGCCATGGTATGGTATCTGTTCACCTCACATCTACAGTCTCCACAGGGTATCTGCATTTGTGTGCCCATTGGTGCAAATATGTGGGTCTGCATTCTGATGGTCACTTCTGTCATTGTGTCATTGATGAATGTTGACGGTGTCAGCCCCCATGGGTGATGTTTGTCTGCACATGGCTAAAGGTATGTCTTATTTGCACTGCACTGTTTGCCTCCCCAATCTATGTTGCTATGGGACACAAGCACTACTTTGCCACTGATGTGTTTGTTGTTCTGTGACCAGGAATCATCCATGCAGTTTGGCAGTTGCAGCTTTTTCTTTGTCAACACTTACATTTTGGTCACTGTGATGATGGGGTTTGGACCCCATTGCCACAATGTTCAAAATGTGCTTCAGCTATGGACCCCACACTTACATTTTGGTCACTGTGATGATGGGGGTTTGGACCCCATTGCCACAATGATCAAAATGTGCTTCAGCTATGGACCCCACACTTACATTTTGGTCACTGTGATGATGGGGGTATGGACACCATTGCCACAATGTTCAAAATGTGCTTCAGCTATGGACCCCACACTTACATTTTGGTCACTGTGATGATGGGGGTTTAAACCCCATTGCCACAATGTTCAAAATGTGCTTCAGCTATGGACCCGACACTTACATTTTGGTCACTGTGATGATGGGGGTTTGGACCCCATTGCCACAATGGTCATGGCCTGCTTGCATTGTGGGGGCCACACACATTTATGTGTGGCACATGTGATAGGGGTCACATTGTATGTTCAAAGTCATGTTCAGTGTTGTAGGCATTTGACACAGTCTACACACGCTTGTCATGGTGTTGGGGGATGTCTTTATGTTGCATTCTTTATGTTGGTGTGTGCTTGTTGTGTCATGTATTAGCCATCCTGTGAGTGGGGGTGTTGTTGGTGGTAGGCATCCAGCCCCCATGGGTAGAGGTGGTAGTAGTGGTAGGCATCTGGCACCCCTAGGTAAGGGTGGTAGTAGTGACAGGCATCCAGCCCCCATGGGTGGAGGTGGTAGTAGTGGTAGGCATCTGGCACCCCCTGGGTAGAGGTGGTAGTAGTGGTAGGCATCTGACACCCCCTGGGTAGGGGTGGTAGTAGTGACAGGCATCCAGCCCCCCATGGGTAGAGGTGGTAGTAGTGGTAGGCATCTGGCACCCCCTGGGTAGGGGTGGTAGTAGTGACAGGCATCTGGCACCCCCTGGGTAAGGGTGGTAGTAGTGGTAGACATATGGCACCCCCTGGGTAAGGGTGGTAGTAGTGACAGGCATCCAGCCCCCCATGGGTAGAGGTGGTAGTAGTGGTAGGCATCTGGCACCCCCTGGGTAGAGGTGGTAGTAGTGGTAGGCATCTGACACCCCCTGGGTAGGGGTGGTAGTAGTGACAGGCATCCAGCCCCCATGGGTAGAGGTGGTAGTAGTGGTAGGCATCTGGCACCCCCTGGGTAAGGGTGGTAGTAGTGACAGGCATCCAGCCCCCCATGGGTAGAGGTGGTAGTAGTGGTAGGCATCTGGCACCCCCTGGGTAGAGGTGGTAGTAGTGGTAGGCATCTGGCACCCCTGGGTAAGGGTGGTAGTAGTGACAGGCATCCAGCCCCCATGGGTAGAGGTGGTAGTAGTGGTAGGCATCTGGCACCCCCTGGGTAAGGGTGGTAGTAGTGGTAGGCATGTGGCACCCCTGGGTAAGGGTGGTAGTAGTGGTAGGCATCTGGCACCCCTGGGTAAGGGTGGTAGTAGTGACAGGCATCCAGCCCCCATGGGTAGAGGTGGTAGTAGTGGTAGGCATCTGGCACCCCTGGGTAAGGGTGGTAGTAGTGACAGGCATCCAGCCCCCCATGGGTAGAGGTGGTAGTACTGGTAGGCATCTGGCACCCCTGGGTAAGGGTGGTAGTAGTGGTAGGCATCTGGCACCCCTGGGTAGAGGTGGTAGTAGTGGTAGGCATCTGACACCCCCTGGGTAGGGGTGGTAGTAGTGACAGGCATCCAGCCCCCCATGGGTAGAGGTGGTAGTAGTGGTAGGCATCTGGCACCCCCTGGGTAAGGGTGGTAGTAGTGGTAGGCATGTGGCACCCCCTGGGTAGAGGTGGTAGTAGTGGTAGGCATCTGGCACCCCCTGGGTAAGGGTGGTAGTAGTGGTAGGCATGTGGCACCCCCTGGGTAAGGGTGGTAGTAGTGGTAGGCATCTGGCACCCCCTGGGTAAGGGTGGTAGTAGTGACAGGCATCCAGCCCCCCATTGGTAGAGGTGGTAGTAGTGGTAGGCATCTGCTACCCCCTGGGTAAGGGTGGTAGTAGTGACAGGCATCCAGCCCCCCATGGGTAGAGGTGGTAGTAGTGGTAGGCATCTGGCACCCCCTGGGTAAGGTTGGTAGTAGTGACAGGCATCCAGCCCCCCATGGGTAGAGGTGGTAGTAGTGGTAGGCATCTGGCACCCCCTGGGTAAGGGTGGTAGTAGTGACAGGCATCCAGCCCCCCATGGGTAGAGGTGGTAGTAGTGGTAGGCATCTGGCACCCCCTGGGTAGAGGTGTGTTAGGGTTAGTGCAAGAAATATAGCACAGCCTCACACTGAGCCATAAAGAATATATGTGCAATCATATTGTTGTTGTGTATTTTGCGGCGAAAACAATATGTAAATAAGTCCTTGGTTTATTGTTAATATGCACAATTATTATGAGGCCTTATTAATGCACTAAAACTATTGTAAAAATCTTTGCATTTGCTTATGCTTGTTCCTGGAGTAAAAGTCAAGGAGCTCTTCCTAAAAAATCATGCTGCCAAATCAAAGAGTAATTTGCATACATATCACGTTGCCTACTTGACAGTTGAGGCACGTGCAACACGTTTCTCTGCCTCCCCAACTGAAGAACCCCACCCTTCAAGAACTGTATAAAAGCCCCTGAAACCCAACTGCACACGCGCTCGTTTTCATTCTTCCTCACCTGAATTCCAGAGACATCTTCGTGCCTGCAGAAAGAGGTTTCTCTCACCGAAGCTCCCATTCCCAGCTGGGTCTCCACAGCAACGCTGACTCGGAGATTCTTCTTCCGGTTCTGAATCCTTTCCGGTCCTGCATCCTGTCTGCTCCGACCTGAAACACAAAGCAAGGAGAAAAGGTCAAGTAAGATTATCGTGTGTGTGAATAGAAGCACATTTGAAGAGACTAAGGTAATTTGATTACTATTTCTTTCTTTTGGAGTCAAAGCTGAATGCCTACAAAGAAAAACGATAATTTATGAGTTGTCAAGACAAGACACAATTATTTCTTAGTGCGCACAAGAAACAAGTTTTGAGAAATAAGGCATGCTTACAGATAATTTCCTTGGAACATTGGAACATTTCCCAGAACCTTGAAATAACGAAGGGCAGCAATTATGCCTGTAAAGAAAAAGATCAAGAGAAAGGACAATAAATAAGGACATTTCTCAGATTCATTATATATATGTTATTATAAGGTTCATTATTAGTAAGTGAGAGTCAAAAGCACATTATACTGAGGACTATGATTGGTGCATAATAGTGAATGTTGTTCCTTTATTTTTACAGATATTGTCAGAATAATAATTTGTGCTGCATATTTAAATGAACATTTTTATGGTGAAAATAACCACAAGCACTGAAAGGTATTTTTCCTAAGATGATAATGTATAATAGATAGTCGAGATGGAAACAGTATATGAGAAGAGTTAATGTGTTTTCACTTCTGTTTTATAGAGATATCAGCTCACAGACGTAATAATACCTGAAATAAGGAAAAGAGTGGCGTCAATTGAAGCTGTAACCAGTGGAGTGTTTTCTTTTGTTTATTATTTTGTCCCTTTTTTCCCCCTTCCCCTGGAGATCTATACTTATCGGACTGCGTTGTGAAATCAGTCAGATGGGTAGAGGTTTTTAGGGGCAGAAGAGAAATACCGTCTCATCTCTCAAGTTGAACAACCTGGACTTCAGGTGAGTGAAGGTTTAACAGAAGCGCAAGCCTTCACAACAATTTAAGTTCTCCTTGAGAGATATGGACTTGGAAGAAGACAGGATAGATGGCCAAGCCATGGCTCAAGCCTTAGTTGAAGATGTAGAGAGGAATAATTCGGTAACCTTGATGTTACAACAAATGCAGTTAGAAATAGATAAGTTAAAACAGGAAAACTTATCATTGCGTCAGGAGGTGGTGCGTTATAAACCTAGAGAATCTTTATGGGAAGCCCCTTTTCACTCCACTTTTAAAACCCCTGCAGAAACAGGAACCAGGACTAAGACCTCCAATGCCTTTACGACATCAGAAACAACCACATCACCAGTACAAGTGACTGTGGCAGTACCTAATGTTGTGCCTTTAGCTGCACCAGAACGTTTCTTTGGAGATAGTAACAAGTTTAATGTTTTTATTAGTCAATGCCAATTACACTTTATTTGTAAACCACAATTGTTTCCTACTGATGCAACTAAAGTTGCTTTTGTGCTTTCTTATTTAGGGGTACCGCAGCTAACTGGTCCATCCCATATATCGATAGAGATGATCTTATTTTGCATAATTGGCCTTTGTTTAAGAGAACCATGACAAAATTGTTTGCAAAACACACTTATGTTCAAGCCAGTGATAACGAGTTACTTAATTTAAAGCAAGGAAGTAAAGATTTGTTAACGTATGTAACCACATTTAATAGGTTATTAACTGAGACTCAGTGGCCAGAAGAAAAACGCACTTCTTTATTTTATAGGGGTTTGCGAGATGATTTAAAAGATGCTCTGGCCCACATTGTGGAATTACCTGAGGATTATTCGGACTTTGTAGATCTGGTGGTAAAGTTAGATCACCGTATGGGAGAGCTAAAAGGGGATAAATCAAGAATGGAAGCCAGATTCTCAACAGTGAAACATGATAAGAAAGAGTCAGATAATAAGGTATCAGAACCAGAGCCTATGCAGATAGGAACCATAAAAGGACCTTTGACTAGTGAAGAGAAAGAAAGAAGGAGAAAATTAAATTTATGTCTATATTGTGCCCGATCTGGACATTTCGCCAAAGATTGTCCTATCAAGCCTAACACACCTAAAAAGACAAATGCCTTAGTGATGAGTCCAGTGGAGCAGGAAAACTAAAAACTCGTCAAGAACGGGGATCGCTTGTACGAGTAACAAAAAGTCACAGATCTCACAATATTTAGCAAACACAGTGGCCCGAATACCTCGACATTTTGTTATTCAGGTCATTTTAATCATTAGTACTCAACTGCGACATTCTGTACCAGTCCTATTGGATTCTGGAGCTACAGGCAATTTTGTGGATATAAAGTTAGCTCAAAGGTTACATATTCCAACAGAGGTTAAAACTCAACCAGAATCAGTTTGTGCAGTTGATGGTTCTGCATTATCTTCAGGACTGATAACAAAACAAACTTGTCCCATTATTATGGTCTGTCAAAATGGTCATACAGAAAAAATAAGTTTTGATTTGATTGATACACCTACATTTGGTCTTATTCTAGGTGTACCTTGGTTAACAGCACATAACCCTAAAATAAATTGGACTTTACGAACAGTAACTTTAGATTCCTTTCATTGTCGAGAATGTTGTTATCAAGAAGCACATAATGATTCCATGACTGTTTTACATTGTGCCAATATCATAACACCTTCTCCTAGAATTCCACTTGAGTATCAAGCATTTAAAGATGTTTTTGATCCAGTAAAAGCTTGTACATTACCCCCACATAGATCATATGATTGTCGTATTGATTTAATACCTGGGGCCCCACTACCTAGCAGTAGAGTTTATGCTCTTTCTGAAGAAGAAACTAAATATTTGAGAACCTATTTAGATGAATTATTGGCATCAGGTTTCATTCGACACTCCACATCCCCTGTTTCTTCGCCACTATTTTTCATTCCTAAACGTGACGGAGGCTTGCGCGCATGTATAGATTATCGCGGATTGAATAAAGCTACAATAAAAATAAGTACCCTTTGCCGTTAATTCCAGTTCTTCTTGACCAACTGCGCCACTCAACTATATACACTAAGTTGCACTTACGAGGGGCTTACCATCTTGTCCGAGTCAAGGAGCATGACGAGTGGAAAACAGCTTTCCGAACCAAATTTGGATTGTTTGAATACACCGCCATGCCCTTTGGCTTGTGTAATGCCCCTGCAGCCTTTCAATACTTTATAAATGAAGTATTGAATGAATTCCTTGATATCTGTGTAATAGTTTACATAGATGACATACTCATCTATTCCAAAACCAAGGAAGAGCATACACATCAAGTAAGAGCAGTTCTTGCCAAATTGCAAGAAAACCATTTATTTGCAAAATTAGAAAAATGTATATTTAATACAGACACTGTAGAGTTTCTTGGATATTGTTTATCCCCAGCAGGAATCATGATGGACCCAAAGAAAGTGAGCGCTATTGAGGACTGGCCAGAACCCACATCAGTAAATGAAGTGCAGAAAATTTTGGGTTTCGCCAATTTCTATAGACGATTTGTACCTCATTTTGCAGAGACAGTAGTACCCATTACTAAACTTTTACAGAAAGGACAAGTTTTTTCTTGGACAGATCAGGCAGCCCAAGCTTTTACTCATTTAAAAAACAAATTCACTTCTGCTCCTTTATTAAGACATCCAGATCCGGATCTTCCTTTCTTTGTAGAAGCGGATGCTTCACAAATGGCAGTAGGAGGAGTTCTCTCACAGAGAGATGAGCAGGATGGACAGTTACATCCTGTAGCATTTTATTCTAAAAAACTACTCCCCGCCGAGCAGAATTACACAGTGGCAGAGAGAGAACTCTTAGCGATCAAGTTAGTTTTCACTGAATGGCGACATCATTTAATGGGAGCAAAATATCCTGTAACCATATTCAGTGACCATAAGAATTTACAATTCTTTAGTTCTGTAAAGGCACTCACACCTCGTCAAATGCGATGGTTAAATTTCTTTAGTGCTTTTGATTTTGTGATTACTTACAGACCAGGGACACAACAAGTGCAATCAGATATTTTATCAAGATATGGTTACACTACTAAATCTAAGAAAGATGTAATAAGTCCTCCTATTATTCCTCCACAGAAAATATTGGCTCCCATTATACAAGACGATTTCATGATGATAGTTAGATCAGAACATCTTAAATTAAATGCACAAGAATGGCTAAAAAATCCAAAAACTCAATTCAAGATGGTTTATTTTATCATAATTCTTTATTATTCCTACCAAGCATTGAATTACAAAGAAAAGTGTTAGCATGGCATCATGACTCGACCTTAGCAGGTCATCCAGGATATCAAAAAACTCTAGATAATTGCAAGAAACATTTTTGGTGGTCCTCGCTGATCACAGACGTTCAAAACTATGTAACAGCCTGTCCTATTTGTGCTAGAAATAAATCATCACATAAAGCACCAGCTGGACTTTTGCAGCCATTATCAAACCCTCCAACTCCTTGGCATACTATAAGTGTAGATTTCATTTCTAACTTGCCCGCAGCAAATAAGTATACCACTATTTTGGTAGTTGTGGATTATTTATCCAAAATGGCACATTTCATTCCTCTACTTAAACTTCCCACTGCAATAGAATTTACTGACATTTTTATAAAAGACATAGTGCGTTTGCATGGCTTGCCGACCAAAATTGTGTCCGATAGAGGTAGTCAATTTACTTCTAAATTTTGGATGAATCTATGTAAAAAACTACAGATGGACATAGCCCTTTCCACCGCCTTCCATCCGGAAACTGATGGTCAGACGGAAAGAACAAATCAAACATTGTTACAAACATTATGTTGTTTAATGGCTGAATTTACCAGTGAATGGGACAAAGCATTGCCATTAGCAGAATTCATTTATAATAACAACGTACATTCTGCTACACAATGTACCCCATTTTATTTTTTAAATGGTTACCATCCAAGAACTTTACCCATAACGATAACTTCTTCCCTTACACCTGCTGTCACAGAACGACTTAATCATTTATTAGACATTCAAGAAAAGGCAAAAAGACATTTAAAGAATTACAAAAAAGTAATGAAAAAACAAGCAGATAAGCACAGAAATGTCGCTCCCGATTATCAAGTTGGAAATAAAGTCTGGCTTTCAACCAAAAATTTGAATATGATAGGTCCTCGAAAATTACAACCACGTTATATTGGACCCTTCCCCATAAATCGAGTTATAAACCCAGTAACTGTACAATTAGACTTACCTTCTGAATATTCTATGCATCCCACCTTTCATGTCTCCCTGTTAAAACCTTACAATCCTGAAACTAGACCTGAACCTCCACCCCCACCTATCCCCATTGATGGTCATTTAGAATATGAAGTACAACGTGTTTTAGATGCCAAAAGGATTCAAGGTAAACTGTATTATTTGATAGCATGGAAAGGCTATCATGCTGATGAAAACTCTTGGGAACCAGCATCCTTTGTTCACGCTCCAAGATTAGTGAGACAGTTTCACTTGAGATTTCCACAGAAACCTCGCCCTGTAGGGCGGCCTTTGAGGGGAGCGACTGTTAGGGTTAGTGCAAGAAATATAGCACAGCCTCACACTGAGCCATAAAGAATATATGTGCAATCATATTGTTGTTGTGTATTTTGCGGCGAAAACAATATGTAAATAAGTCCTTGGTTTATTGTTAATATGCACAATTATTATGAGGCCTTATTAATGCACTAAAACCATTGTAAAAATCTTTGCATTTGCTTATGCTTGTTCCTGGAGTAAAAGTCAAGGAGCTCTTCCTAAAAAATCATGCTGCCAAATCAAAGAGTAATTTGCATACATATCACGTTGCCTACTTGACAGTTGAGGCACGTGCAACACGTTTCTCTGCCTCCCCAACTGAAGAACCCCACCCTTCAAGAACTGTATAAAAGCCCCTGAAACCCAACTGCACACGCTTGCGCTCGTTTTCATTCTTCCTCACCTGAATTCCAGAGACATCTTCGTGCCTGCAGAAAGAGGTTTCTCTCACCGAAGCTCCCATTCCCAGCTGGGTCTCCACAGCAACGCTGACTCGGAGATTCTTCTTCCAGTTCTGAATCCTTTCCGGTCCTGCATCCTGTCTGCTCCGACCTGAAACACAAAGCAAGGAGAAAAGGTCAAGTAAGATTATCGTGTGTGTGAATAGAAGCACATTTGAAGAGACTAAGGTAATTTGATTACTATTTCTTTCTTTTGGAGTCAAAGCTGAATGCCTACAAAGAAAAACGATAATTTATGAGTTGTCAAGACAAGACACAATTATTTCTTAGTGCGCACAAGAAACAAGTTTTGAGAAATAAGGCATGCTTACAGATAATTTCCTTGGAACATTGGAACATTTCCCAGAACCTTGAAATAACGAAGGGCAGCAATTATGCCTGTAAAGAAAAAGATCAAGAGAAAGGACAATAAATAAGGACATTTCTCAGATTCATTATATATGTTATTTAAGGTCATTATTAGTAAGTGAGAGTCAAAAGCACATTATACTGAGGACTATGATTGGTGCATAATAGTGAATGTTGTTCCTTTACTTTTACAGATATTGTCAGAATAATAATTTGTGCTGCATATTTAAATGAACATTTTTATGGTGAAAATAACCACAAGCACTGAAAGGTATTTTCCTAAATGATAATGTATAATAGATAGTCGGAGGGAAACAGTATATGAGAAGAGTTAATGTGTTTTCACTTCTGTTTTATAGAGATATCAGCTCACAGACGTAATAATACCTGAAATAAGGAAAGAGTGGCGTCAATTGAAGCTGTAACCAGTGGAGTGTTTCTTTTGTTTATTATTTTGTCCCTTTTTTCCCCCTTCCCCTGGAGATCTATACTTATCGGACTGCGTTGTGAAATCAGTCAGATGGGTAGAGGTTTTTAGGGGCAGAAGAGAAATACCGTCTCATCTCTCAAGTTGAACAACCTGGACTTCAGGTGAGTGAAGGTTTAACAAGGTGGTAGTAGTGGTAGGCATCTGACACCCCCTGGGTAGGGGTGGTAGTAGTGACAGGCATCCAGCCCCCCATGGGTAGAGGTGGTAGTAGTGGTAGGCATCTGGCACCCCCTGGGTGAGGGTGGTAGTAGTGACAGGCATCCAGCCCCCCATGGGTAGAGGTGGTAGTAGTGGTAGGCATCTGGCACCCTCTGGGTAGAGGTGGTAGTAGTGGTAGGCATCTGGCACCCCCTGGGTAAGGGTGGTAGTAGTGGTAGGCATCTGGCACCCCCTGGGTAGAGGTGGTAGTAGTGGTAGGCATCTGACACCCCCTGGGTAGGGGTGGTAGTAGTGACAGGCATCCAGCCCCCCATGGGTAGAGGTGGTAGTAGTGTTAGGCATCTGGCACCCCCTGGGTAGAGGTGGTAGTAGTGGCAGGCATCTGACACCCCCTGGGTAGGGGTGGTAGTAGTGACAGACATCCAGCCCCCATGGGTAGAGGTGGTAGTAGTGGTAGGCATCTGGCACCCCCTGGGTAAGGGTGGTAGTAGTGGTAGGCATCTGGCACCCCCTGGGTAAGGGTGGTAGTAGTGGTAGGCATCTGGCACCCCCTGGGTAAGGGTGGTAGTAGTGGTAGGCATCTGGCACCCCCTGGGTAGGGGTGGTAGTAGTGACAGGCATCCAGACCCCCATGGGTAGAGGTGGTAGTAGTGACAGGCATCCAGCCCCCATGGGTGGAGGTGGTAGTAGTGGTAGGCATCTGGCACCCCTGGGTAAGGGTGGTAGTAGTGACAGGCATCCAGCCCCCATGGGTAGAGGTGGTAGTAGTGGTAGGCAACTGGCACCCCTGGGTAGAGGTGGTAGTAGTGGTAGGCATCTGACACCCCCTGGGTAGGGGTGGTAGTAGTGACAGGCATCCAGCCCCCCATGGGTAGAGGTGGTAGTAGTGGTAGGCATCTGGCACCCCCTGGGTAAGGGTGGTAGTAGTGACAGGCATCCGGGCCCCTATGTGTATATGTGGCATTGGTGATGGCCATCCCGCCCCTATGGTGCTGCTGTTGCTGGTGTAAGTAATTTCTGCATCCCTCTGTGTGTGTGTGATATGTCGGGTACGTGTGGTTTGTTTTTGTGGTTGGTGTCTGACTTACCTTCTGCGCCGTACGCGTCCGTGCCTGTTCCGGTAGTAGATGTAGAATATTGGTAGGATCGGCACGATGGGATTCATGGTTGGTTCGTCTCGTTCGTCTTTCTCGTTGCTTCGCCTCGTCCTCGTCGCTGGCGTGTTCGTCTCGTAGCCGTGGATCATGTTGTGGCGCGAATCGGAGCTTATGTGCGCCTCTCCCGGATGCTTTGACGTGCCGCTGCGTACGGGAAGCGCATCGTACTTGTCCGGCCAGACGGGGCTGCATTTTGGCTTCCGTGCGACTCGATTCTGCGTTTACGGATCCGGCTCGGTCGGGGAACAGGACCTGGATTGGGTGAGTACGACTGGGTCGGAATCTATGCTGTTGTGCGCATCGTACTTGCTCGTTCGGAATAATGTGCGGTTCGGTCGGGAAACAGGCATTCGCATGGCTTTTCCCGACCGAATGATGTTAGGTGCGCCTCCGACCGAGATCGGAATCGGCCCCTAAGTGTCTCCTTCCAGTAACTTCAGAATGCTAGTTGAAGTTTAGAAATGTGAAATTCAGAAAAAGAGGAGTTCAATCAGTGATAGTAAGGCTCAGGTCCAATATTCTTCAACCACTAAGGTGTGGGCTGCAGTTGAAAACACGAGTTTCATGAACCAATGGCAGTTTATTTCCAACCTGAGGCTTATGTTCAAACAGTTCCACTGTATAGATCCCTGGACTCTCCAGAGATCTGCCTCCTTATTTATACAATTTAAAGGCTCGACATGGCATGTGTTTTGCAAAGGTTGAGGTGAGGTTTCTGTTAAGTAAGTAGTGGGTGAATATTTTCTGCAGGTATTGTATCCCGCTACATCAGTAAGCCTTGTGCATAGCACAAAGCATTTTCAACTTTATACCTGCATCTACTGAGAGTGAGTGGTGAGCTTTTAAGGTTGATTTTATTATTTTGTGCTGCCATAAGTTCAGATATATTCTTCCTGTTTGGTTCTAGATGTTAAGCCTGTCTGTAAGTTTCTTAGAGAGCACAATGCAAGCAATTTTTCAGAAGTCTGCAAGAGTCATCACAAGAGCTCTTGTCAACTCCACCAAGTGGTCAGTTAGGAGGAGCAGCAGCAGTCGCCAGAGGAGAGAAAGATTAAAGCACTTGAGCACTGTATTGACATGGGAGAATGAAGGAGATATCAGAGTGGAATATCGCTCCTAAAATCCTGACTTTCAATGTAGTTGAAGTTGATGCTCCTGTATTGACAAGCTCCTCGAGTGGCAGTGAGGTTGATTCATGACCTTCCATAATTAGGATTTCTATCTTGGCTCTCTTCTGGCAAACTAAATGTTCTGAAATGCAGAAGAATTCATGGTAGAGAGAGAAGGAGGTGTTGGCCTGATTCACCAGCCTCTTTTCTAGCATAAAGAAGATTTGAGTTTCATTCGTGTACATTTGCAGCTATGTGGTTCATTGTACGAGAGACAGTCACTGTTTTGGTCACAGCCTTTACAGATCCTGAATGAAAGAATATATCTCTTATATAGTGCACAAAGCAAGCTGAAACACCTCTTATGTTACCAATATTTTAGTAGATACTGGACGTGAGGCACAGGGAAAACAATATGATGAGCCTGGTATTGCAGATTAAGTGGGTAAGCTGCAACTTAACAACTAGGTCGCATCTTCTCCTAGCAGACAATACCATTCACCAATGATCCACTATGCCATAAACACAGTCTTTACTATTCAATAAAACTTTGTGAACGTTTTCGAAAAACCACAGAATCACAGCTCCAAGAGACAACTCTTGCCTACATTTGTAAGTGCTTCTCTGATAATATTCAATTTCTGTCAAACACAATGTATACCCCCTTGTCCCTACCATTGAACGTGTATTCTCATGTTATCAAAACCCAACTGCTTCCCGTAGTACCTCTTCTCAGCATGTTGCACTGCCCACTTCACAAACGAATGCCCGCAGATTCAGCTTGACTTAACCAGTGATGTTGGTACAGCAACACAACCTTAGAAAAACAGCAAAAACAGTTATATTTTCTGCCAACACAATCCACTTAGGCCACACATCTCCGAAAGCAATCTGATTACCACCTCCCAGTGTTCTTGATTACTTCTTCTAAGAAACCTCTCTCACTCACATCTGTGGTCGCCCCAAGCCTAAATGAATTTGTTCCACAGTCCAAATGTGGCGAGTGCAACCTCTCCAAAACCAATCCCAATAACCCTCATAATCTGAAAACTTGTCAATGAAGTCTCATTTCATGCTCTAAAACATGCGTCCAGCCACCCAGCCCTTAATAAATAAGTGCTTGAGACCTCCTGATGGGGCACACCAGATATTGTGGCATGCATATATCCCTGCCAACCCATCTCTGATCTGTCTTACCCTTTGATAGCCACACCCATAAACTAGCACACTTATACTTGTTGCCTGTATTGTCTGCATCCTCAAACTTCCCCCCAACCTCCCTTTGGCCAGCTCAGAAACCTGAAAAGCCCTGAAAAACCATCAAAACATACTTAGCTCATAAAGCACCCTCTTACTCTCATCCACTCAAACTGCTGGCAGCTCTGCCACCAACCTGGCCAACTGAGCTACCGTAATAGGATGCTTTACTTGTTCCTAACTCTACCCTTTCAAGTACAACTGTCCAATATATGCCTACCCCTTTTATCAACTGCTGTAGGGCCATAATCACACCTTAACTTGCGATGAAACTCTTGCCAATTTTCCAGCAATAGTCACGGCCAACAAACCTTTGCCAATCATATTCATTATAAATGTCGCCAATGCCTTGCATTGCTCCACCTGTCCTCCCTCACCATTATTCCACCATTGTGCCCCTGACGCCAAAAACTCTAGCCATGCTTGCTGGTAGGCGCTTCCTATAGACACTAAAGGTGAGCGTTCAATCATATCCATCACCCTAATCGATCTATTCACCACAGGTCAACCGGTATCACCGCTCCCTGCCAGTCTGCCTCTGGAAGCAGCCAACACAACAGAGTCTTGACCACTGAAAATGAGACAATGAGTAAACAATGTGCTGTCAGTTTTAATACTTTATTGCAAATGTCTGAAAACTAAAACCCTCTGCAGTTTCAGCACTTTCACATCACGCATCGACTGTCTGTTGAAAATATGCATCACTTACAAGTTGTCAACATTGAAAGCCAATTTTTTGTTCTTGAAGTAACTGCTCCAGAACACCAGCACCACCACCATTGGAAAGAACTCCAAAAGGCTATACATCAGGGTGAACAGGGAACAACCTGCAAGATGACTTAACATCACACTTCGCCATACAGGCCCCCTGTCCTGCTCCCTTCACCAATTCAATAGCATCATCCACTGAAGCATAGTGTACTGCTGTCCAGTCCTGAGAAATAAAATAATTTATTAAAGCCTGTCATGGATACAACAAATGTTGTATCATCTTGAACTGGCCCTTTTCTTTTTTTGGCACCATCCCAATAGAAGATACCAATAAGTTCCTCATTGGTGGATCTTTAAATGGCCTACTGTCCTTCCTTCGGCTACTACTTTGTCAAATTGACTTTGCACCACCGCCTAACCTTAAGGACTTCATAACCAAGATGAAAACCTTCTGCAACCTTCTGGCAACTTGTTGGCAACATCAAATAATGGGTTGAACCGCAACCAAAAGCTTGAAGCATTAACTCTAACATTTGTATGTGCTTTTTTCCGTTTGCCCCTATCCCTTTTCCCTCATCCTCCTGGCATCTGAGTCTGTCTCCCATGAGTTCCCTTCACTCCCAAAGGTCCATAACCAATGAACGCTGTGAGTGGGTGTTTTGCCGCACAACTAGAGATATCATGTCTAAACTTGCAACCTCCCTGTTGCAATACCCTCTGTTGTAAGCCCAAAATCCACCACCTTGTTCACTTTGGTCTCAGTCAGCCCCTCCCATCCATTCCTTGGTGGAATATTCCAGAAAGGGGCGTTAGACATATGGCAGGCCACTAGCTATAAACGTTGTGGATGCCGGCCTGGTAGGCGCCATTCATTGCAGCCAAAGGTCTGTGTCCAGTTTTCCCATTTACCTTCTGCATCTCTGGCCAAATAAGCTCTGAATTCCTCATCATATCTGATCCAGGCCAGTCCACCAATACATATCTGCACTTTTCTGATAACCTCAATATATTTAAATTAGGCAACAGTGTGCTCTGGGAACTTTCGCTATAGACACTGGCATAGATAAGAACAGCTGCTGTCCAATTTTCTATCATAACCAGCATTTTCAAATGCTCACTCAGTGGCTTTGTCAATCCCATATACTCTTTTTGTTTGTCCTCCCCAGACTTACCCTTCTGTAACTTTGCTTCCTCATGTTCCACCAGCACATCTTCCGCAACTTCCCTTTCCTCCATTTGCCCTCCAAAGCAATCTCCCTACCTTCTCTGCCAACCCCAATAGATCTCAACTGCAGTGCACCAACATGCCTACCTTTTTGTAAAGTCCGGGTCCACTGTGAAGCCATCCATTTTTGGAAACCTTTCTGCTGTCCACGACCATAGTGCTGCAATGCAAAAGTACTCAAATCCAGCACATGTAAGACACCCACTGTGCCACCACTATTATTTACCCCAGGCCACCTTCTTCCTGACAGTTTCCGACCACCAATATCATTTGTGTTATGCTGTAGTCTTATATTTTTCTCTCCCACTCTCCGCAATTTCTTCTTTTTCACCTCTTCTCCAGCATCCTCATAGTCAAGCTGTATCTCTTCTAGAGCAGTCATACCTTTACACCACCATTTTGCCACACTTGTACTCAGCACTGTACTATCTCCATTAACACATTTCAACATTTCACAACCACTGGATTTATTGAAACAATATTCTTCTCAACAGAGGCCATCCAAGGTCCACTCCCTTCATGGTCTGGATGGTGAATATACCACTTTTTTACGCACCCTTTTTCCCCGCAGTGAATTACAACGTGGTCGTTACAATGACCGCGTTGTAACCACGCATACCATTACCCCGCAAGTCGTAACAACGACTTGCGGAGGGGGGGCGCTGGATGTTGGAATAGTATAATTTACTATTCCAACTCCAGTCTGTGCAACAGTCGGGAAGGTGTTGGATTTCAAATCCAACACCTTCTGCCCCCTCCGCAAGTCGTTGTTCTGACTTGCGGAGTAATGGTATGCGTGGTTACAATGCGGTCGTTGTAACGACCGCGTTGTAATTCCCTGCGGGGAAAGGTTTTCGTTCTAAACTATGTTAAAGCTGGATGGTCCATCGAAAACTTCAAATTGGATGCACTGGCCCTAACATTCCCTTCATTAGGAGGTAAGTGGCCACATTGGACTCTCCTGGTTACTTACATCACATCATCAGGTCTCCTTCATATTCTTCACTTTCCCTCCACTGGCCCCAAGCAGTAGCCTGTCTGCCTAATTGTAACTCTCCTTTCACCTCTTCCTCCACCCACACCCAAGTCTCCCTGACTCAGACGTACCTGTTAAGTTCCCATTCCTACCTTCCTGCTGAAACAATTGCCGTTTACCCTCCTTTACCACCTGACCATTCTCCCCTGTAATCCTCACCCCCTCATCCATTGTCTACCTTTCGTCCTGTCCCACAGGGCTTCTATCCGCCTCTGTCACTTGTGGGGATATCAGTTAGGAATCCTTCTTAGCCTTTGCACCCTTTTCCTGAAACCCTCCTAGACTCCATTAGTCTAAACCCACTTCTTCCCCACTACCCCCACTCCTATTCCCTTGTCCAGCATCTCTCATGGCTGCATATACCTTAGAGGCCCACTCAGCTTTGTTATCTTTTGTGACCAGCAAACCCTTCTTTGTACCTGGCTCACTAATCCTGAATGCATGCTGGACTTTTGCAAGCACCTCCGTATTTTCCTCCTGCTGAGCATGAAGCGTGTTCCTTGTGCTTGGCGTCATAACCCTGCCCAATCCTGCTGCTCTTCATGCTGCTACTGCACCGAGCACCATCTTGTGGGGCCGGGTAACCACTAGCTATTTCCCGTCTGAGCACTTGATTGTGCCAGAATGTCCTCGGCCGTTCCTGACTCCACAGATAAACCTTCAGCTCCCTACTGTGGTATTGCCTTCTGTGCGACCACCCTAAGCCCCCTCTGCAGGTGCTTTCCACGTATCTGCAGGGCATCCCTCCTTTCCCATACTGCCCCACCCCTGTGTGGCACCGACTCTCAGGTCTTAGCGAGGAGCATGCCAGTACTGCTGAAGCCCACTCCCCCCCACATACCATCTCAGCGATCAAGCTCTCTACAGCACCCAGGCTTGCTAAGAGATGCAGGGCTCCAGAAGGTCTTTCCTCCTAGTGTCCTTCAGAACTGTCCACTCCCTTTCCTTCTCCATACCTCAACCTACTCAACTAATGCACGGGAAGTACACTACTGCCCCCAGACCTACAAAACTACCTACCTACTCCACCCTGTGTCTAAAAACCAAATTACCAAATCGCTATCTAATTCTCAAACGCTACTCAGATCCAAACCCTGCTCCTGGACCCCTCCCCCCCCCTTCAGTCGAGAATGGTACATGAACCAGTCATTCTCTGGTAATGCTACAAGAATCTGGAACTCCTTACCTCCCTCCCTTTGCCTATCAACCTGCATAGCCACCTTCAAAAAGGACCTCAAACTCCTCCTATTTGACAGACCCCTGGGTTAATCACCTTCGACCATACCTAAGTACTCTATCCATGAGATGAACTACCTTCATTGTTGTGTCCCCACCACCTTAATCAAGGCTTGAACCGTGTACATCCCTGTCCAACGGCTGCTTTTGTCCTGGTCGCAGCTACCGATGCAATATGCCTGAACGTAATTATGGTAACTGTAACTCGCTGTACCCTTGCATCATGTTACTGTTGTAAAGCGCTCTGATGCCTTCGGGTCATGTCCGCGCTATATAAAATTGCAAGTAAATAAATAAGAAAACCGCTACCTGCTCTAAGATGTAAGCCTGGGTCGAGACCCCCAAATTATCACCCACCAGACCCCCATTGGACAAAAATCTTTTAGCATGCATGTTATTCATGCTACAGTACTATCGAATATCAACACCAACAATATTGTGGCATAATAATATCTACGACATAATATCGAGGGACACAATCTAGAAAAGTAAGTGCATATAGGGAAGCATAGATTTACTGGGGCCTATGCATCAAAGTATTGTTTTGTGATTCCCAAATAGCAAATCGCTATTTGGTAATCGCAAATGCCTATACATGAAAAAAAAATCGCTATATTTTAGTGAATCGGTAAAAATCTCAATCGCTATTAGCGATTGCCAATTGCGACTCGCAGAATAGCGAATCCGCAATTAGAGAATCGCTATTAGCAAATCTGTGATTTCGATGCAGCATGATAACCTCACAACCAGGAAGCGAGGCAGCTGTTACCTGTGTACTGAGAGAGGAGGAGGCACACTGCAGTAGCACAGCGCTAGGAAGCCTGTTGGGACAGCTGAACCTGTGCAAGTAAAGCAGCATGGCATCAGGAACCACCGAGAAGGAGCCAGCACTGTGCAAAAGGAAGCTGAAGTTCAGTGAGAAGGAGTTGGAAGTCCTCATTGAGGAAGTGGTGAGGAGCCATGAAAAACTGTTTGGCAAACAGTCACGTCAGGTCCCAGAGTCTGAAAAAAGAAAAATCTGGCTGGGAATACAATCAAAAATCAGCGCAGTGGGGGTCACACAGCGCTCCATTGCGGATCTATGCAAGCGGTGGTATGACCTGCGAAGGCTAGCTGATGCAAAGAAGACTGGAGGAGGACCATCAACTCAAACAGCTTCTACACCCTTAGAGGATCTGGTGGAGTCAACCCTTTAGCCTGAAGCTGGCTTTGGAGTGATGCACATAGACACCTCTGCACAGCCCAGTACTTCCCAAGGTAAGATGCATGCAGATGAACATTCAATGCTAAATTTCATAAAATACCCCTAAAGTGAGATCAGGCTTAGTGTAGCAAATACTACTCCAGTCCACATTTTACTTGTCACACACAAATGCATTATGGGATAAGCAGGCAGACAACTCCAATAGGAAAGGCACGGAGTGATCAAAACAGCATAGGTGCATTAAAGTTCAACTAGCAAGTTAAATGTATAGACACAGTGTGTTTCAAAGTTACTTTATTAAACAAAACCATGCGCCATGTGAAATACATGTCCAAATATAAAAACTAAAATTTCACTGTTTTACATCACAGATGCACCTGCGCATGAGACAGATGAAAGTGTTGCACATGACCCTCAGGAGACTCAGCCACAGTCAGGAGAGGACAACACAGTGGCCCCATCACCCGCAACACCTGCTCACACAAGATGCAGGACAACAGTAGCACCACTACCTGCATTTGAAATGGAAGAGGAGAGCCAACCTGACCCTCCAACAACACAGGCTGGGCATACACCCACACCAAGACCCCAAGTCCAAATGTGGCACAGCAATGTCCACAACAGGAGGCGCAGGGCAAGGCCACAAAAGGCAGCTGAGGAAGGCGACGAATCAACCGTCATTGGTGGTCTTGAAAACGCAATGTTGAAGGTTCAGCGCCTGCAATGCAAACACATGCGTTCAATGCAGGCACAACTCGTATCCATTTAAAAAAACATGGTAGAGGTGAGGGACAGCATCAAAGAGCTCATAGCAGCAGTGGTGGAAGGAGGGAGGGAAACAACTGAAAACTTCAGTAACATGACACATGCCATCAAGGATTTATGCAAGGTAATGGAGGAAGACCATGTGTCCCACCACAAAAGGCACCATCAATTACTTGCCCGCTTAGATGGCTACACTAGGGCCATCAACCACCTAAGCACCACAACAGCTCTCCTGTCTCGCTGTGCTGTGGGCATGCAGGTCGAAATGACCCATTGCTGTAGTGATGTGGCCAGAGGACTGATACAGGTCACCAATGCGGTGGAGCAATTGTAAACTGCTTCAGTTGGTGGCAGTAATGTAGTGGGTGGAGGGGATAGTGAGGAGAACTCCAGCCTCAGTAGCATCATGGCACCAGTGACTGCATGCAGAAGGCGCAGTACAAGAAATACTTATGCATCAGAGGGCTCAACAAGGGATGTGACAGAGCCCACAAAACGGCCCACAGGAGTGCGTGACCGCTGAAAATAGTGTGGCATTGATGAAAGGAATGCAAGTTGGTGAGGTAACCAGTATAATTATTTTGTCAGGGCTGACGTACAAGTTCCATGGCAGTGTCATCCTGTTGCATCCTGACTGTCTCACTGCACGTTTTTTTCTTGGTATGTGTGCATTAACACTACTTGTTTTTTTGATTTAATAAATCACAATAGCAATGAAACCATGTAGTATCTTGTTTCATCATTACTCACCTTAAAAATAATTCTGTGTTATTTCTGCACGTCTCTGTCTTCCTTCTGCTGCACTCAGGATGCTTGCTGCTGGTTGAGGTTGTCCTGGGTCGTTGTCTTCATCAGGTTCAATATATGTTGGGTCCAGGGGTATACCTCTTGTAGTTGCAATGTTGTGCAACATGGCACAAGCGGCCACAATTTTGCAACAGGTACCTGGCCTGTACTGCAATGCCCCGCCAGTTTTGTGGAGGCAGCGGAACCTACTTTTCAGTAAGCCAAAGGTCCTCTGAATCACATTGCGTGTAGATATGTGCAATGCGTTGTACCGCTGCTCACTTGGTGTAGTTGGATTCAGGTATGGCATCAGTATGAATGAGCGCACAACATATGCGCTGTCACCTACATGGTAGAAGGCAATAGATTACTCACAGCTCTGTTTCACAATGCCCAGAGAGTCAGCAAAACAGTGTTACATGTGTTTACCTAGTAGGTATCCTTCATCAAATTCACCCCCAAGGAGATGTGTATGTATGCCACTAAGTCTCAAGATGTACGAATCATGCATACTACCTGGGAATCTGCCACCATAACAGTGATGATATTTTTTGCATTGCATATAACTTGTATATTCAGTGAATGATATGGCTTCCTATTCCTGTAAATGTACTCATTCACTGAGGGGGGACATATAGCTACATGCGTCCCATCAATCCAACCGAATACATGGGCATATTGGGCTATCTGATAAAGTCAAATTTGGTTTGCTGCGATTCCTGTGGTGTTGTGGGAAATCTTATGTGGTTTGGGTATCCTCGGCAACATGGCGTCCAGGAATGAATTGAAAAAGCGCAATAGTGCACTTTGGGAAACCCCTCGCGCTGCAGCTATTACACCCTGGAAGCTACCTGAAGCTAGGAGGTACAGTGAACATAGGACCTGCACATGAGTGGGGATGGCATGTGTCCTCCGAATCTGATGCTGTAGTAGTGGATCTAGTTCAGCTATCAGATCATGTATCATGTCTGAATCCAACCTATATTTCTCATAAATCTCTTCCTCTGTCTGCCCCAACAATGTAATGCGCACTCTAAAAATCCGTTCCCATATCCTCCTTCTTCTCTGTGCTGCTGCTTGTACCCTCATCCTCCTCGCCATGACGTACAGTGCGGCCATTGTGAAACACTCTGAGGCCTTCTGGGGCTGTTTAAATAGTTTTCACCTGGTTACCACCTGATTTGAATTGGTGCTATTTTACAAGTGCAAATTTACGAATCTTGGCTCATTCGCAATTTGCGAATGCTTCATGCATAGGTTTGCGATTACCAAATAGCGAATTCGCTAATAAGGAATCGCTAATTAAAAATCACAAAATAGGGAATCGCAAATTTAGCGATTTTCCGAGCAATTCTGAGAATTTTGATGATGCATTGCTTAGTGCTATTTTGCGATCGCAAACGGACGTTTTTTTGCAATTCGTACTGTTTGCGATCGCAAAATAGCTTGATGCATGTGCCCCACTATTCCCAATTCCACATCTACGTACTTTGAAAATATATGCACCATATAGGTAAATAGGTGTGGAGTTAGGCATAGATAATCTAATCTTTCTTACTTGTCGATATTTTATTTTCGGTATTCTGTGTCACTGATAATGTTGATTCGATATTCAGGGGGCATACCTATGGATACTATCCTTCAAAATAGAAAATGTAAATCACAACCCAAGATGGCTCTATGAGCTGAATGGGTTCATCTGATGTTTGCTGTGAATGAACCTGCAAGGCCAACTCCGGTTTCCATCATTCAAGGTGTACTGTGATATCTTAAATCCGGTAAAGGGAACACCTCTTTTTAAAGATATTGCAGATTGCAAAAATGGGCTAAAAGAACAGCCTAAACGTATAATCACTATACACTGACTTTAAAACCTTTCTATTCTAACAGTAACTGTGAAAAACCATCAGACTCAATAAGAGAAGTGAAAAAGTGCATGACATTTGGTAAATGAAGCCAGAAGCATTGCTATTAAAATGTCTTCAAAGTGACGAGTCTAGATTGACAGCCGAGATGTAAACAGTATGGAAATATTCAGTCTAAAGATAGGAGAGTTGTTAGTCTGTGTAATTCCATAGAGCCCACTGCCACAATGACAAAAATACAAAACATTTTTATGAAGGTGATTCATATCGTAGAAAAGAATCATGGTGATTAAAGAGCAACTTGTGGGATAACACTGCTGACAGAACGTTACAAACGGGGCTCTAAGGGCAGACAAAGCAATATGCCAAAAGCGTGTCTAGGTTCTTTTTTCGCCTTCTCTGTGCATGTTCATCTGCTGCTAATGCGCACTGATTGCCACTTGCTTGAAAGTGTCAGCGGTCATTTTAGGTGGTATGAAATCATAATATAGCTGCACACCATGGCGGGACTCCGAGTTCACAACAGGTCAATTTATAGTGGGGAGGGAATAAGCGAGGGGTTAAATGCGCGCCCCCATTAGTATTCACATAGCGTACAGAATGCTTAAGTGTTGACTAATCAGGAAACGCTTGTTGGTCACAGCACATTCCAACTTTAACTAACAACATAGGAGCAGTCGCCACCCGCAGCAAGACAAAGGGCAGGAGGATGAAAGCAAATCTTTAGAAAGCTTTGAAAAACTTTCATTAAACCAGACGCACATACAGGCAAATATGGATCGATCTCATTAAGTGAAAAGGTGGTACTTCAATTGTTCCAGCAGCAGGGCTTCCAGTGCCTTAATTAAGCAGGGCCGCCATTTCAAACAGGAGACATCACAGGGAGTTGAAGAGACGTAATGAGGGCGAGACATTGAGATATTTAGGGGCAGATTTACAAGCCCCTTGCGCCACTTTTGCGTCACTTTTCCCATGTTAAAAGTGACGCAAAAGTGGTGCAAGGGGCTTGTAAATCTGCCCCTTAGAATGTGAGTCAAAAAATGGCAGTAGGCGGAGGAAAAATGGCTTTAAAGTGAAAACACTGGGTGGAGGAAGAGATGAAGGGATGGGAGAGTGGGTTTTGTACAAAGATAGGGCAAGGATCAGGGAGTAAGGAATATAGGGGCATATTATCAAGAAAGTGCGATATTTATCGCTAACCGCGCCTAGCGCGTTTTTTTTTAACGCCGCCTATCGCTGGAAATTATTGCTGAGATAACACCCTATTAGTAAGGTTTATCTCCATAGCGATAAAATTTCCAGCGATAGCGGCAAAATACGAGAATATCGCTGGGAAACCAGCGATATTCTCGCATTAACGCTAAGGTGGATTTAGCATTACAATCCACCTCCTATACTGTAAACAGGTAAGTCATCCTCAGTAGCAGGTGATAAAATCTAGCGATAAACGCGCTTAGCGCGATTTATTTTATCGCTTCGCCTGCCTTGCTAATAGGGGGTAGGTGTGTTAGCGACTGTTTACAGTCGCTTTTGGTAGGGAACGCCTCCCTTGCATGTCATTAGCGATAATTATCGCTGGCATGCAAGGCGATGTTGAAACCGGCCGCTATCGCCTGAAAGCTGTCGCTAACGCCTGTTAGCGACAGCTTGCTGATAGGGCGATAAAAATATCGCCGCTTTAGCAGCAAAAAATGCCGCTAAAGCGGCGATAAAGCCCTTGATAATATGCCCCATAGTAACATTAGAAGAAAGGGAAGGCATTAGTGGGCGTTGACACAGCAGGATAGAATAGGTAGCTGAAGGGGACAGGGGAGAAGAAAAAAGCAGGATAAAGCAAAATAAAACGAGCCCAGAAATTCAACCTCCGCACTAGGGACCGTATCATTAAAGTGCTGGCTCGCACAGGGCTGTTTTTATGGAAGCGCACACATTTAACTTGGAATTTCTCTCTGTACGTGCCTGTGCTGTTGATTGAACAACTCGGAAACACTGAGTAGAGATTGCCTCGCTCTGTTTCCAGCTGTGTTGTCTGCAGCAAAAGCATTACTACGACTAGTGCAATTGCCAAATGACAGGAGCACAGCTAAGCTCTTCACGAATCAACACCTTCATGATACAGCGCCCATGGCTGTGACCAAAAAGCCCCAAACACTGATTCACAAACATTGGTGTGTAAGTAAGGGTGTCTAGCTCTTGTAGTACTCCTGGCTTACCCATGAATTTCAGGAGCAAGTCAGAAGGGCTCCTTTTTTGCTTACTCTTGGAATTCAGGAGCACTACAAGATGCAGCAAAATCCTCATAAATAAGGCTTCATTTAAGCAACATACAGCACGAATTCTTCTTATTAATTGCAACAAAAGCTAGCCAGTTTTATTGAAAGAATTCACTTGTGCTGGTGCAGTTTTGAATCACATTTGCACTGCCTGGCAAATGCAAAAACAAAACTTATATTGACCATGTCAGTGCAATTATCAGTATAAATCATGCAATCTATGCAATCTGGAAATGTTTTCTGAAAGTTTCACCCGCGCTGGTGCACTGAGTGAAATCTGTGGTTTATTTTCAACAATTTCTTTTCTTCAATCTTGCAATAAACATATTTATTGCAACAAAATCCCAACAGTTTATTTTAGTATGCTCGGATTACATATTAGTAATCTTCATTAAACGAGTTCTTCCTTCCTCATCCTAGTCTTTAGTAAATAACATATGTCCACCCAGGCCCGGCTCTAGGGTTCTTGCTCAGGGAGGGCCATGAACAAGGATGGCTGGGCCACGAAGATGAATGGGCAGTGGTACAATGTATTGCAGAGATCTGATATTTTAGGTGCAGACATTGTCGACCTTTGACATTTTAGCACCATAACCACCAACCAAGGAGGTACATAATTTGCTTTCCCTGCTGTGCGTACCGCCTTTGTTGAAAGGGAGGAATGCAGCATACAGATGGGTTGCAGCCTGCTCCTGGTCATGTGCAGAAACATTCCTGCTGCCACATATCTCTTTGCAGATATATATATATATATATATATATATTACCTACTGGCGGTCGCCAGTAGGTAGTTATAGTTAGAACCTAGATTCCATAGGAAAAGCGATTTTTGATTTGCCAATAACGTTGGCGCCGTTTGACAAATCTTCACGAAAGTTTCAAAACTAATTGTTCGCTCAGGTCAGCTCCTGTCTTGAAAGTTTCGGGGTGATTCGTCAAGGGGGGGGCCGAGAAAAAGGGGGGTCCTAAAACGTGTTTTCTCCATGTTAATTTCCATAGGAAACTTTAGACACTGCTACAGCCTGAACTGCTGAACGGAATTACACCAAATCTGGCAGAGAGATAGCTCTTGGTCCAGAAAGCACGCTTTTTAAAAAAATTGTGTAATTCCGTTCAGTAGTTTTTGAGATATTTAAAGATTTACAGATATTGATATTTGAGAATTGAGAGATCTGATTGGCTGAGCCCTCCCGAGCACGAGCTTGCCTCTGATTGGCTGCCAACACTTCAAACCAGGAAGTGTTGGCAGCCATCTTGTGCCTCGGACCGAGGGAGAGGGAAAAAGGTAACAGTAATATTAAAAAACAAAAAAAAGGGCAGGGTGGGAGCACCCTGACCCCCCAGGCCTGCTCAGTGGGTCCCACAGGGAACCTCAGGCCTAAAAAAAAGCATTTAAAAAAAAACAACATTTTCGGCCGGGTCGCGCTGGGTGCGCGAACCCCGTCAAAAATGGAAAAAAAACGAAGCGCGGTCTCCCGCGCTTCGCTCTTTAAAGCCCCCGGGTGGGCCAGGTCCCGGGGGCAATCCTTAATTCTGTAGCGGGGGCCCGTTAGGGCCCCCGCAGCCCCGGGGACCGCCACCTCCCCGGGGCTTTATTAAAATATGATGGGGGGCCTCACGGGCCCCCCAAGCCCCGGGGACCACCACCTCCCGGGGCTAAAATAAATATTGTGTGTGGGGGGCTCAAGCCCCCCCACACTGCCCCGGGGACCACCACCTACCCGGGGCACTGTTTATTTAAATGTGGGGCCCATTACAGACCCCCGGGCCCCGGGGACCACCACCTCCCCGGGGCTTTAAACACATGGGAGGGGGACACGCGGCCCCCCTCCTGGAGCCCTTGATGGCCCTGGGGACCGCCACCCCCCAGGGCCGGCTCCTGTAATGTCCCGGGGTGCCCACCCCCGGGACATTGCCGTTTGCTATGGCAGGGCGGGAGCATGTGGGAGGCATGTCAGCAGCTCCCCGTGTGCAAAAGCAATGCCGGCTCCAGCAGGAGGCGGGGAGGCAGCGGGACCATGGGGGCATTGGGGCTCCCCCCACGGTCCCCAATGGTGAGGCCAGGCCCCGGGGGATGGGGTCCCCGGGGCCAGAAGTGGCCCAGGAGGGGGGTCACGCGGCCCCCCTCCAAATAATTAAATAAAAAAAATAAAAAAAAGACTGGCCATGCCCCAGGGGATGGGGTCCCCGGAGCCGAAATTGGCCTTGGGAGGGGGGCCACGCAGCCCCCTTCCCGTTTTTTTAAAAACATTTTTTTATAAAAAGGAGTCAGGCCCTGGAGGATGGGGTCCCCAGGGCCCCAAAAATGTAAAAAAAGGGGGGCCACACAGCCCCCCTTCTAAAAATAAATATAAAATAAAAAGCCGACATCTCGCCGGAGGCCCCGCCCCCTCCCTCCACCGCTCTGCAAACGTGACCCCTGGCGGGCGATGAGGTCCTCTTGTGTCCTGAGGACCTCAGGGCACAAGTGGACTTCATCCTCCGAGCAGCAGTGCGCCAGGAGCCGCGTTTGCAGAGTGGTGTAAAAAGGGGCGTGGTCTCGGACCACCTCTCTGCAATCCAGCTGTGTGGGGCTTACTGGAGGCACCTGGTGGGCTAGTTGGCCCCCAGGGACCCTCAGTATTCAAGGGGAATTAATTTGCCAACTTACAACGCACCAGGTGGCGCGTTTGCAGAGTGGTGGAGAAAGGGGGCGTGGCCTGGTATGAGAAGTTAGCAATCCTGCTGTGTAGGACTTACTGGAGGTAATAGGAGGGGTAGTTGGCCCCCAAGGTTGATGTTGGGGGTAACTACGCCTCCTGTTACCTCCAGTAAATCCCACACAGTGGGATTGCTAAGAGTTGTTTGGAGGCCACGCTCACCTTTCTCCACCACTTTGCAAACGCGACTGCTATGTTATAGTTAGAAATTAGCATTTAAAAAACCTTAGAAATTCACAGAAAAAACCATAGGTTTTAGGGACGTTATAGTTAGAAATTAGCATTTAAAAAACCTTAGAAATTCACTGAAAAAACCATAGGTTTCAGGGACGTTATAGTTAGTTGGACATTTTACTCGTACAAAACCAGAGAAATTCGGCTGTTATAGTTAGTAGAGCTAACTATAACTCGCGCCCCCGCAATGCACTGCTGATGACGTCACATATTACATCACTGATGACATGCTCAGTGACATCACTGATGACATCTCAAATGACATCACTGATGACATCACTGATGACATCATCCACGCAATCATCTGATGCACCTCCTCACACACTAGCAAAACCTTTCATACACCCACTCTAAAATACAGACTACCAATATCGAAACCATAGACACACCAATAGCAGTTAGTACATACCTGCTCTGTGATTCAAACGTCTACACACAAATCCACCCACTAACCTATACAGTCACTCATACACGCAGTCATTCATCAATACAGCCACTGATATATCCACTCATATACCCATATAAACACTCCCACACTGCCACTCACCCAAAGAGTTACTCAAAAACCTATTCAGTCACCCAAAGAATTAATTACACTGCCATTTACTCACCTATACAGTTATACACACACCACGTCACTTATTCATACAGATACGTACTGTCTTCAACAATTACTGACATAAGCACACACTTATCCATGCAGCCACTGTCACAATCACTCACTGTCCCATATACTCATTTATATACTCCAACACTCACACATACTGACTTTCACATATGTAGTTACTTACACATATACCACTAACATATCCATTCACTCACCAACACAGCTATACGTACACCAACTCACCCATACACTCCCTAACACATGCACTCATAAACGCATACAGCCAGTGAATTACCCACTCACGCATTTAAGTTTAAAAATGCGGTGCAGTAAGCCCCCTGACCATTTTGCACACCCCTACCTAATAAAATAATGCAGACTTTACCATTATTTATCCTCCCTTTCTATGCACATGTTTATAAACAAAATACAGTCAAAACTGAGTTATGGTTCTGACAAACGTGCAAAACCAACTCATCTGGGCCTGGGTCTTTCTCCCATCTATTTTTAGGCCATCCAAGTTTTTTCTGAGATACTGCTTTTTTGGCCCTTCTGGCCTCTGGCTGTCTCCCCTGTAGTGGTAATACTTCCAGCATTCACATCTCCCCCTTAATGGAAGAAGTAATAACATGCTTGAACTGCTAGTATTGAGGTGTCTGGTTGTTTTAGCGTATATTTGGCTTGCTTTTAAAAAAAAAATTTTTATTGGTCTTTATTAAACATTTCCCACCATTACAATAAACCATTAACACTCCCCCACCCACAACACCCCCACGATCAGGGAATAAATAACGTCAGAGGAACCGCACATAATAGTCATCAAAGTAGAAATACAAATGAGATGCTGGATGAAAATCGTCAGCGATAAACATCCAGTAAAAATTCATCATTAAATAAATCCAGATAAAACAGATGTATACATCAGGCCGTTATTTAAAGTGCAGAGAAAAGAAGAGATGGAGCTTAAAATGAATAAGAATTAGCAATCAATCCCGTCCTTACACACACCATCAATTTTCCAACCTAGATAAGGGTGCCCATATTAGCTGTCCTTTTTTGCTTGCTTTGAAGCCTTTCCTACAATAAATCGCCTTCTCCATATTGGAGATGGCTAATAGGTGGGTAAGCCAGTGTTGAAACTGAGGAGGCTGTGGATCGAGCCACGCTGTAGCAATTATAAGTCTAACAATCGTCATTGCAACAGCAAGAAAATAATCTATATCAGGGGTCTGTTTCTCTTCGAAAACCCCTAATAGGATTAGTTTTGGAGTCAATGAGACTTTAATATCTAGTTAACTAAGGTAAAAATTTTGTATTTCATTCTTAACAGAATTTAGAGAGGGACAGGTTGCAAACATATGAACAATATCAGCACAAAAGGCGGAACAACGAGGACAATTAGTTCCCTGCCCCGAACCCCACTTTGCGATTCTTGCAGGTGTATAATATAGCAAAAAACAGGTTTTAAAGAACTGCACTTGTAGATTGGCTGACATTAAAACAGTTTGGGATAAGCTAAGAGCCTTTGCAAATTCATTTTCAGAGATCGTCATCTTATTCTGCCACTTAACACAGTGTTTATCAACTGTTAACCGTCCGTAGCGCCGGGACACCCCCGTTGGGGGTAGCTGTGCGCTATACAAGTTTCAAAATAAATAAATCGTCTTTCATTTCATTATTCAGTGACTGATAAATTGTCCCAATGCAAATTGAATTCTGCGTTATTAAACTATCAACCAAATTTTTTTTATCAAAACCACTGGACCCACCCACTTTCCGCTGACGGCAATCCCTAACTTGTAGGTACTTAAAAAACTCCTTGTTGTTAATGCCAAACTTTAACTTTAGCTCGTCAAACGATACAAGGCCGAAAGGAGAAAAATAGGTACCTAGTTTATCTAAACCTGCCATGGACCAAACTTGCATATAGCCATCATTAAAAATTTCGGGTGGGTTTGGATTGTTCAAAATTGGAGTATAAAAGTTCAGTCTCCCCAAACCCAGCAGTTTCCGTATAGCGACCCAAGCCTTATACGCACCCAAAAGACACTTAAATTGTACTTGTTTGTAGTAACTATATTCGACTTGCCTCAACAAACACCCCAAAGCCTCTTTCCCTAGCAATAATTCGAATAGGGAAGGGGTAAAATTTTGGGAAGTCGTTCGAGAAGGTCCCATTAATAAAATCCGGCTATATTGCAGCAATGAAGCCCAATAATATAGTTTAAGATTTGAGAAAGCCCACCCTCCTCTCTCTTTTGGGAGCGAGAGATACCTCAGCACTCTTCTTGGTTTAGAGTAGGATGTGTTTGGCTTGCATTGTGTTAATGGTAATTAACGTGTGAAAACAATAATGCAGTGCCCTATACTAAACAAACATGCTCAGAATAGACAACACTACACTATGCATTACAGAGCTCTGCTTAGCCATTCATGTAATAAAAAAAAGACTTCCACATGAGTAAGGTTACAAAGGGTGTGCACTATGAACCTCAAAACATCTATCATTATGTTTTTTGACTAGTCTGACTGGGATCCTGCTAATCAGGAACCCAGTCTCTCTGCTTCTTCCCTAAATTGGACCATGGTGAGTACTTAGGTACACCCCAGATTGGCTACTGGTGTACCCTTGTAAGTCCCTAGTATATGGCACTAAGGTACCAAGGGCATGGGTACACCAGGGGTCCCCATGTGCTACAGCATGTATTATGCCACCCATGGTAGACAACTCAAATTGTGACTACAGGCCTGCCATTGCAGCTTGTGTAAGCTGGTGCTAGCACCACTAACAACAGATATAAGTTTCCTTATATCTGAGGTCACTGCACTTAAAACCTATAAGTCACCCTAAGGCAGGCCTTTCAACCCGAAAGGCAGAGTGCTTGGTTATAAGTGTGAGGGTGCCCCTGCATGTGCAGGAAACCCCTACGATCCTCGGAGTCCATTCTCCTAGGTTGTAAGTGCATCAGCCATTACGATACATAGAGTGGTCATGCGTCATTACGCAATGGATAACTCTAAACTGGCTGTAACGAACCCTGGCGTGTTTGGTATCAAACATGTTGGAATCATACACCAAAGTATGATTCCATGCACTGTGGGGTCCCTCCGGGAAGCCCTCAGTGTTCCCGTTACCAGTCTCCCAGACCCGGACAGCAAACTATGGCTGCTGCAGACCAGAAACACGATTCTGCCCTCCTGTTGCTGAGCAAAGCTCGAGCAGGGGAAGGCAGGACAATAGGCTTCCTGTCACAGGGAGGTGTGACCACCTCCCAGATAAGACTTAGTGCATTGGGCAAGGGTAAGGACGCTTGCAAGCGTCACTACACTGCTTTGAAGGGCACATTTGGTGCCCTCCTTGCATATTCCAGTTGGAACCGGTTCAGGTAACCGTTGGCTCCCGCTCTGGTGCAAAACTGGATCAAGGACATGGGAGTATCCTCCCCACTGTCCAGCCCCTCCTGTGGGAGGGACCCCTGAATCGTCCCAATCCTTTCTTTAGGGTACTTAATGGCTTACCTGTGGGTGGTTCCTTAGATTCGTTGTGGGACAAGATTCAGATCTGAAACCACTTCATCTTCTACCGTCTGGGCACTTTGGACTTTGTTGGACTTCGCTTTGGGAACTGAGACTGCAACTGGGAAGAGTCCTGCTGCTCCTGGTCTCGTCGTCCTGCCCGTCTTCTGTGTCATCTGTGCCTGTGCTCCATACAGGTTCTTCTACAGGCCTGTGGACATCCAAGATGCCCGAAGGAATCTCCCTTGGAGTGAAGGAGTCACTCTCCTGCACCTGCAGGTACTGCAATAAAGCTGACTGGTCTGCTGTTCCTGAGCTCCCACAGACTCTGGAAGGTTCAGCAACACAGGTGGTCATTCTGCAACTCCTCAAGGCCTGCACTGTCTTCACAGCAAGTTTGAAGTTGGTATCCCTTGTCGGAACCGCTGGAGAAGTACCCCTGTGCACCGCATTGACTTGCCATTGCCAAGGCTTGTTAACTCTCTTCTCCAGAGATCTTTTGGCTCCAAGAAGCTCCAGCCTCAAGCATCTCTTGCTACCAAGATCTTTGTCCTCACCACATCCTCTGCACATGGGCCTTCATCATTGGTGAGCTGCTCGAGGTCCTCTTGCGGCTCCTCTGCCTCAGGCCAGTTGGTCCTCTTGAGGGTCTTCTTTGGCTCCAGTGGGCTCCCCTGCTTGCTCTGGGCCTACTCTGACTTACCTGTTTGTGGTGAGTCACTTGTACCTTGCTGGTCCCGACACTGCACCTTTTTCATCTACTAGGTTTGTTGCCGTTGCCAAGGCTTGTTGGTGATCCCGGTGGACACCCACCCCCTGGCTACTGACATGTGACGTGGGACAGCTTGTGAATGGCTCCTGGTCTTCCACAGCATCACCTGGTCCACACAGCTACAGCGCCAAGGTCACTGTCAACTCTCCTGCATCTTCTGACATCGGTGGGCATTCGTCTTCTGTGCCTCCCGGCCACTCCTGAGTGGCATAGACTCTGTCCCCTCTGCTTGCAGGTACCTCTCATCCTGAATCCATATTTGGGTTGCCCTGGACTCTTTCACCTTCTTCGCCAGCAGCATCTTCAATGAAGTCCTCCATTGTGGTCTACTGCGGTTTCCAACTTCACTTCGCACCTATGCACCTGGCTTCCCTTGTGTCGTTATCCTGGTTTCCGGAGTATCCACGGGTGGGGTGACTCTCTAACCTTTCATTTTCCACGGGGTTTCTTCAGGGTTCTCTGGAAAGGGTCCTTCTGAAAAACTGCAACTGCGACTTACCCATTGACTTGTATTGAGCACGTGGTCGTGTTCCTACTCTGTACATGGCCTCCGTGGGGTTCCTGGGTACTTACCTTGGGTCTACATCTTCTGGGTCCAGTCTCAACTTAGGTCATGGTTTGCATTTCACTTTATTACTATATGGTTTTGCCTCCCCCTGGAGAACACTGTGTATTTGTGCTACTTACGTGTTCTATTACTAAAGTATTGTGTGCATTGTGATTATATCTTCCGGTAGGAGATATTGCAATGTGTTAGTGAGTGTTTATAATAAATACATATTTTTATAACTACACTGTGTGGTTCTTTTTCACTTAACCTATACGATATGATTAGTACTGGTAAAACAATCTGCTTTACACTCCTTCTTGACTAAGCCTGAAGGCTGCTCTCCACAGCTACCACTTAGAGAGCTCTCTAAGGTTGTCTAAGACCACTAAAATCACCATAAGGGTTGACTGGATTAGTGCAGGTTGCTACATTTACACAAGTGAGCACCATATACTAAGCCAGCCTCCTACACCCACCTTTGCAGATCACAACCTTTCATGAAACATTGCTTGGTTAGTATCAGGGAGCTAACTTGGGGAGACATTTGTGGTAAATTAAACCTTTCAAATATTCTAGGACCGTTAGCATTATCCATTTGCTGGAAACACCATTATTTCTCTGCAGCACACTCACACGTCTTCAAACAAATATGCCCCTGAATCAGTAACTCACTCCTTGATCCTCTAAGCCCTTACTCACCCTTCGAGTCTCTAAATCCTCGCTTTGCAATCAGGTCCTAAAACCCCTGGTCATTCTTATGGATCCTTGCTTGGCCCTGACCAACATGACCCCAGAAGGTCATGCGGATCCTCTTGTCTGTAGGATTCTGTTCACACTTAAGAATCATTAGGTACTACTTATCCTAAGACCTTCAGACTCTTGTTCACCATCAGCTGGTCTCTTAACTACACCCTTATGAAAAGGACCCTGAAATGCATTTCCACTCTCTGGTCCTCTGAGACTCCTGCTCAGGTAAAGATCCTTAAGGTTCCAGCTCACTCTCAGGTGCCTTTGGATTCCAGCTCATCATCTGGTCACCTGATTTCCCTGTTCACTGTCAGACCTTGTAGCTCTTGTTCACTCTTAACTGGAAGCTCTGGGACATCCTCATTTCCCTTAGGACTAAGTTTACCATGAGATTCAGGAAACCTTATATATCCCTATAGCTTCCTTCATGTTTTGCTCACCCTAAGAGCATGAGATGTACTGTCACCACCAGACGGCTGAAGCTCCTGCTCACTCTCAATCCTCTCAGTGGGCATTGGGGTGAAAATATACTTCAGGGCATTGCTCAGTTCTGGTCCCTGAGCCTCAAGCTCATCCTTAGGGTCCTGAGGTTTATGCTCACTCCAAGTTGCCCGAAACCTTGCTCACTCCAAGGTCTTTAAGCTCCTGCTTGTCCCATTGGCTTTTGCTCACCAGGGAGTGCTAAGGTTCCTGCTAAGTGTCATTTACTTGTGGCTCCTTCTCAGGGACATTAATCCACCTTGGGCCTCTGGGGCACATGGCATCCTCAAGTTGCTGAATCTCCTTCTCAATTTCACATACCAAAAGATCTTGTACACCAAATAGATCAGCACTCACTATTTATTGTTTTACCAAATATTTTCTTTTCTGGTCAAAACAAAATTAATCCATTTCAACTTTGAATTTTGAGCATTATTAAGTTGAAGTAATTTGTGTCCATATTTCACAAATTCATTCAAAGTTGTTCAGGCTTGTCGTGTGTTGAAAAATTCTTTATTGACAATATGCAAGATATTCACACCAAAGTAGCCAACGTATTTGGTGTACAAGTGTGTGAATTATATCCACTTATGGGGACCCAGGAGGCTGTTTTCCCTTGATCTGAGCACCACTCATTTGTAATATACCCTACAGCTTGATAGGTGCGGTATCTAGAGTCTAGGCCTCCTTTTGTAAATCGTATACCAGAAGATCTTGTTTACCTTCAGATCACTAACTTTCCTGGTCACCCTGAGGTCTCCTGATATGATAAGTCAGAAAACTCACTGCTTACCGTTAGGCTTTAGTGGCTGTACACATCCATGTCTTTCATGGACCCCTTTGATTGCCACACAGAAGTCTCTCTGAGTGTGATGTCTTAGGGGGTGTAACACCGCTTGGTATGTGGTGACTTTTATACTGTGGTAAGAGACATGATCTGACTCTGCTTGAGATGCTGGAGGAAATCACTTCAACTACAGCAGTTCTTTTCATTTTCTATATATTACCTCTGGCCTTGCTCTTTCTTTCGCTCCCCTACACGTACGAATAACCCTTCACTACTCCTGGTAGTGTTTATCCCTCTCTCCCCTTTCTTTACTTTTTCATTTCACCTGCACTCTCACGTTCTCACCCACCACATCTATTAAATTCTCTGTTTCTGTATGTCTGTCCATATATCATACCAACTTTTCATTCTGTCTCCCTCCCTCTCTCTTTCTCTCATTCTACAAACACCTCTATCTATTTTAATCCCCTCCTATATCATACTCCCTCCCATTATTCCACCTCTTGTTTTCCATCTCTTTTTTCCTGTCTTTCTCTTTCTCCGTAGTTGCCATGATTTTCCCCATTTCCATCGCTCCTGAACTATTTCCCTCCCTCTCTCTTAGTCTATAAACTCCCCTTTCTCACTCCTCTGTCTCCCACATACACTCTATCCTTTGTTCATTTTCTACCTCCCATGTCCTTATTCCTCACTCTTTCAATTTTTTATTGCCTCTTTGAGTTTTACTTCAGTTCTTTTTCCTGTCTTAAAAACTCTCCCTTTCTTCAATTGTGATATTCTCATGCCAGTTGCCCTAATTTCCCTCTAGCCCTCGAACTTGTTTGTGTCCTCCACCTAATGTTATATTTTGTTGTGTCCCATTCCTGACTTGCTGCTGTCAGTTACTACCTGCTTTATCAAACCTTGATATGTGCAAAAGACCATTCTCTGTAGACATTAAATAGATTCCTGCCCTTGTGAGTGTTTTCAGGTCTGCAGCTTCCAAAGGTTATTCAGGAAAATGAGTGGTCTTGTTCTACCTTTAGTAGAGATCAGACCAAAAGTATGTTTTATTGTTGAGTGGTAACGGAAAATCCACCTATTTCTGGAGGAGTTGTTAGAAACAATGGATAATTCACAGGTGGCATTTCGTTTACCATACTATCCCTTTCTTGAAGGGGTAGTACCATATTATCTCTTTTTTGGGTTTTTCTCTAGATTTGGTACTTCCTCTAGGTATTGCCAACCTCTAAATTAAGCTGTTGACTGCTGGAAAGTCAGAACTAAGAAGTGTGTGTGAGGCCTTGATTCATTCTTTCCTTATTATTACTGACCAGGAAACTTCTAACACCCTCTTCTGCATCCATCCTTCACTTTGTCATTTGCTGTTCTTTTTCGCCCTTTGCCACCCACCTTCTTTCCACTTTTGTTTCCTACCCTACCTTTACCAATCAATTGTTCTACCCTTCTCTCATCTTAGTCTGTCCTCACGTTATCTTTTCATTGGCTGTTTCCCTCTCTCCTTTCTCCCTTTCCCACTCGCTCAATGTGCTTATCAATAATTATTTCCCTCCCCTCTAGCCTCTTTTCCTCCTCTCTTCTTTCCTCAATCATTTCTCCCTTTATCCTCTGCCCCTCTCCCTTTGTCTGTACTCCCCACTCCGTCTCTTATGTCCTTTTGTCTCTGTCTTTCTCTTTATCTCTCCTCTGCTCTCACCTCTCCTTTTGCCCCAACATAGAGGGTGAATTCATTTTTTCACTGCAATTTTGTCAAAATCGAATTTTCCTTTTTACCCATTCCTTGTCATATTTTTCTTTAGATGTAAAGTTATTTCAGTCCTCAGTGTTTTATTTCTTCTTTTATAAATCTTTTATTTTGGACATAAGTTCAATAAACAGAAAAAAAGAACACCAAGAATACATTAGTTGTCATTTCCCCCCCAGCGGCTACCCCCCTCACCACCCTCTTGATCCAAAAGACAGTTAAGCTTAACATTTCTTAATAGGCCACCAGAATTTAAGAGCAGCCACATGACATTCCAAATTAATTATTGAGTTATATACAAAAAAACATAACTCCTTTACTCCTTTACCCTCTGCTGGATTTAATCAATCCGTCATCCCCGTCAGTCCAACTAATTAATGGCGCCCACATTTCGTGACCTTTTTTTGCTGCCCTATGTCCCCTCCGTTTATACACAGCCATCTCCCAGCGGTAAACCGCGAGCAGTTTGCCAAGCCAATAATGTATGGAAAGAGGATCATGGTCTAGCCAGACACTAGCCAAGCAGAGCCTAAGTACTGTCATGGCTGTAAACACGAAAGTCTGGATCGGCCAAGCCATATCCTGATTGCTAACCCCTAGAATTATCTCTTGGGGGGTTAGATCTAGACCAAATCCCAGCATATCTGTAAGCCGTTTTTACTAATCTCAGTTAGAAAAGAATCAAGTTTGGGACATGTGGCAAACATATGCACGCTATCAGCAGCCAAGGATCCACACCGTGGGCAGTGTACACCTGAGGTCCCCCCCATCTAGATATTCGCGCAGGTGTAATATATAAATTAAGCCAGGTTTTGAAACATTGTACTTGAAGGTTAGCAGAGATAAAGGCCGTCTGACCGAGCAGGAGCGAGTCCTCACATTCTCCGGCCCCTGCTTGTAGAAGATCTTGCCAACGACTTATATGTTTTAATAAATCATCTCCCATTTCTTTATTTAGTAATTTATAGATTATCGATAATGTTGGCCACGCTCCCAACAAGATATCCAGTAGAGGGACCTTGCTACAGCTAACTGCTTTCTTAACCAAATCCCTTATCTGCAAATATTTAAAAAAGTGATTATTCCCTAGCCCATATTTTTCTTTAATTACGTCAAACGAATACATCGTCCTATCTTCCATTAGATTCCCTAGGTTCCTCACTCCTCTCTCGGCCCAACATTTCATACACCCATCATGAAATATATCTGGGAGTAATTGTTATTAGCCAAGGGAGTATATCTATGAACTCTTGTAAGATTCAGTTTCTTCCGAATTGCAGTCCAAACTCTAAATGTCCCCAACAGTGTCTTAAATTTAACCCTTTTGAAATAAGCAAAATCAATATGGCGCATAAGACAGCCTCGAGCTTCTAACCCATATATTAATTCATATATAGAGATATTACGTTTCTCAGCCGACTCGCTATTGTCTCTTCCCAACAGACCGGCCATATGTTGAATAGATGCGGCCCAATAATACAATTGAAAGTTTGGAACCGCCCAACCCCCCCGATCTCTTGGCAGAGTCATAAATTTTAAGGCTGTTCGAGGTCGTTGTCCGGCCCATAAAAACCTAGTAATCAGCTGGTTTGAAACTAAGAACCAGGATTTGCTAATTTCAACTGGGATGGCTCTTAAAAAATATAAGATTTTTGGCAGAATCAACATTTTGATAACGTTGCTCCTGCCTAATAGTGCGAGATGTAGGCTATTCATTCTAATAAAATCTGTTTTAAATCTCCGTAATAGTGGTCCTAAATTAAGTTCAACAATTTTCTCAACATTGGCGTTGATCTCCACCCCGAGATACCTAGCATTCTGAGTTACTCGGGTATCTTCTAGATCTATTTTGTCATTTTTAACAATTTGTGTTTTACTATCATTGAGTTGATACCCTGAGATATTGCCGAAGTGACTAGCCTCTCTTTCTATCTCCATAATAGCGTCAAGCGGGCTGGATGTAATTATGGACAGGTCATCCGCATAAGCTAAGATCTTAGTGTCCCCGCCTATAGTGTGTACAGCCTGGATCATTCCATTCTCTTCTATTTTCCTAATTAATGGGTCAATGTACAGGGCGAACAATAGGGGGAGCAGGGACAGCCCTGTCGCGTGCCTCGTGATATCCTGATTATATCAGATATACAGCCCATCATAGCTATTCTGGCTGTAGGATCACGGTACATAGTCTGGATAGCTCTAGTGAACCCATTACCCAGTCCCTTTTTCTCCATGATTGCCCATAAGAAAGGCCAGGAGACCCTATCAAAGGCTTTTTCTGCATCTAATAATATTAGAGCCATAGGGTCTCCTGTAAACTTGGAGGAATCAAATAGGGCAAAAGTTCTATGAATATGATCCGTTGTGCCCCGACCTGGGACAAAACCATGTTGGAAGGGAGAAACTAACTTCTTAATGACTATGGCTAGTCGGTTAGACAGGATTTTGGCATATATCTTCGTATCACTGTTGACCAATGTAATTGGTCTATATGAGCCCAATTCACTAATAGGTTGGCCTTTCTTTGGGAACAAGACTATATTAGCCGAATTCCAGGACTCGGGGGCCTCCTCCCCTGATTGTGCTCTTACAAATATCTCTTGCATGATTTTCAGTAAGTGTGAAGTGAATTTTTATAAAATTCCCCGGTATTAAATCAGTACCAACAGCCTTACCTGAAGGTGTTGATTTGATCGCCTTTCTTACCTCCTCTGTTTTTATGGGTGCTTCTAGATTTTCTCTCTCCTCAGGGAAAGCTGATCCATGGGGTGGCCATTCAGATATTCTTCAATACCTCTATCCACTACCTGGATATAGCTTCTGATAACATTTTTGGAATGCAGAAAGAACTGCTGCTGGTTCCGTAACTATGCAGCTGCTAGGGTCTCTAATTTCAACTATTCAAGCTTGCACTGCCTTCTCCCTAGTGCGGACAGCGAGCATATGGACTACCCTTTCGTTGCTCTCATATGCCTTGCTACGCCAAGCCATGAACCTTCCTGCAGATTTCTTGATTGAGATCTCTGTAATTGCGGACCTAGCGAGCAACATCCTTGATTGATCTGTCGCAAGGTCTCCCCCATTGGAGATAGCTTCTTTCAAATGTGTTTCAGCCATTGCCAATTTCTCATATAGCGAATATAGCTTCTTCTCTTTTTTTTGACTTTCCCAGTCATACTTTGACGTTTCCCCCCTGATACCAGCTTTAAGGGCATCCCAGACAATGTGAATGCTTGTGCTCCCTAAATTCTCTTCAATAAACCTGGGAATCCATATCTTCATGTGCTGAACATAGCCCTCCTCACTAAGTAGAGCCCTATTAAACGTCCAACGTGCCGGAGAGGATTTAATCTGAATGTTTATTTCCAGTACCAAGGGGTTGGGATCAGACATAACTTTGGGGTATTTGTATATTCTACAACCCTGCAGCAGTTCCTGTGAGACAAAAAAATAGTCCAATCTAGCATGTGTTTGATGTGGTGCTGAAAAGTGCGTGAATCCCGGGTCGTTGGGTTCTTGCTTAGCCCAGACATCCGTTAGTCCATGAAGTAATTTTAGCTGTGCCAACGATTTGAACACTCTAGGTTTGCGGCCTTGGTATGCTACCTCACCTTAATTAGATGTTTGACAATTCAAGTTAATATTAAAATCCCCGCAAATAATAAGAGGAAGAGGCCAGCCCACTAATTCCACATTAAGCCATTCGAACAATGCCGGGCCATCGAGAATCGAACCATAAACGAGCATAATGTAAACATGTTATTTTCCAGACAACATTGAGTAATAACCCATCTTCCCAGTTTGTCCGAGCTAGACCGTGGAAACCTAGCTAATCCTTTCCGTGCAATAACTGCCACCCCTCTTGTCTTTGTATTTTGCATAGTGGAAGAGATCAGTTGGTAGCTTGCCAATTCCAATACCTCCCGTCTACTGGCTTCGATATGAGTTTCCTGAAGGCAGATAATATCGGCCTTCAAGAATTGGACATCCAGACTAACTCTCCGTCTTTTTTGGGGGTTATTTAATCCACATATATTAATCGTAGCTATTCTAAGCTTACCCATTACCCAGAAAAAAGAGTTCAACCAGCATGTGGGATACCCTCCCCGAATTACGTGTGCCTATCAGAATAAAAATAAAAACCCACCAATTTTTCTTTTGTATCCCGCCCTCCCCACCCTCCCATACCCACTCAAAAAGGCAAAAATGGTCCATGGACCCTTGTGATGCCTCCTGCGCCCTGCTGTGCCCCTAGCCGCTCCCCGCCACAATATAAGACAAAAAATACAAGAAAAAAAAACAAAAAAGAAAATAAGTAAAAAGATTCAACCGAAAAACAAGCATCCTAGTATGTGTGTCCCCCTAGTAGCCTATAAACAGGAAAAACATGATTTGCCCTTGTATTGTTCTCCTATTTCCAAGAAAGTTCCTGCATATACTCCTGGGCTTGTATCTCTGAGGCGAATACCCTGGTTGTGCCTTTAAAGATAACCTTGAGTTGGGCGGGATTCATTAAGAAGACCTCGCAACCCAGTTTCTGGAGAGGGGTGATTAGCTGCCGGAGCCTCCATCTCCTTTCCACCGTAGTATGACAAAAGTCCGGTCGTACAAAGAAGGAGTGCCCCTCAGCTGCCCTTCTTGCATCGGGTCTGACTTTCTCAAATATTGTCTGGCACAGGAGAAAATGTCCCAAAAATATGAGAATGGCTCTGGGTTTCTCGTTCTGCCCTGCTCTCTTTTTCAGCATCAAAGGGAATCGATGCACCCTCTGCACCTCTGATTCCCAGTTCCAGTGAGCAAGTTCCGGGAAGGCCCCCTTGAGTAATCTCAGAACAAATCCACGTATATCATCCCCTTCCGCTTTCTCTCCAATCCCCAATAGCCGCAGGTTATTTCTCCGTTGTCGGTTTTCAAAGTCCTCCAATTTCCAGAGAACATCAGACATCCTACTTTCATTTGACGCTATTTGTTGTCCTGTATTGTCTGCCCCGGCCTCAAGTTGGACAATACGCTCCTCTAACACCGTAGTGCGTTCGGAAATTTCTGAGCATGTTTTATTAACTTTACAAATGGCCCCCTGGAGTTTCTTTGTCGCCATATGAGCCCTCCTATGTTCATGACGAGCTTCTGTCTGCATCTGTTTAAGCGTTGAATAGATTAGTTCCATAGATGGGGGGGATTCCAAGCTGATTTTGGACTCCATAGATAGTTTAGGGACGTCGAGTTGTATTCCATTCTCCTCGTCTGTTTCTATCCCGAAATGGGTGGTAGAGTAATCCCACTTTAGTTGACTTATCTGGCTATTATCTGAGTTTGAGCCCTTGACTTTGCCTATACCTCTGGTGCTTCTCCTTTTGGTGCGAACGGGTATGCGCCTTTGAGTATCAGGTCTCAGGGGAGGACTGCCTCTATCCTCTCCTGTGAACTCAGCATCAGTGCTTTCAATCTCGCTGTTGTTGGCGAGTTCAGATTCATCTGTCAGAGAAATAAATTTGTCTCCCTCTGGAGTCCCTGCGCTCTTGCCATCCATCTGGACGGGAACCACGATATTTAAATCCTGAGAGTTCCGATTATTCTGTACTTTCTGCATAGGGGTATTTACTTGCGGCCCATTTCTTTCATCCCTGCACATCTCTGTTTGAATGCCTGGCTCAGCAGTCTCAGTATTGATGTCAGACAGGGTTACTACTTTCACGTCAGATTTTACAGCTAATAATGACCCAGGGGGGAGCTTTCCTGTGTTAGAGGGTTTGCCAGCTATGGATTCTTCAACAGTCTCCAAATCTTTAGTAGTTTTAGTAGTTTTTGTGTTGGATTTACCTTTGCTTATTGATTTTGTCTGGGTGCCGGTGAGCCCCCGACCGGCAAACATCCCAGGAACAGTTTGTTGTTTTGGCCTGGTTGCCGTGTCGACAAGACACTGCTCTCCACTAGGCGTCCTGCCGTCAGTCTCCTCCTCTCCCAAGCCGACAGAGAGTAGCGTTCACGCTCTTCCCTTCCGCAGTTACTCTCCGAGTCAATGGCATCCCCTTTGCTGCTCCAGCCGCTCCGCCTTCCTTAAGCAGAGGTTTCATCTTTGGGGGCATATCGATGAGCCTTGGGGCTGCAGAGTTCTTCCGTATTGAGGCCAGATACCGCAGAGCACTCCAGGACCACCGGTGCAACTTTAGCCTTGTTCCGGTGACAGTAAGACAAATTTCCTTCACCGCGCGGGCCAACAGAGCTCCGACTCCCTGCTCCGGCCTCATCCGGCATTGTGTCTCTCCCAGGATGTTCGGCGGAGGGTTTGTCAGTTTTTACTGGTTTATACTTCATTTTAGTTTCCCCGTGGCAAGGAGAGTGGCTCCACAGCAGTCACACAGCCGCCATCTTGCCCCCCACCTGAACCCTCAGTGTTTTATTTCTGATGTTCCATTGCTCTTCGCTGTGCACAGCACCCTCTCCCTTCCATAAACTGATGGAATCTCATTAGAACGAAACTTCCAATCTACTTCTGGTATGTCACTGCAAAGTTTTTAAACCAAGAAACTGACACTAGCCCCTCCCACCCCCACAACGTAGCTTTACTATCCGATCGTTGTGGCCTACTGTGAGGGACTAAAGCCAATGTCCCCCGCCTAAGACTTGTTAATTGTGCTGCTAAAAAGCATCAGCAGCTTCCCGAGGACTCAGTCACCTCCTGAGGCCTGGAAGGGAGGAGATGCACCATGCTGTGCCTCCTCCGCCGGCCCTTGGTCATTCTGCTCATGACAGTGGACCAGCCATACTCTGGCTTGCTGAGAGTCAAAGCCAAGGTGCAGTAGCCTTTCAGGTTGTGCGCCAGCAGGAAAGTCGGCCTAGGCATGTGGACCTACTTTTCCACTTCTGAATGGAATTGGGTGGGCCAGGATCTTCCTTGGGTGGGCCTGGCCCACCTTTCCCACCCTCTAGAACTGGGCCTGTGTCCAACTTATCTAGCAGGCACCCAAATTCCGAAACCAAAAAAATCTAAAAAAAAATAATAACTTGTCCTGAATAGCTCCCTTCTTTTTTGGAAGAACCCAGAGAAGGAGGCCACACCTTAAATACATCCTCTCTTATAACACAAGCTAACCTGGGATCAAGAACATGAAGCCTTAGGAAGTGGTACAGGAATTCGGACATTGAAGGGAGGAAGAGAGAACTGAAAATATTCCCCTTCTATGTTTTGATTCTTACTTCATGAAAACATACCGGAAGGTAACGCTTCCATCTCTATCCTCACTGACCAGAGAATGAACTTGCCATCGTTTCTAAGATATGCTCCCATGCTAAAATGAATGTCCTTCCAACCAGGTGAAGTGACTCAGAAACTGCCAGAAAGGAAGAATTCTGAACCACCAGCTCAGCTCCACCACTGACCACTGGTTCATGGATGACGAAATCAGAGTCATTTTAAGGCAAGGGCAAAGTGGGCAATTGCCTAGGGCCCACATATTCCAAAGGGCCCCCCTGGAAAAGTAAAATTGTTCTCTGTCTAGCTCACCTCTGTTCATAGCTATAGCTGAACCTCTCTTCTTTTCTCTGCCTACCTTTACCTCTATCTCTCTTTGCCCCATGCCATCTTAAGAATTTTTGAAGTCCTCAGCAAGACACATTTCAACTGTTTTTGTGTGAAACCCATTTCCAAACGTTTGTTTGGCATCATGTGGGCAACAACTAGGACAAAAGATGGTAATAAAATTCAAAGTGATTACAGACATGGGGCCCCAAATTATGTCTTACCTGAGGCCCCAAAAAGCCTTAAGACAGCACTGGAAGAAATGAGCTGTGGCACCCGCTCCAAGATTCCAAAAAGTAGCCCCTCTGGGGATTACCTCTGGGTTAACGTTGAAGCACTACAAAATCTCTCTTTCAATCAGTGTGTAGAATCATCAATGGTGCCATGGTGGAGGAAGTGCTGTAGAAGGCTGCTGAGAAAGAGTACAGAGTAATTTAAAGGATAATGTCCTAATATGAATATAGCATGTTACAACGCATGCTAATACATTGCATACTATTACAACGCGGTTGTTACAACGACCGCATTGTTAGTACGCAATACCATTACATCGCAAGTCATTACAACTACTTGCTGTAGGGGGCGCGCTGGACTTAGGAATAGTATTATTTACTATTCCAACTCCAGTTTGCGCAACAGCAGGGAAGGTGTTGGATTTTATATCCAATACCTTTGCACCCCCTACAGCAAGTCATTGTAATGACTTGCGATGTAAAGGTATTGCGTACTAACAACGCGGTCGTTGTAACGACCGCGTTGTAATAGCATTGTGTTGTTTTAACAGCGTTGTAAACTCTGTTTCCCTCCTAATATGCTCTAACATATGTTCACCAGGGAGGTAAAGTAGAACTTCTGAGTAAAAACAAACTATCCACAACAGTGCTAGGGAATACTGAGAGGTAGACCAAGGTAATATGCCAATGTTTGGAGCCTTGCCACCATGTAATGCTTCGCAGGTAAAGTAGCATCTTTCCCAGCCTGGGTACCCTCCAATGACTGAGCCATTCACAGAGCTTAGCATTGGACATCTTTATTCTGCTGCGTGTAACTGCAAACTCAACATTCTAAAACAAGCTTTAATGGCATTGTGCTCTGACACCTACATCACTGCTCTATGGAGTCCTTTAGGAGCCAAAAGTGTTCTGTCATTAAATATCACAAAACACTACATCTCCCCCTCTGTTAAATAAAAAGTTGCTTTTTTTCCCTTCAAATCAGTGTATATATATATATATATTCACTGAAAAAACCATAGGTTTTAGGGACAGTTATAGTTAGTTGGACATTGCACTCGTACAAAACCCTTGAAATTCCCCCGTTATAGTTAGTTCAGCTAACTATAACTCGCGCCTAGCAATGCACTGCTGATGACGTCACATATTACATCACTCATGACATGGTCAGTGACATCACTGATGACATCACTGATGACATCTCAAATGACATCACTGATGACATCACTGATGACATCATCCACGTGATAATCTGATGCACCTCCTCACACCCTAATATAACCTTTGATACACCCACTCTAAATTACAGACTGCCATTCGCAAAACCATAGACATTCCAACACCAATAACTACATACCCACTCACTGATTCTTAGGTCTACACACACATCCACTCACTCACCCGTACAGTCACTCATACTTGCGGTCACTCAGTACAGGACTATCATATGCACTCATACTCCTATATAGACACTCAAACACCGCCACTCATCCATAGAGGTACTCACACACCTAGTCAGTCATGCAAATAATTAAACACACTGCCATTTACTCACCTATACAGTTATCCACACACCAGCTCACTTAATCATACAAATACTAGCACATTCTTACGATCTTATACAATCACTGATACAAGCACACACTCATCCATACAGTCACTCTCACAATCACACACTCTCGCTTATAGCTATTTATATACTCCAACACACATATATACTGCCTTTCACATATGTAGTTACTCACACATGTACCACTGGGACATACATTCACTCACTAACACACTCTTACACACACTTACCCACCCATACAGTCTATCACAGATGCACTCTTGAAACCATCCACCCAGTGAATCACCCACTCACACATCTATGCACAGAGTCGCACACACCCCACCCACACAAACACTCAGGCACCCATACAGATACTCAGACAACCAATCAATAACTCATATAGACACTCATGTAGCTATTCACAAACCCATGCAGCCACTTACACAGCAACAGACAGACGGATACAGACATTCACCAAGTTTAGTCACTAACCCATGCATTCAGTAAGATACGTTTAATCACTCACTTATAGAGTTAGTCACGCACCTACTAAATCATCCATACAGACACTTATACACCCACTCATTCTTCAATACGCCTTTCCCTATATATATTAAAAATATTTAAACTTTACAGAAACACACAGTCACTGGATGATGTCATCAGTGATGTCATTTGAGATGTCATCAGTGATGTCATCAGTGATGTCACCTACCATGTCATGAGTGATGTAATATGTGACGTCATCAGCAGTGCATTGCGGGCGCGAGTTATAGTTAGCTGAACTAACTATAACGGGGAATTTCACGGGTTTTGTACGAGTGCAATGTCCAACTAACTATAACTGTCCCTAAAACCTATGGTTTTTTCAGTGAATTTGTAAGGTTTTTAAATGCTAATTTCTAACTATAACGTGCCTGAAACCTATGGTTTTTTCAGTGAATTTCAAAGGTTTTTTAAATGCTAATTCCTAACTATAACATGTCTGAAACCTATGGTTTTTTTCAGTGAATTTCAAAGGTTTTGTAAATGACAATTTTTAAATATATTAATTGTTATATTTATTTTTTTGATACTGATTTACTACATTTTTTAAACTATTTATTTTTACATATTTTATTTTTTAAATTACATTGTAATTACATTATACATTACATTACAAAATATACTTTCTCAGAATGAATTACTTTAGTTTAAATACTTTACAAATAGGCAATAGACTTTTAAGTACAGTAGTTACAGTTGTTGCAATGGGCAACACAATTTCAAACACAATGCAACATTGAGCTCAATGTGAATTTCTAGTTAAATGCAATTAGTTACTTTATGGATTACTTTTCTAACCACAGGACTGGATCCTAGATTCAGTCCTGGGACATCTCCTGTAAACAGTTGAGTAAAAGCGTTTTGGTTACAGTAGTGATTTTTAAGGAATATTATTGTATTTTAAAAGTTGACACTTAGAAACTTTTTCACATAGAATCACCAATGTTATCCTATGGGAGGAAATTCACTTAGCAGGTAAGTAGTTTTATCGTTACTTTTTCTTACTCAGTGGTGGATCCTGGATCCAGCACTGGTGCATCTCCTGTAAACAGTTGAAAGAATGCGTTTAAGTCATACAGGCGATTTTTAAGGAATATTTGTAGTTTGTGAAAATCGACACTTTGAAACTTTTCTGCTGAAAACCAGACAATGGATTCCAATGGAAGGAAATACAAGTTACTGGTAAGTACGGTTAGAATTACTTTTCAGGGTCAGTGCTGGGCTAAAAGATGCAGCACTGGGTTCTCTCCTGATAACAGGTGAGTAAATCGGAATTCGTAGTTCGGCTGATTTTAGAGGAATATTATAAAGTTCCAAAACTCCACACTTAGAAGAATTTCCAAGTGAAACCAGTCAATGTTAGCCTATGGAAGGAAATTCAAGTTACTGGTAAGTACGCTTAAAATTACTTTTCAGGATCAGTACTGGGCTCAAAGATGCAGCACTGAGGTCTCTCCTGATAACCGGTGAGTAAATCGGAATTCGTAGTTCGGCTGATTTTAGAGGAATATTTGTATGTTTCAAAAATCGACACTTAGAAACTTTTTCAGCAAAAAGCAGGCAATGATATCCTATGGAAGGAAATTCAAGTTACTGGTAAGTACAGTTAAAATTACTTTTCAGGATCAGTACTGGGCTCAATGATGCAGCACTGAGGTCTCTCCTGATAACAGGTGAGTAAATCGGAATTCGTAGTTCGGCTGATTTTAGAGGAATATTATAAAGTTCCAAAACTCCACACTTAGAAGAATTTCCAAGTGAAACCAGTCAATGTCAGCCTATGGAAGGAAATTCAAGTTACTGGTAAGTACGGTTAAAATTACTTTTCAGGATCAGTACTGGGCTCAAAGATGCAGCACTGAGGTCTCTCCTGATAACAGGTGAGTAAATCGGAATTCGTAGTTCGGCTGATTTTAGAGGAATATTTGCACAATGGTGAAAGAAGGGGTGGGGCCTGAAGTGACATGTCTGCAAACACGCCCTGTGGCGCGTTTTAAGTTGGAGAATTAATTCCTCCTCAATCCCGAGGGTCCCTAGGGGCCAACTGGCCCACCAGATACCTCCAGTATGCGCCAGAGAGCTGCGTTGCAGAGAGGTGTTCAAAGGCCACGCCCCTTTTTACAACACTCTGCAACGCAGCTCCGTGGCGCTTACTGGAGGTACCTGGTGGGCTAGTTGGCCTCCAAAGACCCTCAGGATTGAAGAGGATTTAATTCCCCATCTTAAAATGCGCCACGGGGCCTGTTTGCACACATGTCACCTGAAGCCACGCCCTCTCCTTCACCACTGTGCAAATGCACCCCGTGGCGCATTTTAAGTTGGGGATTAAGTCCCTTGAATACTGAGGGTCCCTGAGTCCAACTAGCCCACCATGTACCTCCAAAAGCGCCACAGAGCTGCGTTGCAGAGAGGTGTAAAAGGGCGTGGCCTCTGTACACCTCTCTGCAACGCAGCCCCTGGCGCATACGGAGGTTCCTGGTGGGCTAGTTGGCCCCCAGGGACCCCCAGTATTCAAGGGAATTACTTCCCCTTCTTAAAACACACCAGGGGGCGCGTTTGCAGACTGCTGCAGGGAGGGCGGGGCCTCCGGCACGATGCCGGTCTTTTTTTTTTTTTTGTGCTTTTTTCTGTCCAGGGGTCCTTTGGGACCCCTGAGCAGACCTAGGGGTCAGGGTGTTTCTACCCTGCCCCCTTTGTGCGTTTTGCGCACTTGTTTCTTGTGTTTTTTTTAATCGGCGGGATCCGCGCACCCTAAGCGCATCCCGCCGATTTAAAAAAAAAGCTTTCTGCCCAGGGGTCCTTGTGGGACCCCTGAGCAGACCTAGGGGTCAGGGTGTTTCTACCCTGCCCACTTTGTGCGTTTTGCGCACTTGTTTCTTGTGTTTTTTTTTTTTAATCGGCGGGATCCGCGCACCCTAAGCGCATCCCGCCGATTTAAAAAAAAAAAAAATGCTTTTTTCTTCTACCGAGGAACAAGATGGCTGCCAACACTTCCTGGTTTGGAGTGTTGACAGCCAATTAGCATGGAGCTTGTGGTCAGGAGGGTGCGCGGATCCACCACGGCCATAGATATCGAAACTTTTATTTTGGATTTTCTCAGCAACTACTGAACGGATTTACACCATTTTTAAAAAGGGTGCTTTCTGAACCAAGCACTACCTTTTTGCCAGATTTGGTGTAATTCCGTTCAGCAGGTTTTGCTGTAGCCTTGCATAAAGTTTCCTATGGGAAATTGATTTATTCACTCTTATTTTTTGAATTTCTCCGCAACTACTGAACGGATTTACACCATTTAAAAAAAAGGTCACTTTCTGAACCAAGCGCTACCTTTTTGCCAAATTTGGTGTAATTCCGTTCAGCAGTTCGGGCTGTAGCCGTGGCTAAAATTTCCTATGGGAATTAACATGGAGAAAACACGTTTTGGGACCCCCCTTTTTTCTCAGCCCCCGCTTGATGAATCACCCCGAAACTTTCAAGACAGGAGCGGACCGGAGCGCCCCACTAGTTTTGAAAATTTCGCGATGATTCGTCAAACGACGCCAAAGTTATTGGGAATAGAATGTTACGGATTTCCTATGGATAATAGGTCCTAACTATAACTATCTACTGGCGACCGCCAGTAGATAATATATATATATATATATCTCCTGAATAAACACCAGTAGATCCGCGCTCTCAGGCAAATAAGTCGGGAAACAAAACGTGGCACGCCCTAGTGGCTATGGGGCGGTCTCTCCTAAGATTACGATTGTACAATGAAGGGTAGGTACACCAAAAGTACAAAGGAAAAAGGTAAAGACCTAAGGTTCTATCTACACCCTATATGCAACCTCATCGTATTGCATAATATCAAAACATAATAAAACATTTAAAAACATGTGAAGTTATCTTATCTGAAAGATGCGATGCAACACTAGGATGTCGCGAAGAAAAGGGTATGGACCCCGTGGTTACAGGTACAAGCCTCGGATCCCTTCCTTTCCTCCTGAAAGAAATATACAAGAAGAGTAAAGAATCAGAGAGTCATCTGAAAAACAACATGTGAAAGACAAATGGAAGTTAGAAGAGAATTAGTTCATATCAAAATCACTCTAGAGAAACACAGTCCACTACTAAGTATGTCAACCAAGAGAAATAGGTAGGGGAGGCAGGGGGGTTCATGGGGGGGAAGGGGGGAAGGGGAAACAAGGGGGGGGTGGGGTGGGAAAATGGGGGGGAGAAAAAAGGGGGGGTAGGCAGGACGGGGGTTGGGGGTGGTGGGGAAAAAAGGAAGCCTACGACTCTTGTAGATGAACAGCCATTTCTTCATCAATATTATGTTAGTTCAGGTAGCGGGTGCCCATGCCTATGATGTACCTAGACTCCCGTTGTCTGAGATTGAGTATCCGATTGCCACCCCTCCTATTGTTGGTCACCTGTTCGATAGCATAATAAATTAGTTTGGAACTATCTGAGAAATGGTGTGTCTCAAAATGTCTGGCAATCGGATATTGTTGGTCTCTGTTTGTTATGGCTCCCAAATGTTCAAGATTTCTCTTCTTGGCCATATGAGTGGTGCTCCCAACTTACCTCAGGTTACATGGATACTGCAATACATACACCACAAAAGTAGTGCTGCATGTAAGAAATTGATTGATCGGTATCATGCTGTTAGTGCTGGTGTGAAAAAATTATTTTTTCATGCGGCTACCGCAACAGGCCTTGCAATGGCCGTAGGGAAAAAACCCTGAACATTGATTCCCCTGTTTTGCTCAGTGTTGGTGATGTCGCTATGCACCAGCAAATCTCGTAGGTTCCGACCCCTCCTGTAGGTGATACTAGGTCTTGCTGGAATGGTGTTCCCTATGATGGGATCTTCCTTAAGCATGTCTCAGTTACGTGCAATGGTTTTCCGAATATTATCAGAGTTGCCATTGTATGCGAGTATGACTCTGGTTTCCATATTGCCATTGTTGACCTGATCGTAGTTGTTTTTTTCCTCAAGAGTAGTGTTCCTTTCGATACCCTTGATCCTGTCCATGGCTCTTTTCAGAACACATTTGGGATAACCCCTGTCCTCAAATCTCGCAATCATAGTTTTCTGTTCAGTAGCGAAAGCAATTTCAGAGCTACAATTCCGTTTCGCTCTGAGCAATTCCCCATAGGGGATGCTCCACTTGAGGTTGTCAGGGTGACTACTCATAGCGTGGAGCAGAGTGTTCCCAGCTGTGCATTTTCTAAATAGACACGTGTGGATCTTATTTGAAATAACCTCCACCTTGGTGTCAAGCTACTCCACCTCCTTCCTGCTGATGACACTCGTGAGCTTAAGGTTAAGGGAGTTGGAGTTAAGTTTTGTCACGAAATCATGGGCTCCCTGTTCGCTGCCTTTCCAGACTATGAACAGGGCAACAATGTACCTGAGCCACAAAATGACATTGGCTAGATCGTTGTGTAGGTTGACGTCCCTCCTGATTTCCTCTTCCCATGCCCCCAAGAACAGATTGGCGAAGCTAGGTGTAAAGCACGTACCCATGGCAGTGCCAAGGGTCTGTCTGTACTCCTGGCCATTGAACATAAAAAGGTTGTTATATAAACATTCTTTTATCATGTCCAGTAGCATCTGTGTGTGCTCCATATGTCAGATGGATCTGCGTGCAAGGTAGTTCATGATCAATCACTGTATAGAGTGAGTTGACATCCATGGTCATGAGGAAATACTCATCATGCCAGTCCAAATTGTTGATCTTGTTCAGGAAATCCTTAGTATCCCTCACGTATGAGGGCAGTGTAACCACGAAGTCCCTCAAAAAGTGGTCTACAAAGCTGGGTACATTCACCAGGGCACTGCCTCTGGAGGAAACTATAGGCCTGCCTGGGGGATTGGTTTTGTTCTTGTGTACCTTGGGTAATAGGTACATCACAGGAAATATAGGATGATCTTTAAGGAAGCAGTATTCCTCCCATTCTAACAGACCCCTGTCTCTCCAATCCTCAAGCTTACCCCAGTTGTTGGTGATGCTATTGTTGTACTCTACTCTATTGGTAACCGTGTAGGAGCTGGTGTCACTGAGCTGGCGCATTGCTTCATTAACATACATTTCTTTAGTTAAAATAACAATGTTGCCTCCTTTATCGGCAGGCCGAATAATCACACTGTTGTCTTTGGCCAGATCTATCATGGCCTTTTTCTGGGACAAAGTCAAGTTACGTTTAAAATTTCTCATTTTCTTGGCCCAGTTTTTTTGTCTGTATTTCATTAGTTCAGTCCTAACCATCTCTTGGAAAGTGTCAATATTGTCATGGGGCATGTTCGGTAGGAATGTAGATTTCGGTTTGAACTCTGTATCAGCTGCCTTGTCGTACAATATCTCCAGTTCATCAAGTATCTTGCACACATTGGTATTGGAATCCCCACCCCCACCTTCCAATTCATGTAATTCATGTAATGTGACCAAAGTGTCAATATCCCCTATATTGAGGTCACTGCTGGTAATAGCACTGCATGAGGCTGGTCGGTCACTGTTTTTAGCAGGTTTCAATTTATGCCATTTTTTAAATTTTAATTTCCTGCAGAATTTGAATAGGTCAATTCGAGTGTCTACATAGTTCATGGGTTCTGATGGACAAAAGGACAAACCTAGACACAACGTTCTTTTTTCCAGATTGCTCATAGGTCTGGCGGATAAGTTAATAATGGTCTGGTTTACCATAGCATCATCCATCATTGTGTGTTCTTAGAGCGTGTTTGTCTGCTTCCCATTTGCTCCGTATCGCTCCCTCTTCTCGCTCCTTTGTTTGAGCCTCTTCCTCCTCTTGACCTGGTACCCCTTGCTCTTCCTCGTCCTCTTCCAGTCGGTGTCTGTTCCTTGTTCCTGGGTTTCGGTGTCTGCCGGCCTCTTTGCAGAAGCCGGTACTCGTCTAAAAAAGTTTTCGGATGTGTGGTAGAGTCACCTTCAGAGGTCGAACTCTCGGAGGTTCTAGATGTCACTGAGATGACAGTGTTGGTGTCGCTCGAGCTTGCTTGCTCTTCTTCATGGTCCTCCTGTGCCCTTGGCGTATAGGTCTGTGTGCCACTGGCATTCTCATATAGATGGTCATATTTTTGACTGTAGGTAAGGATTCTTCCTGATTCCTAATCACCACAGTCACGGTGCAACTTCCTTTGCTTCCTTGCCTTTATGTCATCCTCTACAATTTTCAGTCTCTTTTTCATGTCTTCCAAGAATTTAGTGATTGTCTCTTGCTCGGCGCTCGCAGTCAGTTCTTCCTTGATGCAACCGATTTCTTTCTTTATGTTCTCACTATCCAACCAAGCATATTTCACTAGAATTTCTAGCATCATCTTTGAGCTGTTGGTCGAGTTGGCTGCTCACTCCTCTAACATGTGTGTGTCGGGGGAGTCATATGAGGGGGTAATGTAGATCCTTAGTCCACCGGGTACCATCTTCTTGTCAATGTAATCTTAGAGGGACATGGCTTCCCACCATTTCGACATTTCTTGTTTGTGTAGTTTTTCATATTTTTTGAGTAAGTCAATGGTAGTGGATTCCTTGCAATTCACCACGGTTTGGCTCTGTCCGATCCCTGAAGCGCGTGCAAACAGAGTCTGCACAGCTGCTCGCCTCTCTTTGTCATCCTCCATTGTGTTGTCAGATCATTACTATCGCAAGTCTCAGAGACTGAAACTTTTCCTGTAATAAGCCCCTCTGCCGTAGGTCGGTGTGACTGATTCTGTACTGGTGTGCACTATCCTGTTGCCTGCACCTACTGGACAAAAAAGAAGTCTGTGGCACCTCCACGCGTGCTGTCATACATGGGGGTAGAGAGAGATATCCCAGTATGGACCTTCTACACCTGTCGTGTCCTTTGGTATGTAAGGTTATCACCAAAGAATGTTCGTTTATACAGATCATAGAATTTCAAAATTTAACAGTCTCTTCACTTACCGGTCCATGCGGCAATGCTGCCCTGGATCGGTCGCGAAGCGGCTCCCCACTACGCGTTACGGGACGTGAGCTGTAACCTCCCGTAACTGATCCCCGGTAGGCTTACCTCTACGGTGTATCACAGTCCAAGGATAGCGTAGAAGAAGATCCGGTTGTTGTTCACTGATTGCGTCTTCCCAGCAATCCTCCACAGAGACAGTACAGTTCAGCTGTCACACACGAGCCTGCTGGCCGGCAGCCGGTTTTCTCATTTTTAACCCAGGTAAAGAAGAACTCCTTCAAAAAACCAGAGCCCTTAGGGGGTGGCTCATCTGCCGGCGGAGAAGTACCGGCTTTCAAATCCTGCATAAACACCAGTAGTTCCCCGCTCTCAGGCAAATAAGTCAGGAAACATTCCAATCAGCAAAAAAGGGGATTTATTCAAGCATCATAAATCCTCCGTGACGCGTTTCGACCAGAGATGGTCTTGATCACACACCGGAGTGAAAATTCTTGTGTCCTTACATACACTTCCTGAGTAACAATAGACAAAAGACTCTCACGAGGGTCAGAGAAAAAATATTCTTGTGGAACTTCATCAATGCTTAAGCATTTGCAAACCATGCACCCTCGGCGTCTCGCAAGAGAACAACTGAGACGTGATCTACAAAAGCAGGCAAGTGAGGAGAACACTGCTGGACCCAGCACCTCATCTGCTGGCACAACAACTCCTCCAACCAACATCGTCCCTGACTTTGCTAAAGTTGAGCAGCGATGTTTAAAATGCAAGAAGACATTATGTGTTGGTGAGCAATCAGCGAATGCTATCGTGGTTGCCATTAAGAACCACAAGTGTTATTTATTTTATTTTTTGTCGTTTATGCAATGACTATTAATTGCATCATTTTTTGAATGTTTTTCTTGTTGGTTCTGTTTATTTTTTCTTTTTTTAACAAAAAAAACCCAAAAAATTTAAAAAAGAGTTAAAAAAACAAAAAAATATATAAAACAAAAAAAGAAGAAAAAAATGGTCCTCTTCAGAACCGCCTATTTGGTTAAAAAAAGAGAAATTTGTAAGTGTTGTATGAATTGTGCAAAGTTGAATATATGGAGTAGTGTATGTTTAGTGTATGTGTGACTAAAGAAGTGCATGTGTACTACCTGAATGATTGTATGAATCCATGTGTAATGCTTCAGTGATTTAAGAGTGCATAAGTAATGTGTAGGTGCATCAAAGAGTGTATCAGTAGTGCTTGTGTGATTGCATAACTACATAGATAGTGCCTGGATGATTTTATAAGTGCATGGGTAATGTCTGCATGATTATAGGAGTGCATGGGAACTGCCTGACTGATTGAAGGAGTGCATGGGTAATGTCTGGGTAATTGCATAACTGCGGGTGTAATGTCTGGGTGATTGGAGGAGTGCATGGGCACTGCCTGAATGATTGAAGGAGTGCATGGGTAATGCTTGGGTGATTGCATGAATGCAAGGGTAATGCCTGGGTGATTAGAGGAGTGCAGAGATAGTGCCTGCATGATTAGAGGAGTGGATAAGTAGTGCCTGGATCATTTTATTAGTGCATGGGTAGTGGCTGAGTGATTGGAAGAGTGCATGGGTATTGCCCGAGTGACTGAAGGACTGCAAGGGTAGTGCCTGTGTGATTGCATGAGTGCAAGGGTTATGTCTGGGTGATTGAAGAAGTGCATGGGTAACGCCTGGGTGCATGGAGGAGTGCATAGGTAATGTTAGGGTGATTGTATGAGTGCAGGGGTAATATCTGGTTGATTGGGGGACTGCCTGGGTAATGACTGGGTGCATGGAAGAGTGCATGGATGGTGCCTGGGTGCATGTAGGACTGCATGGGTAGTTCTTGGGTGATTGGAGGAGTGCATGAGTAGTGCTTGGGTGATTGCATAAGAGCTGCAGAAGTGCCTGAGTGCATGTATGAGTGCATGGGTAATGCCTGGGTGATTGCATAAGTACAGGAGTAATATCTGTCTGATTGGAGGAGTGCATGTGCAGTACCTCAGTTATTGAAGGAGTGCATAGGTAAGGCCTAGGTGATTGCATGAATGCAGCAGTTATGTCTGGGTGAATGGAGGAGTGCATGGCACTACCTGAGTGATTGAAGGAGTGCATGGGTAATGCCTGGGTGATTGTATGAATGCAGGGGTAATGTCTGGGTGATTGAAGGAGTGTATGGGTAATGCCTGGGTGCATGGAAGAGTGCATGGGTAGTGTGTGGGTGCATGTAGGACTGCCTGGGCAGTTCCTGGGTGATTGGAGGAGTGCATGAGTAGTAGCAGGGTGATTGCATGAGTGCAGGAGTAGTGCGTGGATGATTGGAAGACTGCATGGGTAGTCCTTGGTTGATTGCATGAGTGCTGCAAAAGTGCCTGAGCCAATGTATGACTGCATGGGCACTGCCTGAGTGATTGAAGTGGTGCATGGGTAATGCCTGGGTTATTGTATGAATGCAGGGATAATGTCTGGGTGAATGAAGGAGTGCATGGGCAGTGCCTGAATGATTAGATGAGTGTATAGGTAGTGCCTTGGTTGACTTTATAAGTGCATAGGTAGTGCCTGGGTGATTGGAGGAGTGCATGGATAGTGCCTGGGTGACTGGAGGAATGCAAGGGTAGTTCCTAAGTTATTGCATGAGTGCATAAGTAGTGCCTGGATGATTGCATGACTGCACAGGTAGTGCCTGAGTGATTGAAGGAGTGCATGGGCAGTGCCTGAGTGATTAGATGAGTGTATAGGTAGTGCCTTGGTGATTTTATAAGTGCATGGGTACTGGCTGGGTGATTGGAGGAGTGCATGGATAGTGCCAGGATGACTGGAGGAGTGCAAGAGTGGTGCCTTGGTTATTGCATGAGTGCATAAGTAGTGCCTGGGTGATTGCATGACTGCAGGGGTAGTGCTTGAGTGATTGAAGGAGTGCATGGATAATGTCTGGGTGATTGAAGAAGTGTATGGGTAATGCCTGGGTGCATGGAAGAGTGCATGGGTGGTGCGTGGGTGCATATAGAACTGCCTGGGTAGTTCCTGGGTGATTGTAGGAGTCCATGAGTAGTAGCAGGGTGATTGCATGAGTGCAGGAGTAGTGCATGTATGATTGGAAGACTGCATGGGTAGTGGTTGGATGATTGCATGAGTGCTGCAGAAGTGCCTGAGCACATGCATGACTGCATGGGCACTGCCTGAGTGATTGAAGTAGTGCATGGGTAATGCCTGGGTGATTGTATGAATGCAGGAGTAGTATCTGGGTGAATGGAGGAGTGCATTGGTAGTGCCTGAGTGATTACACAAGTGCATAGGTAGTGCCTTGGTGATTTTATAAGTGCATGGGTAGTGGCTGGGTGATTAGAGGAGTACATGGATAGTGCCAGGATGACTGGAGGAGTGCAAGGGTAGTGCCTGGGTTATTGCACGAGTGCATAGGTAGTGCCTGGGTGATTGTATGACTACATGGGCACTGTTTGAGTTATTGAAGGAGTAAATGGATAATGCCTGTGTGACTGCATGAATGCAGGGGTAATATCTAGGTGAATGGAGGAGTGCATGGGTAGTGCTAGAGTGATTAGACGAGTGTATAGGTAGTGCCTTTGTGATTTTATAAGTGCATAGGTAGGGCCTGGATAACTGGAGGAGTGCAAGGGGAGTGCCTGGGTTATTCCATGAGTGTATAAGTAGTGCCTGGGTGATTGCATGACTGCAGTGATAGTGCCTGAGTGATTGAAGGAGTGCATGGCTAATGTATGTGTGATTGTATGAGTGCAGGGGTAATGTCTGGGTGATTGAAGGAGTGTATGGGTAATGCCTGGGTGCATGGAAGAGTGCATGGTCATGCCTGACTGCATGTAGGACTGCCTGGGTAGTTCCTGGGTGATTGGAGGAGTGCATGAGTAGTAGCAGAGTGATTGCATGAGTGCAGGAGTAGTGCGTGGATGATTGGAAGACTGCATGGGTAGTGCTTGGTTGATTGGATGAGTGCTGCAGAAGTGACTGAGCACATGTATGACTGCATGGGCACTGCCTGAGTGATTGAAGTAGTGCATGGGTAATGCCTGGGTGATTGTATGACTGCAGGGATAATGTCTGGGTGAATGGAGGAGTGCATGGGCAGTGCCTGAGTGATTAGATGAGTGTATAAGTAGTGCCTTGTTGATTTTATAAGTGCATAGGTAGTGGCCCGGTGATTGGAGGAGTGCATGGATAGTGCCAGGATGACTGGAGAAGTGCAAGGGTAGTGCCTGGGTTATTCCATGAGTGCATAAGTAGTGCCTGGGTGATTGCATGACTGCAGGGTTAGTGCCTGAGTGTTTGAAGGAGTGCATGGGTAACACCAGTGTGATTGTATGAGTGCAGGGGTAATGTCTGGGTGATTGAAGGAGTGTATAGGTAATGCCTGGGTGCATGGAAGAGTGCATGGATAGTGTGTGGGTGCAAGTAGGACTGCCTGGGTAGGTTCTGGGTGATTGGAGGAGTGCATGAGTAGTAGCAGGGTGATTGCATGAGTGCAGGAGCAGTGCGTTGATGATTGGAAGACTGCATGGGTAGTGCTTGGGAGATTGGAAGAGTACATAGGTAGTGTCTGGGTGATATAAGTATATGGATTCAGGCTATGTGAATGGAGAAATGCTTGGATAGTGCATAGGTGATGGCAGGAGTGTGAGAATAGTGCCTAATTATAGATCAGTGCATGGGTAGTATTTGAAAAAATGGATCAGTGCAATAAAAATAACTGTAAACATTACTTCATATTATTATGCTTATTACATTATTTCATCTTACCTTCTTTATTAAAGTACATACCAAACTCGGTGAAACTATTTTACAGTTGTTTTGTTGTAAACTGAATTTAAAATCTTTTCAAGGTGTACTATTACTTTTTGTAATAAAAAGAAGGAAAACTCTTATTACATAAAATATTATGGTTTTAAGAACACAACATAATTTTACAATTACATAACATATTCAGTTTCCCTCTTTTGCTGTTTTCAGATTCTAGTGAATTTCACCATACACAGTGATTTCAATGTAGATCATCATATAACAGCGGGGAAAAAATTACAATCAATGAGATTGTAAAAAAAAAAAACAAATCTGCGTCAAAAATATTTACAACAAATTCAACTATCTGTTTACCTATCTACAGTTTCTAAATTACATTCTTCAACTACATTAAATTATTTATTTCTCTGAAGTACATTTTCTAAAATATACACTCATTTACATTGCGTATAGTATAAAGATCAAATATATAAACTAGTTCCTTCAAACACCATTTTGCAAATGCAATAAGAAATAGCACAAACAATAATCCAAACAGTACTTGTTCACATCTTCCCAATAGGCCGAATAATGTTTCCAAATCCATTTGCATTGACAATATCCAAAATAAACTCGTTAATTCGTGTTCACATCTTCCCAATAGGCCGAATGATGTTTTCAAAATTTTGGCATCAAAAATATCAGATATGAATTTGGTAATTCGTAAGGCAACCTACATTTGAATTCCAAATGGGCATCATTGCAATGTGTCCATCCTTTATTGCACTTTAAATACACAGTATAGTGTCCAGATGTTGTAGTAGGTCCATCATGGAAAATAAGAGCCACTGCTTTAAAAGTTCTTCCTGAAATTGAAACTTGACTTGCCACAAAATTTTTAATTTTAGTTTCCAATTTTCTTTCATTTGCTCTACAACGTTGCAGCATTAATATGACATATTTTCCAAATCTTTCTATATATAATGTTGACAACATTTCTGATTTACAATAAAGGGAATTTCATATCTTGATTAGCTCTTTTTACTAATTTGTTAAAAGACACTGATATACAATCTGGTATTGTCAAATATAAGAATCGTTCAGTGTGTCTTTCAGTGGAAGAAGAAAATTAACACTCTATACATTTATGATCCCATCTGTAACTTAGTCCAAACAAATTTTCAATTTCTATTCCTTCATCTTCGAATACTGCAAGTATAAGCATAAGAAATTCTTGTGCATCTTGTTGCGTACTCATTGTAAATTGCGAAGAACCAGTACATATAGCCAAAAGATGCCGAATGCCAGAAACAGTATGGATTTTACTTCTATCAGTTATCAACTTTTGAAAAATATAATGTAATAAAGAACAGAATCTTTTTTCTCGATTTTCCATAATTTCATGATGAAGATCTTCTAGGTGAAAGACAACATTCACAATTACATTAGCATAGCAGTTGATACCTGAACTATTTTCTAACTGGTATCCTACAAGATCATCAACACTGTCTATTTTCATTTTCTTTGCAGCTTCATCATTTTCTTGAATTGTTTTCTTTTTTTGAATCTCACTAGAATGTTTCTCATATTTCCGTTTTGGACGTACTACACGTTTCTCATATATGGGATATTCACCAAAGTTAGGACCATACTGTCTTCTTAACCGATTATACTCTCTTACACAATTTGCATCAGCACTAACCTTTTTCTCATCAAAATCAATCAAATACAAACCAGATAATGTTCTTACTCGAGACAATGCAACATATGCCATGCCCTCTTTAAAAACTGTACTTCCAATATTTACCAAAGCACTGTCTACACTTAAACCTTGTGATTTATGAATGGTCACTGCATATGCTAAAGAAAGAGGAAACTGTTTTCTACGAACATACAAGTCTTTTACAAGCAAAAAACGAACAGCACAACGTCCAATTTGTTTTACCTCTTCAATCTGATCAAATGTAATCTTCAAAAATTCAATTCCATCTCTCTTTTGATAATTAACAAAATCAACAACTTTTCCCATTGCTCCGTTTACTAAACCTTTTTCTACATCCAAATTACGCCGTAATATTACCCGACAGTTTACACATACATATAAAGTCTTTTCTAAACCAGCAGTCTTAGATACAGACTTCTCCAAAGAATCCAATTTTGACTGTAATTTCTCAGAGAGAAGAATAATAACTCCTTCGTGTTCCATTTTATCAATGGCTTCAATTTTCAATATTGGTTGTTTTTCCAGTTTCAAAAGTTCTTGATTGAATGTAGAACACTCTTGCAGTGTTGGCAATAGGCAAACTATAGACTTCTTTTCTCCAATTTTTTTGTTCATTATTTCAGGTGCAATATTTTCATTTGAAAACAAGTTTGTTAGTAGCCGACTTTGTAAAGCTTCTTTACCATGTTTTGTCAGAACACTAATTCTAATATCTTGAAGAATGTTTCCATAATGTTCATCACTTGCTTGTCGCATATTCTTAATAAGTTCTTTATATTCAAAAAGAGACCAAATGTTTATATTTCCAATACTTCCCAAAGATTTCCTAGTGTCTTCGTGGACAAGTGTTTTAAAAACTGGTTGTCCTTTCACAGGAGTAAGTTGTAGTAAATCGCCGAATACAATTACATGTTTTCCTCCAAATAAATCATCATAATCTGTTTTTAAAATCTGTTGCATTCTTAAATGTACAAAGGCAAGCATTACGTTTGAGACCATGCTCACCTCATCAATTATCAGAAGTTTAATTTTCTTTAGTACTCTTGAGACTTCTTAACAAGCTTCTCCAGATAGCTTGTGATATTCCAACTTATTTTCATGTTCAACTGGTAGCATGAGTAAGCGATGTAATGTAATCCCTTTAATATTGTGTGCAGCTAACCCAGTTGGAGCAGTTACAACACAAGATAAATGTGATTCAGTGGTTTTCTGTAGCTAACTGGTCAAAACTTTAATTAAGAAACTTTTTCCTGTTCCAGCTTGACCATTGATATACATTCAAACAGGTTTAAATGATGTGCATTGACATTCTTTTTTTTCATGCAGTAAACCATGCTGTATCTCTTGTGTCACTTGCTGATATATTTCTTTTTGTTCAATATTTAGTTGTTCGTCCAAGTTTCCCAACTCAATAATGTCCTGTTGTGCTTGTTGCATTGCTGTTTCTACTTCATTCATGGCTGTTGCTGCCTCATTTTCAAGAATTGGTTGTCCTAATGGATCTTGACTTAGTGGAGCAGACCTTTGACTATCTTGAGAACTGTCTCTAGCTATTTTAGCTGCAATAGTAGTTTCTTCTTCAATCTCTTCATTTAGCATCTGTGGATATTTTTGAAAAATTGTGCATTGAATGCCATCTTTACATGCATTAAAAGAATCTTCATAGCAGTCAAAATCTCCAAGTAATTCCATTTCACTACGCCAAGGCTTGAAAAGTTGCAGAAGTGCTAAATAGTAAAATTCCCTTTTATCTGGAGTTTCGCAACTGAGTTTCCTGTGGTTAATAAGATTTCCTTTGGCATGTTTTACCAAACATCCTTCACATCCAATTACTGCATATTTTTCTTCATTTATATTTTCTGTAATATTTCTCTTAAAACTGTAATTTTGCAGCACTTCATAGAGACATATGTTTTCCAGATGTGGACTCCTTTTGGGATAGTATGTATCCAACATATTTGTTTTAACAATATCTGTACTTTCCGGTTCATTTAATGCTAAGTATTCAATTTCTTCTAGATATTTCAATACTCGATTTCGTGTTTCAGCAAGACCTAGACTTACCCAAATGATTCCTCTTGACTTTGAGTATAAACTTGCGGAGGTCAACCGATCCGAACATTCGTAAGATCCAATTTCTCGATGGGAAAGCATCTTTAAACTAAAGCTGTACAACTTGTTACTAAGAGTCTTCTCTTGTGAAATTTCTTGCCACATTTCTTTCAACTCCGTCTTTTCAGATTTTGTTATATATGACGTAACATACCGAGCAACAGCAATTGAATTATCTGCAACATACTGGATAGCCATATTTGCATTCCACATTGTCAAAATCACTGGATTGTAGTCATTAATATACTGTCATGCTTCAGCTCTTTTTATGTTGCAAGTATTCTTTGGAGATTTTCGAGTGATAGTATGCCTTACTGCTGACATGAAACTATTGACTCTTTCTTTTGAAATTACTGGACGTGGGAATGCAAAACGACATTTTGTATAAAATTTTCCCTTTGACTTGTATTTTCGTAGACAATATTTTCCACATCGATGACTTTGAAACCGTAAAACTTGTTGTCTTAAGCTATTTTCTCCTCCTTTTTTGGAATAGCACAGGTAACATAGTCTTCAATAAAAGACAAAACAGTTTCATCAGAATCGGTTCCAAATTTAGGTGCATCCTTGATCCATAATAGTATGTGTATATGAGGAGCACCTCTGGCTTGGTACTCCTTGCTCCAAAAGAAATCAATAACTTCTCCAAGAGGTGAATTATTTTTATTGCAGATAAAAGACATCATAGCTTGAAACCTATGATTAAAATATCTGCACACATTTACAGGATCCAAGGAACACAGTTCTCCAGCTGTCTTCAATTCAATGTTTTTAATATTTGAATTTGCTTCTCGTAGAAATTCAAGTAAATCGTCCCATGCGTATTCAGCACAGCTAAGCATAACAAACCACGTAGGGGTTCCTAAGTTTCTTAACATACATTTAAGTTCTCCATGACGACGATACCAATACTCATTAGTACCACGTTGACACGCCATCAAATTAATTAACTGAGATTCTAAATGATCGTCTCTTTGTTGAACTTTGTCCAAAAAATCCTTTGCAGAAACATGTGCAAGATGAACTCCCGTTTTTAATATGTGGTTCACTGCATATGAAAGTCCAGACAAGTCATTTTCAAACAGAAGATGAAATAAATATGGAATACACTGTCGAAATCTTGGATCTTCTGAGTACAATCTTGTTGTACGATATTCTGAAAGCTGGAATCTGTACTGGTCGTTCATCATATCGTCCACCTTTCCCAGTGGGGAAGAGCTGTGGAAAACAATGAGCTTCTAAACTTTTTTCCCATACACTCATGGGAGTTCCTTTTGCTTTCTTCATTTGGAATAATTCAATAGCGTTTCCTATAACTTCTTTTGAATGTGGAGGATGTATACTGTAATGTTCATAAATTTCTTCACTACTGGAGTTGTCCACTTTTTCTATTTGCCCAGTTGAAATTTCTCTATCATCTTCTAAAGATAATTCTTGTGCTTCATCATATACATTTTTTTAGTAAATATTGTTTTGTACAAGATATAATGTAGCCTTTTGAAGTTTGGTGACATCTACTAACTCTTGCCATATTTTCCGACTCTTTGTTGGTACACCATTAACTAGAATAACTACAGGTTCACTTTACTCTCTCTTTACACCAACAGTTTCAATATTTTTCTTAAAATCAAAGGTAAATACTCAACTCTTCCTTTTAAAGCTCTTTGTAAATCTGTTGGAGGCAGCTTACCTGTTTTAGGCTCCATACAAACTATAGCCTGAAACGGGTGCACAGATTGAATAAGAATGGACTCATACGTATTTAAATCTATCAGTTCCGGAGGAATAGCTACCAACTCTAGGTTGTTATGTACAGCTCTAGCTGGCATTTTGTTCTCTTCTAATTTGTTGTAACAATATTTATAAATACGTTGATCACTACCCAACTCAGAACGACCTTCCACCAACAAATAAGCACCAAATTGCTCCCACTTATCATTGTTTTCCTTTTCACTTTTTAAGTACACATCAACATTCCTAGTTTGACTTCTATAGTGAGTACGTCAACAACAAATACAAACTAAGGGGCCAATTACGATGGCGGACGGAAAAGCACTCCGACCGCCGTGGCAGCGGAAATTAACCGTCTGCATGTACCGCAGCAAAACCGGCGGTCAGATTAGGATGCACTGCCAGAAAAATCCGACAGCGGCAGACAGATTCGGCGAAACTCCGCCGGGAACGCCCGGAAAAGCTGAAAATCCGTCCACGGCGGTCGGATTTGCTGCGGAAAGACCAAAAACTGCCGTTCGATCAGTGGAATGACCGCAAGTGAAATTACGATACGATGGCGGTTCCAGTGGAACGAACAGTTGTTTCTGACCGCCGCGATCGCAACAAATGATGAATGGGAGAGCCGGCGGAAGGACTATTGCATATCGACCGCCGCAGTCGCGCGGAAAGAGCAATGGCGGTCAAAAGCAACCACACAACAAGGCTACCAAGTGTGGCTGTATATCTGGCTCAGCCTCAAAAAAACATCTAACACACCCCAATGACTCATCCCCATTGCAAGTTAAAAATACAAATCCCAGGTCAACCCAGACAACACACCTGACATGAATACTCCATTTTGACCCACCCACATAGCTGAGTATAAAACCAGTCCCTTCCCTGCCCAGAATCCTTTGCACAACTCCAGCACTGAAGGGCCCAACCCCACAGCACAAAGGAGAGGCAAATCAGCACACATCACACCATCACAACCACACACACACCACACACATCACCACCACCACCACCTTCACACCTGCACTTCTCACCCATTTGCACATCACACACCATGGCACAGAGGAAGATGCCCAAATTCACTGACACTGAGTTGTCAGTGATGGTAGATGAGATAATCAGAGTAGAACCACATTTGTTTGGAAGCATGGTCCAACAGACACCAGTAGCCAGAAAAAATCAGATGTGGGAATGGATAGTCAATAAAGTCAATGCACTAGGGACCACCCTGCGCACCCTGAAGGACATCAGGAGGAGGTGGCATGACCTCAAGACCAGGGTGAAAGAGCGTGCCAACAAGAACCATGAGCTGGCTCAGAGGACTGGCGGTGGCTCTGACGCCGAGGCCAGGGCGATTGACGCTGGAATCTGGGGCTCACGGTTCGATCCCCGGCACCGGTGGCAGGTCAGCCCAGCACCATGTGACTCTGGGCAATAACTTGCTTAATCTTCCCGACAGCCCCCAGCGCCGGGATGCCTTCGGGTAGCTGTACGCGCTTTACAAATACTGGATTTACCATTCCACCACTAACATTCAACGAATGGGAGGAGAAGGTGCTTGCCATACTGCATCCAGAGAGTCTCACAGGAATACCCGGGGGAGTGGAGGCTGGTAAGTACCAACAAATGTCTCCCATTACACTGCTATCTACTGTCTTGCACAACTAGAAAGCTACACTTCCTAAACACAAATGCACTTACGTACAACACACTCTTCCCAACACATGTCTCACACATCTAACATTTCCTTACTCTGAATCACCCCAAAGGTAGCTAGCAATATTTCCATGGGGGCATGTGTACAGGCAGCCAGCGCTACAACTCCCACCAGGCCCCCTTGTCCCACAGCTGAGCAGGGTGGTACACTCCTCCCACTCATAACCATGTGGCAGCCATTGCATTGCTCACCTTCACCTAACAGGTAGGTAGCCTTCTTATGTGGGAGGGGTGTTTGTAGGTGGGAAGCCATCACCACAACTGCCACCATGCACCCTTGTCCCACAGCTGAGCAGGATGGAGCACTCCCCCAACCATGTGGCAGCCATTTCATTGCACTCATCAAACTTACAGGTAGGTAGCCATCTTAACAGGGAGGGGTGTTTGTGGGTGGGAAGCCAGCACTACAACTCACCACAGGCCCCCTTGTCCCACAGCTGAGCAGGATGGTACACTCCTCCCACTCATAACCATGTGGCAGCCATTGCATTGCTCACCTTCACCTAACAGGTAGGTAGCCTTCTGAACAGGGAGGGGTGTTTGTGGGTGGGAAGCCATCACTGCAACTCTCCACAGGCCCCCTTGTCCCACAGCTCAGCAGGATGGAGCACTCCCCCCAGAACCGTGTGGCAGCCATTGCATTGCTCACCTTCACCTAACAGGTAGGTAGCCTTCTGAACAGTGAGGGGTGTTTGTGGGTGGGAAGCCATCACTACAACTCTCCACAGACCCCCTTGTCCCACAGCTCATCAGGATGGAGCACTCCCCCTCCCAGAACCATGTGGCAGCCATTGCATTGCTCACCTTCACCTAACAGGTAGGTAGCCTTCTGAACAGGGAGGGGTGTTTGTGGGTGGGAAGCCTGCACTACAACTCCCCACAGGCCCCCTTGTCCCACAGCTCAGCAGGATGGAGCACTCCCCCCGAACCATGTGGCAGCCATTGCATTGCTCACCTTCACCTAACAGGTAGGTAGCCTTCTGGACAGGGAGGGGTGTTTGTGGGTGGGAAGCCATCACTACATCTCCCCACAGGCCCCCTTGTCCCACAGCTGAGCAGGATGGAGCACTCCCCCTCCCCCCACCATGTGGGAGCCATGTCATTGCACTCATTAAACTTACAGGTAGGTAGCCATCTTAACAGTGAGGGCTGTTTGTGGGTGGGAAGCCAGCACTACAACTCCCACCAGGCCCCCTTGTCCCACAGCTGAGCAGGATGGAGCACCCCCCAACCATGTGGCAGCAATTTCATTGCACTCATCAAACTTACAGGTAGGTAGCCATCTTAACAGGGAGGGGTGTTTGTGGGTGGGAAGCCATCACTACAACTCCCCACAGGCCCCCTTGTCCCACAGCTGAGCAGGATGGAGCACCCCCCCAACCATGTGGCAGCCATTTTATTGCATTCATCAAACTTACAGGTAGGTAGCCTCCTGAACAGGGAGGGGTGTTTGTGGGTGGGAAGCCATCACTACAACTCCCCACAGGCCCCCTTGTCCCACAGCTCAGCAGGATGGAGCACTCACCCCCCCCAGAACCATGTGGCAGCCATTGCATTGCTCACCTTCACCTAACAGGTAGGTAGCCTTCTGAACAGGGAGGGGTGTTTGTGGGTGGGAAGCCATCACTACAACTCCCCACAGGCCCCCCCCTTGTACCACAGCTCAGCAGGATGGAGCACTCCCCCCCCAGAACCATGTGGCAGCCATTGCATTGCTCACCTTCACCTAACAGGTAGGTAGCCTTCTGATCAGCGAGGGGTGTTTGTGGGTGGGAAGCCATCACTACAACTCCCCACAGGCCCCCTTGTCCCACGGCTGAGCAGGATGGAGCACTCCCTCCCCCCACCATGTGGCAGCCATTTCATTGCACTCATCAAACTTACAGGTAGGTAGCCATCTTAACAGGGAGTGGTGTTTGTGGGTGGAAGCCAGCACTACAACTCACCACAGGCCCCTTGTCCCACAGCTGAGCAGGATGGTACACTCCTCCAACTCATAACCATGTGGCAGCCATTGCATTGCTCACCTTCACCTAACAGGTAGGTAGCCTTCTGAACAGGGAGGGGTGTTTGTGGGTGGGATGCCTGCACTACAACTCCCCACAGGCCCCCTTGTCCCACAGCTCAGCAGGATGGAGCACTCCCCCCAAACCATGTGGCAGCCATTGCATTGCTCACCTTCACCTAACAGGTAGGTAGCCTTCTGAACAGGGAGGGGTGTTTGTGGGTGGGAAGCCATCACTACAACTCCCCACAGGCCCCCTTGTCCCACAACTGAGCAGGATGGAGCACCCCCCCACCATGTGGCAGCCATTTCATTGCACTCATCAAACTTACAGGTAGGTAGCCATCTTAACAGGGAGGGGTGTTAGTGGGTGGTAAGCCAGCACTACAACTCCCACCAGGCCCCCTTGTCCCACAGCTGAGCAGGATGGAGCACCCCCCCACCATGTGGCAGCCATTTCATTGCACTCATCAAACTTACAGGTAGGTAGCCATCTTAACAGGGAGGGGTGTTTGTGGGTGGTAAGCTAGCACTACAACTCCCACCAGGCCCCATTGTTCCACAGCTGAGCAGGATGGAGCACTCCCCCCACCCAGAACCATGTGGCAGCCATTTCCCTCCACTGTGTCACCGAACAGGTAGATAGTCAGTGCATGCACCCTGCCATCCTTCTCAAAAAGCATGGAGCCAGATGACCACACCAGCACTCACATGTCAGCCAACTTGGCATAGATCCAAAAGCACATCCAGTGTGCAGACAGCTAAGCGCACGTAACTGTCACAGAAATTAAACTTTGACTCACCACGTCACGTGAAAGTAATTCATGGCACAATCATGCACAGCACAGAATGCAATGTGTCACAGAATGCAATGTGTAAGTGCCATGGTGTCAGAGCATGAAGGCCCATATGAACACGGAACATGCATGGTCAATCTGACAAACAAAGTAAAGTACATTATATGAAAAAGGTTGGTATAACATTCCAATGGCTAGTTCTTGCTTAGCTGAAATTGATTCCATGAAGAGCAAACAAAACAGACGCATTACATAAAGTTGATGTGCCGCAAGTTGTTAGATGATGACATGTCCTTGTAATCACACAATCTGTATGTGGCACATGGTTTCAATTTACATGTCACACCATGGACAAGTAATGTATGTACCTCAACATCATGTCATGATGCTCAGTATCTTGCTGCCATACCAAGTGATAGCAATGTAAAATGTTTGGTGTATCAAATGTAACATCCAAAAGTCTAACACCAAGCTTGTGGAGTGCACTTCAATGACCATTTAACCTCTGTTCAACAGGAGACCCACAAGCAACTGCAGCAGAAAACCCCACCAACCTGCAGAGCCTGTCTCCCCCCCCAGAACATGAACTCTTGGATGCAGACTCCCTACGTTTCTCGGATGAGGAGCAACAACCTGGCCCCTCCGGACTGCCAGGGCACACCACGTCTCAGGCCCTCATTGTCCCCACCACCACAGCAACAACAACAGCGCTGACCCCTGCTACAACGACCTGTGCGGCCTCCACCACCAACATCACCACTGCTGCCTGCATCACTCTCCCTGCCCCAGTGGTTACCAACACCACAACACAATCAGAGGATGCCAGGGGGAGTGTGCGGGTGCATCCAGTGCCAATGCCACAGGTCAGTGTCAGCAGGGCAGGTGGGAGGGCAACTGGGGGACAAATACAGGAGGACACTGAGACCGAAGCCCTGGCCACCGTCGCAAGAGTCCTTGGGGCATATGAACAGAACCAGGGACAGATGGGCCAGGTTGTGGAAGAAGTACGTGAGCTCCGCCTGCTGCTGAGGTCCATGAACACACGTATGGGCCAACTTGTGGACCTCATGGGCCAGCTTGTGGGTGTTCTGAGGGACAGACATGCGGCCAAAATGACAGCTCAACCCCCCTCCAGTGGCCCGCATGCTGATACTCCCACCACCTCAGCTGTGGCCACAGAGAGGGGTGAGCTGCAAGAAAATGACTCCTCAGAAACCGCTGAGCCTGCAGCAGAGGGCCCCCTGCCAAACGCACGAGGGGCCATCCGAGAAACACCAGGGGAGGATCACGTGGCCATGCACCATCCAAACGCAAGTCTCTGAGCCAGCCATGATGGCACCTGTGTTCCCCTTGACATTGAATTTGTTAACTATCCTTACCCACATTGCCATGTTGATGGCAGGAGTCTGTTGGACTGTATGACTACATCAATGTGGTGACTACTCTATTTGTCTCATTTACCATCACTGACAACTCATAAATTCACTTGGCACAATTTTGTAAATAATCACTTCTCTGTCACAAATACTTATTGTAAATAAACACTCTTTACACACCTATGTCTTTGTGTCAGCTCCATGTTTATCACAGTATGTACAATGTCAACTCAGATTCCAATGTACCACAAGCTCTGATTGTGACGAGGCATTGAGAGGGTGAAGGAACCTAGAAAGACACAAGAGAATGACATTTACTTGTCAGGTGATGCCATTACAGCTAAAACACACCACTAGTCATCAATGTACAAAAACCAGCACACATAACAATGAGTAACAACATCAACATAGACATGAGGTACCTGGATAAAAATACCCTGTGCCACACACAACAGCCATTAGCCCAGAGCCAACAACAGCCAGCAGTCAAAAAGATCATCTATGCCTTGCCACTACCATCAAAGCCAACAGACAGTGTCACTGTTGTACAATGTCACTTACACTCCAAGGGAAGTAGTTGTTGATGAGCTGTTGACGCAGGTCAACACCTTCCTCTCTCTCCACTATCGTCGTCACTGGGCATGTGTGGGTTTGCAGGGGGGCATCTGCTGCTCATCATCATCCAGGAGCAGGGGGATCTCCTTGCGCAAGGCCAGGTTGTGGAGCATGCAGCATGCAACTACGATCCTGACTCACCTTTTGGGGAGAGTAGAGTAGTGCACCTCCGCTCTTGTCCAGACACCGGAATCTAGACTTCAGAAGCCCAAAAGTACGCTCCACCACACGACGTGTCCTCCCATGTGCATCATTGTAGAGGCCTTCACCCAGGGTCCTTGGATTCCTCAGTGGGCTCAGCAACCAAGGCCGGTTGGGATACACAGAGTCACCTAGGTGTGACATACAGAGAGCAATTTACTAATATAAACAGTAGCTGAGAACAGCATGTCACACATACAGCACACTACTTGACTCGGCGTACTCACCAACAAGCCACGCACGCTTCGGATGCAGATTTGCCATCAGTTGTGGGATGATGCTGTTACGCAGTATGTAGGAGTCATGGGCTGATCCAGGAAATCTGGCACAGACATGGGAGATAATCATATCCGCTTGGCCTACCACTTGCACATTAATGGAATGGAAATGCTTCCTGTTCCTGTATATGTGCTCACGTGCCTGTGGTGGAACCAGGCCAACATATGTGCAGTCAATGGCGCCAACGACATTAGGTATGTGGCCAAGGACATAAAAATCACCCTTTACAGCTGCCAATTCATGTCTCCTTGGAAAATGGATGTAGTGGTCCTTGTATGTCATCATTACGGACAGGACATCACGTAGCACCATGCTGAACATCACTTGAGACATCCCACCGGCGATGGCCACCGTGTACTGGAACGAACCAGTTGCAAAGAAATGCATCACCTTAACTGTTGGTGTCATAGCAGTCGGATAGGTTCTGCGAGGCCTCAGATGCGGCTCCAACTGACCACATAGGTCTTGAAAGGTAAGGCGATCCAGACGGAATTTTCTTATGATGTCCTCATCCTCCATGTTCGCCAGCGCTGGGAACGGACGATGCACATTTGGTCGTCTCCTACATAATATGAAAGGGGACACGTGTCAATTTAATTCCCCTATGAGATGTGTCAAACATCTTACATCTTGACTGACGCAGCGCCAACAATGACTGGACTGTAACAACAGCTTAATGCACAAGTCACATGCAGAGACACCCTGATCTCATGTAGTCGTACATGTGGTCAGTATGTACATACAGACTACCTCCAAAACAGATTCTGACTATGTGAAGGGTAAATGGTACACTCCTACATCTTGTGTCCCCAGCCCTGGGACTAGTTGACACAGAACATGTTGGAACAGCAATACTGCTGACTTCTACGTAGCTGCTGTACCTGCCACACCTTCTTGCTTAAGTTGCACAGAGCACAACTTTTCTACACAATGAGCACAGTGTGTGTAAGCTGATCAACTACCAAAACCAATACAGCATTGTGCACAGTGAAATAGGCACATTATGTGGTCAGTCCATCATTACTGTGGGTTGATTAGCCATCTCACACATTGAGATGTTCACAAATAGGAGACTCCATTACACACCAAAACTGTGTACATGCACACAAATATCATAGGTGAAATGTGAGGAAGTACATGCCAATGCATGTAATCATGTGCACTGACATGGCATGTGTAGGCATCAGTGAGTTGAATGTCACACTAGCATTACATTTTGCAAACAGGTGCTGTAATACATTGTGAATGTATATTGTTCAATGATTAAAACTGGCTATTGCCATTGCTAGAGCATATTGTGTCCATAGGTGCGGTTTGTGTGCTCTGCCACCGCGATCATGGTCATTGGCCACAATTGAAAGATGCAGGATTGCCGTAGCGACCGCCTGGACCCCGCGGTGTGACACCGCCAATGCCAATGGCATTGCAGCCAATAGGAACCGCGATCGCGGTAGTGCAATACATATTTGAAACCTGCGGTAGGCGTGCACAGCTACCGCGGGCCCGGGCATTGCCACAATTGAAAGACGCAGGATTGCAGTAGCGACCGCCTGGACCGCGCGGTGTGACACCGCCAATGCCAATGGCATTGCAGCCAATAGGAACCGCGATCGCGGTAGTGCAATACATATTTGAAACCCGCGGTAGGCGCGCTCCGCTACCGCAGGCCTGGACATTGTCCACAATTGAAAGATGCAGGATTGTGGTAGCGACCGCCTGGACCCCGCGGTGTGACACCGCCAATGCCAATGGCATTGCAGCCAATGGGAACCGCGGTAGTGCAATACATATTTGATACCTGTGGTAGGCGTGCTCCGCTACCGTGGACCCGGGCATTGGTCACAATTGAAAGATGCAGGATTGCAGTAGCGACTGCCTGGCCCCCGCGGTGTGACACCGCCTATGCCAATGGCATTGCAGCCAATGGGAATTGTGCTCGCGGTAGTGCAATACAATTTTGAAACTCACGGTAGGCGTGCACCGCTTCCGCGGTCCCGGTTATTGGATGCAGTTGAAAAATGCTAACCAGGCAGACCAAATGCAGCAGCTGAGTACCACTGAAACAACCCCAGGGGCCTATAAATCTCTGTGAGAGAGCCACACATTTCACTTGCATTCAGACACTGCTGCCTGCCATTCTTCACCACCAACTGCTGCTGTTCCTGTATTCTGGACCCAGTGGTGGCGAGAACTGAGAACATCAGGGCCCGTCCCTTCACCACAGAGGAGCTGGAGGTCCTGGTGGACGAGGTCCTTGCACAGTATGGGAGGCTGTATGGTACGCCAGATGTACTGGTAAGTGTTACTGAATAAAAGTGTGAGAGTGCTCAGAATGCTCACATGATGTTGCTCTGCAGTAGTATGTGCCTGTGAGTGCAAGTCAATGGGCATGCATCAATATTTTTCCTATAGCCTGCTCCATACATGGCCTATTAAGAATTGCATTTGAGTATGTGGGGAGGATGGCAACATGGACACTTCTACAGCCCTTCTTCTGCAAAAAACAACAAACGTTGGTCTGAGACTGGTTAATGTAAAAGTGTGATACACTGCCTAGCATGCTCACTTCATGTCAATGGGGTGTGTAGCCTTATTTCCACAGGTCCAAGACTGCATTGAAGGATGGGAGTGACATGCAGTGTATTTTGCAGCCATACAGTTACACTGCTGGTTTGAGTCAGTCGAAGTCTGAACAAACATTGCCTGTGCTATGTGATGTCATAGTCCATTAAGTCTTCACATGCTCATTTGTGACATAACAAATGTATTTTGTCCAGAGGGTACTGAATGATGTGTGTGCAGTTCTCAAATTGCCCTTATGGTGATGTGTGCATTATGCACAAGAGTACAATGCCTGTGTGTAACACTCTTGGTGGTAGTTCACCTATGACATATCAGATAAATGTAATTTAGAGATGTCATCCTTTTATTGATTACATTATGTGTTCAGTCTCGCATGTGTAGGCACTGTTTACCCTCTCATATTGTACATGCATGTGATTTCTCTGATGGCCCACGTTTAACCTCAGTGTGAGTCCCTCTGGCCTGCACAGAAACTGCCCAATGTTACAAGGACCCATCACTAAATGGAATGAGTGAAACATATGTGTTGTCCACCACCCTATTTCTCAATGAGCTATCTTAGGCCTGAGGATTGCACAAGACAGGCCTCCACCTTGTGAGAAGAGTGTGAGAATGTCAGATCATGACCCTAAATGTGACCACCATGACACATGTAGCCATTCACTGGTCAAGGACATTGAGGGGTGTGTGGTGTTATGACACAGTGAGTCAGCCCCGACACATCATTCCCAATGTATAGTATGTCATGCTCACTCACATACTGCATCACAGATGAGGGTCATTTTCACATTGGTTGCTGTGCTGGCACTCTGCATGTGTATGAGATGGCCATGTACTGTGTCCATCATCATACATGTACACATTTCTATGGGATTATCCGATGCAAGTGTACTACATGTCATGCTGTATTGCCTCTGCTCAACATTTATGTATTAGTGTGCTATGTATTTTCATGCTCCTGTACTGACACACAGTGGTACATAAAACAGTGTCACTGAAACTTCCTCTTCTTGTCTCCCATGCCTGCAGCTTAAGGTCCACCAGCGTAAGGCGATATGGAGGGCCATTGCACGCAAGGTGCGGGCTCTGGGTGTCTCCAACTCACTCAGCGCGGATTTTCCCTTGAGCAGTACACGCTCCTTTCATCTCCCAGGCCTCCATTTACTGAACTGTGACCGGCCAATTTAATTAATTTCCCGGCACAGCACATTGCCATTTAGCGGCGAAGTGGTTTAAGAAATCGCTCCCAGCAAACCAAGTTTGTTTTTCCCCCCCACCGGGCCCCACCAAAACGCGCATTAGTTCGCAGGCTATCCCGGTCACCTTAAGAAGCACAGTGCTACGCAGACGCCTCTACCAAGGATATTCATTACAATTCCTTCTTCAGCTCAATTCAAGTTGCTCACACTTTTTGTCCTGAAGATGAACTCGAATAATTGAGTTCGAAACGTCGTCGACCCCCTACAACATGAACTCCTTATACTCTGTAAAAATCTTTAAAGGAGTTTCTATTATTGTTGTCAATGCGATGTCATTATTTTAAGTTCACCCTCACTTCTCACGTCACGCTTATTGTCACTTACTGTGTGAGCACCTGAATACCTTCATTGTGTAATAAACACTTGTCATACATTGACCTATATGTCCCTCGTTATATTTCCTACTGCTCTCTTTTGTGAATTAAGTTCCTATTCCTTTACTTACCTCAGTGCCCTCTACAGGGTTACTTCCCCTTGGACCCTTTAGGCCACGCTAGAACCATTGTTCCTTTAAACTCCAACTGACGGCACACACACTGTCACAAGAGGTGGGATGACATCTGCCGGCTGAGCAAAAACGTGGCAGAAATTACGCTGGGGGTGATCCCTCGGAGTGGTAGGTTGGCGCGCAGGAGCATGACACCACTAATGGCCCGCATCTTGGCAGTGACACAGCCAGAGCTGGATGGACACTTGAGGGCCCATCAGCAGCAAGTTGGGGGTGAGTATTCAGCTAAGTGTGACTTTGGGTGTGAGTGACTGCATGAATCCCAACCGTGAGCCAGTGGGAAGCTCTGTGATGTCTCTAGTGTGATGCAATGGCTTCTAAGTGGCCTCAGTGTTGAGTGCATCTGTTCTGCATTTGTACAACATGTGGTTTCTCATGACCCTTGTCATTGATGAGATGTGGCCTAGTGACATATGCTCCAGTATGAGTGTCATAGACATCACCTGGCAGTGAACAGCAGTGAGCATCATGTTAGCGTGCATTCATAGATGTGTGCTGTGCACAACAGATAATTTGTGACATCTGCACAGCAGACACCAATGTACAACTGTAGTTGTGCTTCAAAGCACAACATGGTGGATATCAGGAGCTTGTAGCCATTGCAAAAGGTCATTTTGGAGTTAGTATCTGTGGTGTTCCCTTAAAGAGACTCCATATGTGACAGAGACAACATGTTTTGATGTATAGCTATCTCACCTACAGGCACTTAGGTATGCTTACAGAGAATAGTATGTGTGGTTACAGGGAGGCACAGGGCCAGCTATTTGGCTGTCAACGCCACATGGAGCATTACTATCAACTATGCATGTTTCCATGCATCTTCTGATGATTGCATAAATGTAGCACATGCTGAATGTACATGGAGGAGTCCAACATGGGAGTATCATTTTAAAGTTTTGTGCTTTGCTTGCATATGATGTTTGTGAGTATGGCACTATACTGAACCTATGTCTCTGTCTCTTGCAGCATCTACCGAGGGCAGGGAAGGACGGGGACGGACACCAGTGGGGAAGCTTCTGGCATGACTGCTACACATGAGTTCACTGACACTGATGTGACCAGCGCCTCGGAGGGGACAGGAGTGCCCTGGATGATTCATGCCCGGAAACACCAACCTCCACATCTTCAGACTCCAGCGGTGACTCCTCGAAGTTGGCGGGCACAGGAAGTTCCAGTTCTGCCTCTTCTTCCGCCACACATCATCCAGTGACCACCCTCTCGGATGCTCCCACAAGTGCTGTTCGTGCACGCAGCCCTAGGAAGGGTAGAGTCTCCTTCCCCCCAGGCACTGCTGCCCCTGCCCCTGTCTCCCCTGCTGCCCTCAGTGTGGAGGCGGTAGACCTTTTGCGCCAGCTGTGTGTGGGTCAGACTGCTCTCCTGAATGCCTTCCAGGATCATGATAAGAAGTTGGCACAGGTAGTTGCCTTCATGGAGGGCATTCATTCTGACGTGGGTGGCCTACACCAAACTGTCCAGTCTTTGTGCTCCACAGTGACGGCAGCCATTCATCAGTCACAGTCTCCCAGTCCAGCTCCTGTCCCTTCAGCAACCACCCTGCCAGTGGCACCACCTGACAAGAGTGCCCACACGCCAGAGCCCTCAGGCATCAAGCCTTCCACACACAGCACACAACAACAGCACTCGAAGCGTACCAGACCACAGACACCATCACCACCACACAAAACGGGCACACATGAGCGCAAAACCAAAAGCCCATCACGTGACACTCAGGGGCATCAGGCCAAAAAGCAGGCATCAACATCACATACATCAAAATCACCACCATCCAAGGGCACTCCCATCCACACACCTGCTCCCAAAGACACACAAACACTTGCCCTGTCTGCAGTGAACCAGGTGCCTGCAACGACTAAGCCCAAACACATTTCAAAGGCAGATTCACCCACAACGTCAACTCCCACCCACACCCCTGTGAAGCAGGGACAAGAGAGCAAAGTGGGTGGTTTACCTCAACAACAGGGGATGCAGGGGAAGAGGCAAGGCCACCCCAACCGTACCACCAGGTCCAGCAAATTCCCACGGGGAGAGCCACCTGAACCTGATACACCTTTGGTGGAGAGTGAGGCTGTTGTGCACACTTGTGGGCTATCGAATCCCCAAAAAGTTGAGACCCAGCCCTCAACATTCACCCTCAACCACTGTGCCTCCACGCAGAGTGTCTCCACCTCCCCGTGCCACCACTCCACCCGGTCCAAGCAGCCCTCAGGCTCCAACAGCCACGGATGCCTCTACCTCAGCAGGTTCTCTCTCTCACAGGTCCAGTCCTCCAACTGGCGCTGACAATCAGCCCCCTCCTAGTTCAACTTAAAGCCAAATATTAAAGCCAAGTCCTCCTCCTCACACCATTTATCCAACAGCGGTGCCTGGACTGCCAATATGTAGCCCCTGAGCTGTGGTGATTCCCATGGCAGTGGACGGTGTTACCCATTTGATGTGCAAGTTCTAATGCACACATGTGCGGACTAGAAATATGGACTGGCCAATGGCCTTGCTGTTTGTTACTTTTGATGCCCATTTCCTGTGCAGTTTCTCATGCACACATGTGCGGACTAGAAATATGGACTGGCCAATGGCCTTGCTGTTTGTTACTTTTGTTGCCCATTTCCTGTGCAGTATGTCATGCACACATGTGCATACTAGGAATTTGTACTGGCCAATGGCCTTGCTGTTTTGTACTTTCGATGCCCATTTCCTGTGCAGTTTGTCATGCACACATGTGCATACTAGGAATTTGTACTGGCCAATGACCTTGATGGTTTGCACTTTTGATGCATATCTGGATATTATGTAATAAAGACTGTTACTCATGTTGTCTGCTTTGTCGCTGCCCTTGCTAAATAAAAAGTTTTATGTATGGGTATAGGTTCATGTGGCACATGCTCTGTATCAATTAGAGAGTGAAAGTGCACACCTTTTTCTTCATTTTTTCATTTGCTTTCGCCAATTTTTATCCATTTGATAGTTTATGCGTGCAGCCCGGGTGTGCGGTCCGCCCTCCAACCGCATGGGCTAGAAACATCAAAATAAAGGGAGCGGAACTCCACTCCCATCCCGGACGCACAGTGTGATTTCTTTGTACTAAAGATGCTGATGTTTTTTATCCTTTTCAAACACATTCATTTTACGATAATCCAATGATCCACATGTTCATTCCATTGTGCTTTGTCACAAGAGAGCCATTACATGTATTTACGTTTCTGATACTGCGGATATGTCCATCCGGACCTTTTTCCGAAGCAGGAAATATACATGATTCACCCTCAGAAGTATGATCTTCCCAATGCATTTCAGGCTAATTTCATCGCCCTTCGTCAGGGGGTCACTACAAATATCAAACATCGACATTAGATCCTGTATTTAGACTTCACCATGCATCACATACTAAAACTTCAGTTTTGCTTAATCCATATATGTAATTGTTACCATGACCAACGTTCTCCCTCTAATTATATAATCATACCTGTGGGGCTTCTTCCAAAAATTCTCCACCCTCATTAATCATAAGCTTCTCTTTCTAGCGAAAAAAGAACCATTCTCAACCCACCATGTACTCGAATGCAACCATCCCCGTAGGAAGAGAGCTTGACTGAAATACTCCCATACCTGTAATACATATCCACGTTATTTCTTGCTTGTTCCAACCTCTCACGAGTACATTCTCACACTCGCTTGCGTCTAACTTCCTTTTTCAAATCGCCGAATGTAACCCCTCCCCTATTAAATGACCAATTATATGCACCTCCATCTGCCTCATTCCTACAATTCCCAGAACCCACTGCATTTGAACACATAATTCCACCAGGTGACACTTGTTTATGAAAAATTAAATCCCCCCATACAACCCATTAAATAAACTGACATGATTACACCGCTCTCCCTCAAGATATTAATAATAACATTGATCATAAAATGTAGCATTCTTCATATACAAAACAGCAAGTTGTAAAATCAAAACTGAAAATGTCTGTGAATCTTTCACCGTTTTATGCATACGATGTTTCTGCTGAAATGTAAAACAACATCAACCGTCTTTGTTTGTAACTCGGGAGCCGTTCAAGAAGGCTCCTTTTTGTAAGGAGAATGGATCTCTCGTGTGACTGTCCATTTTTAAATTCTTTTAACATTTTCATCCGCGGGTGCTACTTTGCAGTGGGCCAAAAAAGTACATATCAATTAGAGAGTGAAAGTGCACACCTTTTTCTTCATTTTTTCATTTGCTTTCATCAATTTTGATCCATTTGATAGTTTATGCGTGCAGCCCGGGTGCGCGGTCCGCCCTCCAACCGCATGGGCTAGAAACATCAAAATAAAGGGAGCGGAACTCCACTCCCATCCCGGACGCACAGCCTGATTTCTTTGTACTAAAGATGCTGATGTTTTTTATCCTTTTCAAACACATTCATTTTACGATAATCCAATGATCCACATGTTCATTCCATTTTGCTTTGTCACAAGAGAGCCATTACATGTATTTACGTTTCTGATACTGCGGATATGTCCATCCGGACCCTTTTCCGAAGCAGGAAATATACATGATTCATCCTCAGTAGTATGATCTTCCCAATGCATGCTCTGTATGCCACTTTCACATTGGCAATTACTTGATTTACTTTTTCAGAGGTTGCCAGAGGTGACAGGCACTTTTGTTCTTCTTGACTCTGAGGCTTGAGGGTGCAATGATGGTTGTTTGTGATGATCTACTCTTATCCTAATCATTCTATGGTCAGGTTTGCTAAATTGTACACATGTCATGTTAGGATGCAATACCACAACAGAGGTGAATTTTATCCACAGGATTACTTGCAGGGTGGCCAGGGTCCGTCATATCTGTGGGATCTTTCTTGATGTGTGAACAGCAGTGTTGATGTGTAGTCATCTTGTGTAGGCCTGTCTTCTTAGTCACATGGGTACATTTGAATGTGTGCACTTGAGTAGTCATACAGTGTGATTGGCCTGTCATTGTCAGTAGTGTTGAGGTGTATGTGCCCCTGCACATGCCAACTACACACATGTATGATCCAGGTAATGAGTGCCTGTTTGTTTACATTTTCAGACATGTGCTTCAGATTGTGGACACATGGAGGAGTTGTAGGTTGAGCACTGTGCAGTGTGTCGGTGTGTCCTTGCACTCCTGGGGGATACCTACTTGTTGTCGCTGTCAGTTGTGAGTATGCAGATTGTGTCACTGCAAAGTCTGTGTTGTGTTTTGTTGATCAGCCATATGTCTTGTTTAAGTTTGTGCTCACTGTGCTGACCTGCTCAGCCACACTGACATTATTTGTGAGTTTTCTCATGCATTGCTGTCACTTGACACATTTTTGAGATAAGTATAGTATGTGGTATGAGAAGTTATACCATCCCCTATGGGTGCTTCTGATGCCTACACATTGTGAGTTACTCCTCTATGTGTTTTTGCACTGTACACTCCTCACCTATCCAATACTGATGTACACACCACTTCAGTCTCATGTCTTCCACCCCATGCCTTGCCAGTGTGTGACCCTCCCCAACACTTCATAGTGTGACACTATACTGTGGGAGGATGATCTGAGTACAGGACCAATGTGCCACTCAGGACAGTTTCACAATTAGTTATGTGTTAATTTCTTCTACTTGGTTGCAGTCATGGTTGCTCATGTGCAGTGCATATGTTTGAGCACATAGTCCTCTAGTCATGTTGTTTGCATCTGGGTTTTCCCGAGTTGTGCAGCTGTGGGTGATGGCTAAGCTGTATGTCTGTTTGCTGAGGTACTGCGCCCTTCCTGAGTGTGATGTGATCTGTGTGCTGTGATGATTTGTGGTGTGGAAGTTCATGGTGGAGCACTCAGATATGTGTGGTTTTGTTGGTGTTCACACACTGCTTACTGTGCATGCAGTGCTGTCAGTGTATGTTGCCTTGTACTTCCCTGGTGTGCATCCCCCTGATGTCCAGCTGAGTTGACTATGTGATGAATTGTTTTTTGCATATGTTGTGTTTTTGTGGTTGATTCTTGCAGTGTTTGGCCTGTGTTGGCTCTTTCTACTGACAGGTGCATGTGTGTGTTTGTTTGCATGGCATTGTGTGAGAGTAGTTTGTGCATTGTAATACATTCATATGTGTGTTGAATGTGTAGTGTGCATTTCTTGTGTGAATGTCACATGCAGCAATGTGGAGTCTTGTTCATGAGCCTGTTTTGAGTGCACAATAGTGCTATATTTGACCTGTCACTTGTCAGCATTGTGCATGTGCATGCTTGTGGTACACATTGACACCATGCTCACTTGATAGCTGGTGTGGTGTCTATGTTTGTGTTAGCTGATTTGTCCCATTGATCACAGTTTGTGTTCATGATTGGCAGTTGATAATGCAATTTGTGATTGGGTTGGGGTATGGTGTCTGTGCATTTGTCCAGAGTGAAAATGTTGTGTATTCCTGTTCTGTCTAGGGTCACATTGCCTATCCACTGTTTGCCTGCACATGGCTGAGCTTGTTGGACTTCTTTGGATGTTGTTTGTGAGATTTGTGTTTGGCTATTGGTTTTTGATCAGCATTGGTTCAGACATCCCTGAGTGGGAGTCTGACATTTGTAGATACACACCAGGGTATGTGATTGGTTGTCAGGAAACTCACAGGACCTTATTTGCACCTTTATGTGTGTTTTTCACAGGTGTTGAGTATTGCAGGTGTGAGATGGGTAGATGAGGGGTATGTCTGAAGGTCCTACTTGGGTTTGACAGTCAGGGAGTGTGACAATGAGCCACGTGTGTTGTGCTGGTGGCATACACATGTCAAGGTAGTTGCCACAGATGTGGGGCTGGTCACTGTATGGCTTCTGACACTTCCTATCATTCCTGTGCTTATGCATAGCTTGCATTGCTGTATCCCAGAGATATTGCACAGATGTCACTTTGGTTTAATTTCAATCACTGTGCCACCTATGTCTGATTTGATGGTCTAAGGGTAGTGTGATATGTTCCTCCTCTTGCATGTCATGTACAAATGCTATGTGGCTTGCTCCATGGTTTTCCAGCACTGTGCACTCCACTTTGGGGAAGTCCATTTATTGTCATACATTGCTGCTGACCTATGGTATGTGTATGTGGCAGAGTGTCAGTGTGGGATCTGTCTGAGGGACTTGACATGCAGTGTGAACAGTTCAGTGGTTGTTAATATGCAGAGTGAGTCTTCATTTCTTAATTTACTCAGTTTGATTCACATGAGTAGAAGGCAGGTGTGAGGAGGAGGGTTGTCCAGCGCCTGACCTTCTGTGCAGGGTGTTCATCTTCACTCCCACCTTCCCAATCAATCTACCTTGCCCTTTGATGTGCGAGGTCGAGCTACACCTGGCTGCTAAATAGTGCATTGAGGGAGGGGGGGGCACAAGAGGGGCACACAGCATGAGCAGAAATGGATGTGGGAAGCGTGCTGTGGGCTGTGGCCAACTGATGCTGCCTACCATGTGGGTAGGGTGAAGGTGGAGCCCTGGGAAGCTCCCCAGACTGCCCATGCCTGGCGTCGGCCCTGCCTACTACATTGTACACAGGTTTTCCCGTGTCTTTACCGCTGCGGTGACGTGACCGGGACATTGCAGTGATTTCGATGTTGATGGGTGACCCCGATGCAGAGGTGTGGATTTCTAGCAAGCAGGACATGTGTGAGTACACTGGGGGATATGTTCCTGTCTCCACCAGAGTGTCTGATGTGGACAGGACCTGTATTTCAGCACAGGAGTTGTGTGTTGTGGTTGTATGCGGAGATGTGTTATTTACATACCTGCGGTGTTGACGGCGGCGGCGTCTTATCTGCTGGTAGTGGATCAGGTACAGCAGCGGAAGGGCTTGAAGAGCTGGATCCATAGCAGTCAGGAACGCGTGGAGGTGGCCGGGATTCGAGTTTCACTCTCCGCAGTAGTGCTTCCGCCGTCTCCGAGTGGCTGGTTTCTCCGCTGCGTTGTGATGGGCTGTTTGAGGCATCGTGATTTGTACGGCGGTCGTAACGTCATTCCGCACAGCGGTCTTTCTCTATTGGCTCCCTCCGCCACCGTTGCAGAAGGAAATTCCTGGCGGATCCCGAAACTCCGCAGCGGACGGGAAATGGGCAATCTTTGACCATTGTAATACAGCAGACGCAAGGACCGCCGCTGGAGTGCGGAAATGGACGTTTTCCGCCACCGCCAGCTCCGCGGATGTGCCAAACACCGCCATCGTAATCGGCCCCATAGTTTGGTTTTTCACAAGAAAGTACTTTAAACTGTAATTTCTTCTGCAAACTTCTCAGTAGTACTATCTTCCACCTCTTCTTCAACACCTACACTTATCAAACTCTCACTTTCTCTACACTCCTCTTCAGGACCAAAGAAACGAAACTGTATATCATCAGAAACTTTTTACATCCAATACTGAACCATGCAAAAGAGCAGTGTTTATTTCACTTAAAGATAATGCAGGACTTTTTACATAGTTCAATCTTCTTACTAACTTCCGCATTTCTGAGAGATGTACTGCTAACATTCATAAATGATGACAAGTACTTTGACACACTTTTCTAGAAAGACAAGCCAGAGAATGACCCTGCAAGCCACTGTATTTTCTCACTTTACAAGGATCTAGTCCTTGCAATATCTTAATCTTCTGTTTAACACTTTTATTACCATAATCTCGTAAGAAATTTCGTAATAAATCAATACATTCCTGTCGTATACTACAAATACTACTACAATTCCACTTATACACTGGAGCTTGTGTACGTCTCCCTTGAACTTCTTCAGCTATTACTTCTTCCACATTGCTAGGAACCATCTTTTCTTTTTCAATTGGACAACCGTTTTTAACCTCAAATCAACAACCCCTGGTATCAACTGCATGAACTAATGTAATTTGTTGAATATAGCTTTCTTCATTAAAAAAAGGTGTGCTTCCATTCACCCGAAAAGTTTTGCAAAAGTTAGTTATATTAACCAGTCTTTTTCTTCTACTTTTCTGCTTCATAAAGTGCATTGTTTTATTCAATGTTTTCATTCTCTTCAATACTAATATAAACAATTTTCTTTTCAATTCAAAAGCCTTTGACTACACTTTCAATCTGTTCTTTCTTTTTGTAGAATGCTGATCTTTTATATTTTTTGCAATCTTTCAATAAATGTTGTAGTACTCTACTTTTATACATTCTCTTCCTAAGGTCTTTATATTGTTTCATCCTTTTTTCAACATGGATTGTTTTCCTATAATCTGAATTTGCATTAATTTCTTTTTTCTTTTCCTTCTGATTGCTTGTAGTACTTTTCTTTCTCTTTTCCCCATTTTCAAATTCAATTACTTTTTTTAAAACACTTTTAACAAATTCTTTTGTTCTCTTACCAGAAGACTTTTTCTTCAACGTCACATGTTGTACTTCATCTACTTTCTGCTTTTCTCTATCCTTTAAATAGTTGTTTCCTTTGTTGTCTTTTCTTTTGAACTTTTCTTGTCATACTGAATATTTCTTAAGTTATGAAGAATTAAAAAGAAAAAAAGTTTATTATCTTTCTAAAAAATATTTAATATTATTAAAATAATTATATACAAATATTGTCCTCTATAAATAAAGAAATACATTGAGTAATGCCTGGGTGAATAGATAAGTGCAACAGTAGGACCTGGATGATTCTACAACTACAAGGGTGGCACGTAACTAACGCCTGGGTGATTGCATGACTAAAGGGGTAATATCTGGAGGATTACTGCAGTACATAGCAAATCAGTTGGTGATTGTATAACTGCATGAGTACTGCTTGGGTGATTGCAGGAGTACTAAGGGAATGCCTGAGTGATTGGAGGAGTGCAAAGGTAGTGCCTGAGTGATTTTATAAGTGCATGAGTACTGGCTGAGTGATTACATAAGTACAAGGGTAATACCTGCATGATTGAAGGAGTGCAAGGGTAGTACCTGAAAGATTATATAAGTTCATTGATAGTGGCTGGGTGATTGAAAGAGTGCATAGGTAATACCTGGGTGAATGTATGACTGCATAGGTAGTGCCGGGGTGGTTTTATGAGTGCAGGGGTAATAACCTGTGTAATTGCAACAGTGCATATGTAGTGCCTGGATCATTTGAGGACTGCATAGGTAGTACTTGGGTGTCTTTATCACTGCATGAGAGTTGGGCCTAGCCAAATACAATGCAGCACACTATTACATGACTCAACCATAAGTCTCTCCATATTGTTAAAAGCATGCATACATACGTCTCTACCTTTTCAAATCATCATCATATCTAAAAGAAATATGTAAACAATATTTCTGAAATATAGTGAAACCTAGAAACTGAGACATGTAATAGATCTGCCTGAGTGATTGCATAACTTCGATGATTGTATGACTCCAAAGGTACTCACTAGGCAATTTCAGGAGAAGATGGATAGTGCCTGCTAATTCATCAGTGCATACATACAGGTTGAGTGCATGGATAAGTGTATTAATAGCACCTGAAGGCATAGATGAGTCATGTAGTAGTGCCTAGGTGAATAGATAACTGCAACAGTAGCACCTGGATGATTCTATGACTGCAGGGGTAGTGTGTAGGCTATTACATGACTGCATAGGTAGACACCGCATGATTCTTTGACTGCAAAGGTACTACATAAGTAGTGCCTGGTTGATTCCATGAGTACAGGGGTAATATCTGGGGGATTACTGGAGTACATAGCAAGTGAGTGAGTGATTTTATAACTGCATGAGTACTGCTTCAGTGATTGCAAGAGTAATGAGGTAGTGCCCGAGTGAATAAAGGAGTGCAAAGGTAGTGCCTGGCTGATTTTAGAACAGCATGACTAGTAGCTGAGTGATTACATAAGTACAAGGGTAGTGTCTACTTGATTGAAGGAGTGCAACGTTAGTGCCTGACTGATTATATAAGTGCATATGTAGTGGCTACATGATTCAAAGACTACATGGGTAATACCTTGGTGATTGCATGAGTGCATAGGTAGTGCCTGGATGTTTGCATGAGTGCAGGACTAATGCCCGAGTCATTACACCAGTGTATATGTAGTAACTGCATCATTGGAAGACTGCATGGGCAGTACTTAGGTGTTTTTATAACTGCATGAGTATTGGGCCTACCCAAATATTAAGCTGCAGACTATTACATGACTCAACTATAAGTCTCTCCATATTGTTAAAAGCATGCATACATATGTCCCTACATTTTCAAATCATCATCATATCTGAAAGAAATATGTATACAATATTTCTGGAATATAGTAAAACTTACAACTGAAACATGTAATAGATCTGCCTGAGTGATTGCATAACTTCATGGGTAGTGCTTGGGTGATTGTAGGCGTGCAAGAGCATTCACTGGGTAGTTGTAGGAGAAGATGGATAGTGACTGGCTAATTACATGAGTACACACATAAACATTGAGTGTATGGATAAGTGTATGAATAGCACCTAAAGGTACAGATGACTCATTGAGTAGTGCCTAGGTGAATAGATGAGTACAACAGTAGGACCTAGATGATTCTACAACTGCAAGGGTAGTGCCTGGGTTATTACATGAGTGCATAGGTACAGCCTGCATGATTGCATGACTGCAGGAATAGTACATAAGTAGTGCCCGGTTGATTGCATGACTGTAGGGGTAATATCTACAGGTTTACTGGAGTACATAGGAAGTGAGTGGGTGATTTTATAAGTCCATGCGTACTGCCTGGGTGATTACAGAAGTACTAAGGTACTGCCTGAGTGATTACAGTAGTGCAAAGGTAGTGCCTCAGTGATTTTATAAGTGAATGAGTATTGCCTGAGTGATTACATAAGTACAAGACTAATGCCTCCGTGATTGAAAGAGTGCAAGGATAGTGCCTGGGTGATTGAAGCACTGTATAGCTAATGAATTGGTGATTGCATGAGTACAGAGGTAACGTCTGGGAGATTAAAGGAGTACATAGGTAACGCCTGGGTGACTGCATGACTACAGGAGTAATATCTGGTGATTTACATGACTACATAAAAAGTGACTGGGTGATTTTATAACTGCATGGGTACTCCTTGGATGATTTCAGGACTACTGAGTTAACGCCTGAGAGAATAAATGAGTGCAAAGGTAGTGCCTGGGTGATCCCATAACACCATGACTACTGTCTGAGTAATTACATAAGTACAAGGCTAGTGCCTCTGTGATTGAAAGAGTACAACATTAGTGCCTGAGTGATTATATAAGTGCATGAGTAGTGGCTACATGATTCAAAGAGTGCATGGATAATACCTTGGTGATTGCATGAGTGCATAGCTAGTGCCTGGGTGATTGCATGAGTGCAGGGGTAATGCCTGGGTGATTGCATCTGTGCATATGTACTGCCTGGATCATTGAAAGACTGCACGGGTTGTACTAGGGTGTTTTATAACTGCATGAGTGTTGGGCCTAGCCAAATATAAAACAGCAGACTATTACATGACTCAACCATAAGTCTCTCCATATCGTTAAAAGCATGCATACATATGCCTCTACCTTTTGAGATCATCATCATCATATCTAAAAGAAATATATATACAATATTTCTGAAATATATTGAAACCTAGAAACTGAGACATGTAATAGATCTGCCTGAGTGATTGCAAAACTCCATGGGTAGTACTTGGGTGGTTGTATGACTCCAAAGGTAGTCACTGGGTAATTGCAGGAGAAGATGGATAGTGACTGGCTAATTACATGAGTGCACACATAAAAGACCAGTACATGGATAAGTATATAAATAGCACCTGAAGGCATAGATGGCTCACTAAGAAGTGCCTGCATGAATATATGAGTGCAACAGTAGGGTCTGGATGATTCTATGACTGCAGGGGTAGTGCCTGGGTTATTACATGAGTGCATAGGTAGAGACTGCATGATTCTATAACTGTAAGTGTAGTACATAACTAGTGCCTGGGTGATTGCATGATTGCAGGGGTAATATCTGGGGGATTACTGGAGTACATAGGAAGTGAGTGGGTGATTGTATAAGTCCATGAGTACTGCCTGGGTGATTACAGAAGTACTAAGGTACTGCCTGAGTGATTACACAAGTGCAAAGGTAGTGCCTGGGTTATTTTATAAGTGCAAGAGTATTGCCTGAGTGATTACATAAGTACAAGAATAGTGCCTCCGTGATTGAAAGAGTGCAAGGATAGTGCCTCGGTAATTGAAGCACTGTATAGCTAATGCATTGGCGATTGCATGAATATAGAAGTAACCTTTGGGGGATTAAAGGAATACATAGGTAACACCAGGGTGATTGCATGACTACAGGAGTAATATCTGGTGATTTACATGACTACATACAAAGTGACTAAGTGATTTTATAACTGCATGGGTACTTCTTGGTTGATTTCAGTGCTACTGAGGTAACACCTGAGTGAATAAATGAGTGCAAAGGTAGTGCCTGGGTGATCTCATAACACCATGACTACTGGCTGAGTGATTACATAAGTACAAGGCTAGTGCCTCTGTGATTGAAAGAGTACAACGTTAGTGCCTGGTGAATATATAACTGCATGAGTAGTGGCTACATGATTCTAAGAGTGCATGGGTAATACCTTGGTGATTGCATGAGTGCATAGCTACTGCCTGGGTGATTGCATGAGTGCAGGGGTAATGCCTGGGTGATTGCATCAGTGCATATGTACTGCCTGGATCATTGGAAGACTGCACGGGTAGTACTAGGGTGTTTTATAACTGCATGAGTGTTGGGCCTAGCCAAATATAAAACAGCAGACTATTACATGACTCAACTATAAGTCTCTCCATATTGTTAAAAGCTTGCATACATATGTCTCTACGTTTTCAAATAATCATCATATCTAAAAGAAATATGTATACAATATTTCTGAAATATAGTGAAACTTACAACTGAAACATGTAATAGATCTGCCTCAGTGATTGCATAACTTCATGGGTAGTGCTTGGGTGATTGTATACATGCAAGGGTAGTCACTGGGTAATTGTAGGAGAAGATAGTGACTGGCTAATTGCATGAGTGCACACAAACATTGAATGCATGGATATGTGTATGAATAGCACCTAAAGGTACAGATGACTCATTGAGTAGTGCCTAGGTGAATAGATGAGCGTAACAGTAGGACCTACATGATTCTACATATTATACAGGGTGATTGTATGAGTGCAGGGATAATATCTGGGTGATTGGAGGAGTGCATGGGTAATGCCTGGGTGCGTGGAAGAGTGCATGGGTAGTTCCTGGGTGATTGGAGGACTGCATGAGTAGAACCTGGGTGATTGCATGAGTGTACGGGTAGAGACTGGGTTATTACATGAGTGCATAGGTACAGCCTGCATGATTGCATGACTGCAGGAGTAGTACATAACTAGTGCCTGGGTCATTGCATGACTGCATGGGTAATATCTGGGGGATTACTGGAGTACATAGCAAGTGAGTGGGTGATTTTATAAGTGCATGCGTACTGGCTAATTGATTGGAGGAGTGCAAAGATCCTGAAAAGGAAATTGGAGGAGTGCAAGGGTATTGCCTGGGTGATTGAACCAGTGTATAGCTAATGCATATGTGGAAACTGAAAAGATCTGTAGAACCCAAAATCATAACTCCGTCACAACAACCTGAGTAAAATAAAGAGAATTTATTTAACGTGCAAGGGGGCCTCAGATGTGTGCTGAGTGCTCGAATAGCAGAAGTAAAACACAAGCCTTTATAGACACAGACCACAAGAGGATGCAGCATCATAATGCACGTAACACAAATTTAGCATGGGCTGCTTGACCAATTAGCAAAGGCCTAGGCTGCGCTATACCATTTATGGTCCGAAATATACTGTTGCTGACCACGTGTCTCAAGTAGGCAGCTTCTGGGACTTTCCACTGTAAAGCAATGTATTAGCCTTGGAACTTTTCCATGTAACAATTTGCAACATCATAGAACGTACCAGAAATATTTCTAAATGTGATATGCTGAAATACTTGTGGGTAAGCTAGCGTCTTCCTCTGTTCTCGTATCTTTCTTGAGCAAGTCTTGCGTTACAAAAGTAGTTTTACTGAGGCACCATGGAAAAGTACAAGCATCTTGTGCAGTGATTCTTATGTCAACTTAACAGGGCCTAAAGCTTCAAGCATTTGGTATCATATAAGAAAGATGGCTTCAACATTGCCCCATCTGATACCAAATCATTACTTCGCATCCTTTCTTTACACTATAAAGAGCGTAGTCATTATAACGGCAGCAATGGGGGATAATATTGCTAGTAGCACCCATGGCCATATTCTCTCATTGTTCTGAAAGTCTTGAGGCATTGTTCCAGTCGTTGGTACGTGTAGCTAGTGTGACTATTTGGAAGAATGTCTTATCTTCTGTTGCACTTTCACTCTTTTCAAAAGTCTGCTGAGGAAGGATGCAGAGCCTCAGTGATGATACCTGTAAACAGAAAAGTAACCGTTGGTGCCTGTCTTCAAGTAATTCGAGAGGTTAGCAAGCACTTCCATTACTTAGGCACTTTCAAAATGAAGAAAACAAAGTGATGAGGAAGGTAAAGATGTCTTATTGTCACAGCTTGTAGACTGAGGGGTTGGGGAGTTGATGTTCCAGATGTCTTTATTTGATGTATCGTTGGGGTCCGCTTACACACTCTTCCTTTCTCTGCTGTGTGCGGCACGCGCAACCCTTCAGGATGAGCTGGGATACCATTCTCACTTGGTACTTTTCGTGGAACACATGTTGTAACGAGGCTGTCCTTGATGTGATACAGGGGAAGGCACTAGAGACTCCTGTGGTGGCGGCGGAGTTGCTGCTTTCTTTGTATGAGAGCCATGGATCCAGGAAGTCACACTTGACTGCTGTTGCTGTTGTCAAAAGGACCGGATATGGCCCCTTCCACCAATTTTGAGACAGTGCCGTCTGATGGGGGCTTTTATCCAAACCCAATCCCCTGGCTGGAGGCCGTGGGCTGCTGGTGTCTCTGCTTCAGGAAGGGCCTACAGCACCTGATGATGTTAGTCTTTTTTTAGTATTGAAGAAGCAGATCATTAGATATGGACAGAGGGACAATAGACATGTGGCCTGGAATGTTCTTTGGCCGTCCAAACACTATTTCATGTGGGCTGAGCTTTGCCACTCTGTCTGACGTGCTTCTCATGGACAACAGAGCAAGTGGTAGTGCATCAATCCAGGTCAGTTTAGTGGATGCACAAATCTTCCCTATCTTAATTTTCAACACTCCGTTCTTTCTCTCAACAGCGCACGCTGCTGGTGGATGATAGGCACAATGTACTTTCTGTGTAGCTTCTAGGCCCTTGCACAACCCCTCAATCACATGTGAGATGAACGCCTGTCCATTGTCAGAACCCAAAAGCATAGGCACTTAAAAGCATGGAATGAACTCTTTCAGGAGGCATTTGGCAACAGTTTATGCATCGCAGTTATTGGATGGGTATGCCTCAGTCCATTTGCTGAACATGCACACAATAACCAACACGTACTTGTACTTTTGAGTAGGGGGCATGTTGATGAAGTCCATTTCATGTGGGGAAGGGAAGTGGCCTGGGGCAGTGGAAGTACCCTTTCCAATGTTACCGTTGTACCAGCATTGGGAAAACAATCTGATCATTCCATCACGTCCTACATGTGATGGATCATGAAAAAGTCGGGCCATGGGAGCAAGCATTATCGTTGGTAAACATATTTTTCCCTTTTGGGCCTATCCATATTCCCTCTTCTGTTTGCCTACATCCTCCCCTTTTTCATTCTTCCTTTTCTTTCACCCCCGCCCTTTGAGTAATATACTTTGGGTCATATTACATATCATCATCCTTTATCTTTATATCATGATATCATGTGGAGTAGAAGCAATTTGAACCATTGTGTTCTCACAAACAGTTAATGCTATTCCTTTTTTACTTCTGCATCAATGAAGGCTTTACCTCGTGATACATAGTCTTTGGAGGAGGTGTGTGCAGCACATTCTATAATTGCAACTCTCTTTGTTAGCAACAGGGCTTGCAATAGCTGTGCTATTAATGGGGCATGGTATATGTTGGCCAGCTGAGGTGAGGAATCCCCTCATGGCCCACAGCTGGCCAAAATCATGGGCTACCCCGAAAACATATTCGCTGTCTGTGTAGATGTTCACTATACTTTCTTTAGCCAGTCTACATGCTCTTGTTAAAGCAACAAGTTCTGCTGCTTGAGCACTTTTGGATGTTATTAATCTTGCACCCTTCCAGTACGTTTTTAGCCGTGCCCACTGTGTAAGAATTTTGCAGTGAGCCTGTGTTGTTGCTGAAGCATGAACCATGAACAACTAGATCTCCATCTCCATCGGGGAAAGACTCCCTGTCTATGACCCATTGCAAGGTGTTAAATCAGTAGTGGCGCAATGTATGGGCCAAATTGTCAGAAATATAAATCACATTTGTACCAGTGGAGCTTCCTAATCAGATATGAGAGGGTGAAAATGTTTATCATTAAGCACATGCAGGCAAACATTTTCGAAAACAGGAAGCTTCTCTGTCACGGTAACACTTTTGGGAATCAAAATACTCATAAAAAAATATTTGCAATCACCCCTAAAGACTGCACATGTAAACTAAAAGACATTTTAAATCTGTACACATTGTATCCTGAAAACATTATAATACGAAACACAGTTATTCAATGCACACTATCCTTCTGCATTTTCATATGCTCATTACTAAACATCAATATATAAACATAATAATTCACACTTAGTATCCATCCTTGGTAGCCCCGGGCAAATGCACTGCATCAAAATGCATTTTAGTGCAGCTTACAATTTGTTACAATAATATTTTCTGCAACTCTGAAGAACCTAGCAACATTTTGGAATAACACAAATCAATTTTCATGGTCACTGGAGCGTGTGTGGGGATGGAGGTGTTGTATGTGAGGTGGCGGTCTGTGAATGTGTTATACTACACTATGTGGAAAGCAAGCCAGTTACCTAACTTGACCAAATTGTGTGATCCTGGGTATTTCATTCTCCCCCCCCCTCTTTTTTTTTTTTTTTAGCAACTTACAACATCTTTCTGAATAATGGGAACCCAGGCCACCCAGATCATTCATCTTTTAGCTCAATACTGACATTGTTGCCATGGTTGGGAGATAGCTAATATGTTCAAATGCACACTTTAAAAACTAGCACTTGAAACAGGGACAATACCCATCAATGCTCTGAAATAACCTGATGTACAGAAATGAAACAGCTCTGCATGTTCATGGAATACACTGTGAACTTGGAGAACTTTACAAGGCTATCTTTAACACTTCTGCTGTAGACTGTTATCCTATCTTTAACACTTCTGCTGTAGACTGTTATCCTGAAAGTAATGCTGTGCAGGGCACTCTGGCTACCTGACAACAAATGTCTCCTGTTGTAATGTACTCCTGTGAGATAGGGGTGAGACGGGGGCCTTGGGATGCCATTACTCTGGCTCTTACCATGTCAATAGACAAGAGACATACTAGGAAACAAGACAAGACACAAAACAGACACGTACGAGAAACAAACATCTTTTCTTCGACGTTCTAGCATCTGAAAATGAAAATGTTAGGAAACAAACCGTTGCACCAAAACTTATTAAAGTGCATATACACAAAATAACACTTCTCTTCGTTAAGTATTTGCATTCCTTTCCATTCTCCGCTGCGAAGAATAAATTTTTTTTTTTTTAACCAGTTCTGTTCATACCCACAGAAAACTGTTGTAGTGTGTGGTTTGGTCTTGGCGCAATGCCCAGAGTCTGTGGCCAGCCAGGATCGTTATTTCAAAGCCAGTCCAAAAGATTTTTCTTTAACCCTTCAATATATCATAATATCAAAGGCCTTGCTGGGCAGAACATTTCTCAGTAACTATTATTTTCCACTTTCTTTACTCTACGAAATTATATGGGGTGCTACGTGTCTCAGGAGAGGTCAGGTCTCCTCGAGCGGTCTGAAACACACTTTCCAGTGTATTTTTGTGCCTTAGAAGCTGGAAATCAGATGTGGCCAGCTTCAAGTGCATTAATTGAGACTATAGCTGCTGTATTTAAATCTAGTGGTCCTGGAACAATGGGTGTAGTTAGTGTGCATTCCATTCCACCTATTTGTCTCCCTTCCTGTCTCATTAGTTCTGTGCACCCTCTTCTTTGTTCTTCACGTAATTTCGGAAAGTCTTTGGTAAAGGACATGAGATCTGCTCTGGACCATGGGACATGTACATATGCCACTTTATTTTCCTTCTCCATAAGTGGAGGGGAGACATTTCACAGGGGCATTATCAATGTGGGTGTTGTGGGCACTTGGAAAGAAATCTGTGAACTTAAATTTGGCTACATCCCAACTATAATCTGGAGAGAGGGAGGGCTGTTCCTGTATTCTGTCTTTTCTTAGGGCCGTGGCTTGCAGCTCATACGCACCGTGGGCTTCAGGACCTTTTCCCATTAATTCTGCACGTGCTAGCGAGAGCACTGTATCCTGGTTTGATCTGGAGTTAGTGGGCTGTGAAGGTGTTTACTTGTAGTCTTCCCTCTACCAGTTGGTCAAGAAGTGCTACATTTAGAGGTGTCATTTTTAATAGTTTCATTTGTACTACAGGGGTGGTGGTGTGGTGGTGCCGGAATTTGGACGACTAAAACTCTCTTTGTGAGCCTGTTGAGGCAGAGCTGACTGTGTTCTATTTAAGGCCTTTCTAGTGTGGTGATATCGTGGGCTGTCTGATGTGCATAAATGCAGATGTGCCATACCAAAGTTCGCCATGTTTTGGCTGAAAATGTGTCATCTAGTGAATTATTGACAAAAAGTTGTTTCCACGTATTATCAATAAGACCCGGTATCGTTTTTTGTTTTTTCTGTGCATAATTTTAACAGCACATTTTCTTTCTACAGAACTTGGAAGCCGCAAAGGCTGCTTCCTGTCCCATTTTTACAAGAGAAGCAATATTTGAAACATTCTTTTGAAAGTTCTATTTCGGTAACTTACCCATTCATGAGTTTGTGCGTGAGAGATTTGCAAAAGGCCTGTTCATCATGGGACAGCTCGGTGCGTTGCACCCCTGTGGCAGAGAATGCCGGTGTGTAATCTGTGTTGGGCAGGGGAGCCTGAACTTCCCCATTCTGCAGGCTCATCATTCTACCCATTCTCCTGCATTCTTTTTCTTTGCCATCTCACGTTGTGTTGCAAGTGTGTGCAAAATCGCTGACCCTACTTGCGTTACCAACAGTTCAGTTATACTGGACACGGAAAAACAAAAGGTGGCTTGTTAGGTTAATGCCAGGTGACACAATAGGAAGGACGAACGCTACCACACACTTTCAGCCAGCCTGAAGCCTTTGAAAAAACAGAGGAAGCTGTCCGTCATTCAACAAACAATGCAATTGCTACTAGTTCACCAAAGCATTCACAAGTAGGAAAGGGAGAGAAAAGATTCCTGTGGTACTGGCGTTCCTTGAACAATATAAAAGGTGACAGGCATACACATGAAAAACAGAAGCAGGAATTCAGCCCCTGCGCAGCGGCGCTGTGTTGTACTGTGCGCTACGGCTGAGTGATGCGCTCCCAACCTAGTCCCAAAATAGTAATAGTGGAAACAGAAAGAGGATAATTGGGACCTCAATTGTGATGAGAAATATCACACAGGCAGAGGGTCATCCGTCCACTACAAAGTAAACGTCAGGAGGTCTCTGAGTTAATTCGACAGTTTGTATCAACATAGTATTGTGAAATTCAAAGTAACATTTGTATTAAGGCGGCTTGTAATCAGTCATTTGATATATAATCAGCATATGAAAGGTTAGTCGCAAAATACTAAGAATCTCAATGAAACACAATACATTATGTGACAATCAAAGACAGCATATCAAAAAATAAAAGCACTTCAAATAAATGCATACAATACAATAACGGTACTTCAAATGAATGCATATAATGCAATCCCAACCCCCTCCTTGTTGTGAGTAAATGGACACCTATTCACATCTGGAGACCACCCTTGGTGTCCAGCAGGAGGCAGTGCACCAGAGCCGACCGCTCTCTTGCTACACTATAGTGTGGCTACCAGCACCAACACCAGGGATGTCACAAAAACCGGTGCAAAAATACCTGTTGCAACAACCAGGGGGAAGCACCACCTGCTAGCCCCCTACGATATCATCATGCACACAATACCAGTGCCAAACCGGGGAGCAATTCCTGCATCAACCCTAAACCTGGGGAGCATTACCTGCTATTGCTACAACGCGAAGCAATACCTGCTACCACCCAAAATCTGAGGAGGGGAAACCTCCTCCAGCACTCACCTAGTGATGTCCCATCCGGGAATGCCCACCAACCTCTTGTGTTACTCACGGCTGAAGCCTTCGGCCCCTGGCTGGGGAGTGTCTACCTGCAAGACAGGGAACTGCAGTACTTCCCCTCTCTGACCCACCATCAGTCACAGGGCTGCTTAGAATCAGAGAGTCACTGCTGGTATGGAAAATGCAGAATATTTGCCCTCTCCACTTGCCCAGGGGTGAAGGCGACAGCTCAGTAACTAAAATCCAAATTTAAACGCACCTGAGTAAATATGGAAACACATGGTCAGGCGGCATAGACGGAGAGAACTGTACCAGTAGTGCAAAATCAATGGGGCCTGTGACCCAACGGTCGCCCAGTGGCAACAACAGCAGCCAGAAAAAGAGAGGGAGTAAAACAGAGGACAGCACAATTAGAGGATATACATGAGAGGAAACCCAAAACCGAGACCAAAACAAATACTCCTCCCCTTTGTAACTGGCCCACTGCCAGGGACAACCGAAGGGAAATATGCAGGGAGACGGCAACTATGTCCCTCAGAGGCTAGAGGCTACAAGATGGTGCAGCACTGGCCCAGCACCACTAGTGCACACCAGAGAGAGGCACAGTCACCAACAGAGCCATCATTGACAGCGTAGCGACAAATCCGAAAATACACAGATCACACAATGCCAAAAAACCCAACCACGAGGAGTAGGGTGAGGCAGAAAGAGCACACGACAGTAGGCACAACAGCCATCAAAGTTGGCTCACAAAGCAATCATGTGAGGAGAGAACCGGAGGAAACAGGGAGCAAGAGAAGCCCAGAGATGTAACAACTACTCACGGCCAGCGGCAGCATCCAACCCAGAGCGGAGGAAGAGAGAGAGACCTCGAAGACAGGGAAGCGTTGTGGTCGGACCTCAGACCTCCACTCAAAGGGGAAGGCAGCAGCCCGCCACAGCAGAAGACATGCATTCTGGAGCCGCATTCTCTCACCAAATGTGGAAACTGAAAAGATCTGTAGAACCCAAAATCATAACTCCGTCACAACAACCTGAGTAACATCGGTGATTGCATGAGTTCAGAGGTAATGTCTGGGGGACTACAGGAGTACATAGAAAGTGCCTGGGTGATTTTATAAGTGCATCAGTACTGCCTGGGTGATTAGAGTAATACTGTGGTAGTGCCTCAGTGATTGCAAAAGTGTAAAGGTAGTGCCTGGGTGATGTTATAAGTGCATAGGCACTGGCTAAGTGATTGGAGGAGTGCATAGATCCTGACAGAATGATTGGCGGAGTGCAATGGTAGTGCCTGCATGATTAAACCAGTGTATAGCTAACGCATTGATGATTGCATGATTGTAGGAGTTATGTCTGGGGGATTAGAGGAATACATAGAAAGTGCCTGGGTGATTTTATAAGTGCATGTGTACTACCTGAGTGATTAGAGTAGTACTGCAGTAGTACCAGAGTGATTGGAGGAGTGCAACATCCTGAGTAGTAGCAGAATACTGAAACTGCAGCACAAAAGTTAGGTCTATGACATAGCGTGCACTTTTGTACTGCAGCTTCAAAATTCTGTAACTACTCAGGGTGTTGGGCGTACTCAAAATAAAGCATAAAAGCTAAACATGAGTCGGTTATAAATCTCACCATATTCCTGAAACTATACATGCATATATGTCTACCTTTTGAAATCATCATCATATATAACAGAAATAAACAAGTAGACTGAACTTTACATTTCAAAGACACACCTACATTTCTGCAGTGTATTTCAAGTGTACCTTTCCCCAGACTCAAAGAAAGTAGCCTAATCAGTAATCCCTTCTGCTAACATGTCTTAAAACTCACTTTTGTGCTGCAGCTTCACCATTCTACAAATATTGGGCCTAGTCAAACATAAAGCAGCAACCTATCACATGTCTCTACCATAACTCTAACAATATTCCTAAAAGCATACATACTTCTATCTATACCTATTGCCAAAAGCATTACACATATTAGAATACATGTGCAAGTAGAAACATAACCACACTCACAAGACCATAAAGGCCTTAAAACCTGACAGACTACACTTAACATTTCAAACACACCTAGATTTATGTGGCAAATTTCAAGTGAACTTTTACACAGACTCTTATAAAGTACCATAATCAATAATTCCTCTCCCAACATATCTTAAACATCACTTTTCAACTACTACATCTTCACTATTCTAGTAGTAATCAGGTATAGAGTATAGCTAACAGCAAAGCAACACTTCACTTATCTTTCATAAGTCTCACCATATTTCTAAAACCATGTATGCATATGTCTGTACCTTTTGCTAACAGCATCATATTTAAAAGTAATAGACAGATAAATGTATACCTGTGTTTTATACATCTATCATCTTCAGACACATAACACATAGCGTAATATATGTGCAAGTAGACACATATCTCAGTCACAACAACATCCACAGCTCAAAACTTCACAGACTACACTTCAATTTTCAAACAGACACTGAAAATTATGCGGTATATATGAAATATAACTTTCCTCACATCATACAAATTACTCTAATAAATAACATCACTACAAACATCTCAAACCTCACTTTCAGGCTGCTGCTTTACCATTCTACAACTACTTATAATGTTACACCTACCCAAATACAAAGCAGGAACCCTTCACAAGTCTTTACTAAAAGTCTCACTATATTCCTAAAAGCATAGATGAATATGTCTGTACCATGACACTATCCAAACCTTACAAATTCACAGAACAAACTTACAATTTCAAGCAAACACCCAAAATTATATGGCATATTTCAACTGTACCTCTCTAGAAACTTAAAAAAAGAACCCTAATCAATAATACCTTATGTCAACATCTTTCAAACCACACTATTATGCTGCATCTTCACCATTCCACTACTACTCACAGGGGGATATTCACAAGGACTCATCTCCGAGTTACCACCAACTTAACGCAACAAAAGTGGTGACAGATTTAACACCCCATTCACAAGCGGTTGCAAACTGCAGACAACGCAAGTATTACCGCGATAAATGCCTCAACATTTACCTCCACGGGTGACCCCACCAACTAACCCTAATGAGATGCAGAGTAGGCGTTCCCGTGCAAAAACACACCAAAACACCACAACACCACTTTCACAGCGAACTGCCAGATCTACGATGCGAACCAAAAACAGGCGATAAGCCGCTGCAGCAGCAGGGATTTAACACCTGCCTTTTGCTGGTGTTGAGCAGGACGAATACCTGCAGCATGAAAGGGAGCCCAGGCCAGAGCCACATCTGAAGACCCACAGATGCCGTGGAGACAATGATCATGCAGCTCGGAGACCCATGAGGGCCACAACACCCACCGCCACCACCCCCAGGCCTGCCACCACCCCCAGGACCCGCCCCAGGCCCCCCGGACAAACACATACCGTGCACGACACAAGAGCCACAAAAAGCGCATGACGTCGCACAATGACAAACACAAACACACGTGTGGTCAGAAGAACGAGAAACAGTCACTCATCATCGAAGTAACAACCAAAAACTTTATTGAATACAACACAAAACACCAATGCGGAAGACTCCTGACGGGTCCGTCCGGGACAATCCTGATGTCACAGCCTGGAAAATAAAGCATAAAATCAGAACGCGTGTCATGCGCACATCAAAGGAGTGAGACACAGAGAACGAAAGAAAGGCAGAGAGAGAAAGAGAGAGAGAGGAAGAAAGAAAGGGAGAGAGAGAGAGAGAGAGAAGTAAAGGAAGGGAGAGAGAGAGAGAGAAGGAAGGGAGAGAGAGAGAGAAATGAAGAGAGGGAGAGAGAGAGAAGGAAAGGAAGGGAGAGAGAGAGAGAAGGAAAGGAAGGGAGAGGGAGAGAGAGAGAGAAGGAAGGACACTGCTGCCCCCACGCACCACTGCTCACCTACTGCCACCGGTGTGTCTCCAACCAAGTGCCGGGATACACCGCAAGCCACCAGGTCTGCAATCTGTAATCGAGGCAAGAGTCAATCATGTCAGAGTCCATCCCACTGCACACGGCAACAACGCCTGTCTGCCCCTGCGCACACATGCAGCCGCACCCTACCCCCTCCCGCCAGCCAGCGCTGGCTGTCTGCCCTTGCGCACCCAGGCGCCACTGCTCACCTTTCCCAACGGTGTGTCCACCAGTGGGCACACCACGTGCCCGTGCAAGCTCCAGGCCCCAGTCCCGCCACCATGGCATGCTCCATATCATGCGGACCCGCACCGCGGGCCAGCAAGTCCCACACATGGCGCTGAGTCCTGAGGCATCAATGGCAGAGACCACATCACTGCACACGTCATTATCGCAGGCTGCACACCCGCTCAGCAATTTCGGTGCAACTAACCCTGTGCAACCCCAGCCAGCGCCACGTGGTGGTAGGCCTGTGATGGCCGCAAGGCTTCGGATGCCACTAACCCTGTGCAACCCCAGTCAGCGCCACATGGTGGTAGGCCCGTGACGGCCGCAAGGCTTCCGGTGCCACTAACCCTGTGCACACCAACTCATGGGCCCTTTATGATTGAGCCCCATGGTACGTCCGTCATCCAGTCACCTCCGGCAGTGGGGAATGTGACGTTGCCGGGCCCTTATGTACTTGGGGTCACATGGCCTGTGACGCCTTCGCTGGATGGGTATGGTGTGTGCGCAAACCTGCCCTCAGGGAGTGGCCGCGACATGCTGACAACTAGACCAGCGACCTGCGGACCACTAGCGTGTAAACCTGTGACATGTGGTTATGTGGCCCCCACCTCGAATCGTAAGCGGAGTGGACTGCCCTGGCGTACGCCGGACCAGCGTAGGGCTTGCAAAAATGACTCTGGGGCTCTGGGCGTGGTGCAGTCCATGTCCGGACATGAAAGTGACTAAAGCGCGTGTCCCTGTTGTGGTGTCTACGGCACCCGCAACGCAATCGGCAACGTAGCACACTGTGACTGGAATCCCACTAGATGAGCATCATTGACGTTAGGGGGAATGACTGACCCTACGTTCATCCACACATTCATACTTGAATGATGAAAGACATGACACAGCAGTGCATTACTGAATGTTTATTGCACATCCAGTGGAGTTTAGCAGCTGGAGCAGTACAGGGCCATGCCAACCCCACTTCACAATATGGGCCCGTGGAGGGCCAGCCAGAGTCCATCGGGGAATGACAAGTACAGAGGAGGAGGAAGAGTACAGTCCGCAGTCTGGTCGCCGTGTCATTGGTCACCAAACAGGATATGGAAGTCCATGTCGTGGTCCAAGGTGAGTGCCGCAGAGTGCATTGGGGGTCATTGGGAGGTCATGGGGCCATGTGCGGCACCAAGGAGCAACAGGCCAGGTGGCGGAAATGAATGCTAGTGCCTTCTTCTGATCCCAAAGCCAGCCACGTCCTCGGATGTGTGCCCAGCCCCACCTGTGGGTGATGCTGTTCCAGCTGCAGCACTGTGTGCCACTGACACATCAGGGGCCGGAGTGGAAATGTCTGCTGCACTGTGAGGCACAGACACACCAGGGGGCGGAGATGTGGATGGTGTAGGGGCAGCAGCATTCATCCGCGCCATGCCTTGTGGCAGCAATACCATGATGAGGACATGCAGGGGATGGTAGATTGCAGCTACATTTCACTGATGTGCAGCGGTGGCTGCCATCCTTTCCGCCTCCATCCGCACCATGTCCTCCATGAGCCTCCGCATGTGTGCCATCTCACGGCTGAGATCGCTGGAGCCACTCTGAGCGGACAGGTGTTCTTGTCTCCGAGTCATGACTCCAGCGATGTCAGCCAGGGCTCGTTGGAGACCATGGAGCGGTGTGTGGGTGTCCGTTAGGGACTGGAGGTGGTCCCTGATGGGACTCAGACACACATGGATGGCATCCAGTTTGGTAGCCATGAGGTCGAACCCCACCCGCAGCTGCTCAGCCATCTCCCTCTGGACCTCCAACACACGGCGTTGGAAGGCCATGTGTTGTTCGGGGGGGTCTTGGGAGACAGCCCGGGTTGTTGGTGCCTCCTGCTGGGTGGTTTGTGGAGTGGGTGGGGTCTCCTCGATGCAGCTGGGCTGCCCTGGTCATGGAGGTGATTTGCGGATGAGTTCCATGATGTCTTGGAGGGCTTGGGTGTCGATGCTGGTGGTGTCCTCCTCGTCATCAGTGAAGAGTGGCTGGGACTGCTCTGCAGGTGGTTTTTACGGTGCCCCTGCAATGTGAAGGGGAGATGCTGTGTTACAATGTGTCCTCATGTATGTGGCCGCATGGTACATGTTGACATTCAGACAGCATGGCAATGTACATTGTGACAGTGTGTAGATCAGGGCCATGATCCAGAGTCATTGTGGGTGTGCACTGTGCTCTGCTTGATTGTGCTTGTGTGCCATTGTGGCCATCTCCCCCCGTCCCCCCAGTACCTGGTGGTTACTCACCCTGTTGCTGTGATGTTGTGTCATGTCGAGCAGTGTCCGGTCCCCCGATTCCTGCCACGGTCTCCACACTGATGACTACCGACACCAGCTCCTCCATGTCATCCAGCTCCAGCTGTGGCGCTGGGCTCCCACCTCCAGTCTGCATTGCTGCCTTCTGGTTGGCTGCGAGTTTCTCCTTGGTCTTGCGCTTGATGTCAATTCATCGCCTCTTGACCTCATCCATTTACCTCTTGTGCTCTCCGACGGCATTCACCTTGTCCACGATGTCCCGCCATATTCCATTTTTGGTGCCCAATGTCACGTTGGAGGTGACGAACAGTTGTTGATGGTGTTCCATCACCTCCGTGACCAGGATCCTGTTTTCCTGCGGACTAAACTTCGTCTTCCTCTTCTTCTTGCCCTTCCCTGTCACCGAGGTCCCGGGCTGGTCGTCCGGGGTGCTTGTGGGGTTGCGCTCGTCCTCTGCGCCTGCTCTGGCTGCGTCCATGGTGCTTCGGTGTTGGTCATTTTGTGTTTGTGTGTTTTTTCTCCTTTAGTAGTGATTTTCCCGCCTGACGTGTGTGTATGGCAGGCCTGGCGCTGCTTATCGCTGATTTCCTCATCGCGAATGGGCTCATCGCACGTTTTTTGGTGTTGGGGTTTGTGTTTTTATCTCCGTCGCGGTGGTTGTATCGCGGACATTGCCCGAGTTTTCGGGAGACTATTGCATGGTACCGCCATGTTGTGAATTCCAGGTTAACACGGGGTTATTTTCCCGCGATAGTCTGCGATGTGTAAAGTTGCGTTAACATTTTTTGGAGATGTTTAGCGCACGTTCTTGTGAATATCCCCCACAGTCTTGAGACTACCACATAAAAAGCAACAACACCTCTTTGTTATACATCATGCACCTTCAAATGTATAAGACATATGAAAATACATATACAAGTAGAAACATACTTGAGACATTAGTCCATGCACACCTTAAAACTTGACAGACTCCACCTCCAATTTTAAAGCAACAGCTAAAATTATGCGGTATACTACAAATGTACATATCCACACACTTAAACAAACTACCATAATCACTAATCCATCTTCCAATATACACATATTACTATACAGAATCTATTTCAAACAACATTTAGCTACAATAAAACAAACTACAATACACATCTCTACATTTAATAATATATTTCAAATATCACAGTTCATCAATAATTTTTAATAATTAAAAATAAACCTAATACATAATACACCTCAGAATTTTATAACTCACCTTCCAAATTGATTTGTAGAATTTAAAATATCACAAACTCATAAAAGATTTTCTTATGCACACAATCAATGTAATGCACCACTCTCAGCAAGGTAAAGCCAGTAATGACAAACTTTCCCTCTCTTTCTCCACACAAATACATGTAAGTAACAAATCACATTGCTTCCTACATTATTTCAAATTATAAAACCCATTTCTATTGGTTAGACATATTAACCCTTACCAACTGACTTCTAAAAGTGCCCAAACTGGTTCTGGAATTTTTCGGTGTCTCGACTCCACCGTGCACCAATGCGAAGGAGCCGCGAATCCATACAGGAGTTCAAAAATATATTGCAAATAAAAATACCACTATTATTTAAGAACACACCACTTCTAAAGATAGTACTGACTTGGGAAATCTTACTTTAATAAGATATCACTTATATATAAATTACAATTTCACATTTTAAGTCCACAGTTAAGTTTCAACCCTTTCCCCATTCTGCTTAATGCCAGTTTCCATAGTAACAGTTCATGGAACATTCAACTGAACTGACAGGTCACAAGTTCACCATATTTTCAAGTTCAGCACACAAGGTTACAAATGCAAACAGCAGGTGTGGTTGACGTTTGCAAAAAATGACCTTATCCTATCTACTGTACCTTTCAAAAAAATTTTACTAACCAATAAGAAACATGCTTTTTAAAGAAAGTAACATGCACCCTATTTTTTAATGTACAATGTTCTTAAACAGCCAATCAATTCTCTACTTTTTAAAAAACAGCATCTTGTCCACCATGTTAGATACCTCTCATTCTACCAACTGACTACCTCAGCTCCAGACATCTTTTCATTACTTCCAGACATCCCTTCAAGATGCTTACAGTATGGATTGTTAGGCACAGCTATGTTTTCTGGTGCAAAAGGTATGCTGAACGCAGAGGTATTGACAAAGACCTAGCTTTGCAAAATGTGGATATTAAATGGATTGCACAGAGGATTAAAGTGGCACCAATTGCTGCCTTTGGTTAAAACCTTCTTGCATCTCCAACCCCCTGACCTCATGATTGTGCACTGTGGTGGCAATGACCTAGGCACATTGACTGGGGTAGGTCTGGAAATGCTAATGAAGGACACCTTTGCACAATTGATGTTGCTTTTACCTCAACCTGTCTTTGTATACTCTAATATATGCCAAAGACAGAAATGGAAGTGGTCAACTCAATTCTGTCCACAGTTTGAGAAAGCTAGGAAGAATGTCAATAAAGCTGTTTCTGCATACCTCAGAGATCATAGAATGGGGTCCATCTACAACAACAATATACGTTTTGATATGGATGACATCTACAGAAATGATGGAGTACACTTCACAGATCAAGGAAACAGAGTCTTTCTCAACAACCTAAAGCTGTGCATCCACACTTACATGTAGCTACAACAAACTCATAATGAAAACAAGGGCTCTTTTAGAGCCACCCTATAACATAATAGTAAATATAATTTTTTTCACATACATATTTTTTAAACTTTTTTGTGGATTCGTGCACCCGACCCGAATCTGCAAAAGCAGGAAATCAATGTACTACAACACACTTTTCAAGTTTAACTACTAATTTTTAATTTTATATATTTTTAACAACTCATTATATTGTAATCTTGTTATTAACTGCAATCCCAGTAACTCTTTAATACAACTTCACAAATAAAACACTACCTTCTAAATTATATACTACTTAATTATTTATTTAAGGTGAATTCGCGAATCCAAAGCAACGTTACACGGGGGCCGCGCTGAGAGCCGCGTTGTGGTCGCGACTCCAAACTCGAAAGAAAAAAAACGCCTCTCTTCCATTATTCGGTATTCACCCCGGGGACCCCATCCCCCGGGGCCTGCCAGCAGTTATTATTCTAAAAAAATAAGGAGGGGGACAGCGTGGCCCACCTCCTCAGGCCAATAATGATCCCGGGGACCCCATCCCCTGGGGCCTGCCACTATTTTATTTTTAAAAAGAGGGGGACCACGAGGCCCCCCTCAGGCCAATATTGGCCCTGGGGACCCCATCCCCCGGGGCCTGCCACTATTTTTTATTTTTTTTAAAAGAGGGGGACTGTGTGCCCCCCTCCTCAGGCCAATAATGGCCCCGGGGACCCCATCTCCCGGGGCCTGGCCTCAGCGTTGGGGACTGTGGGGGGAGCCCCAATGCCCCCACAGTCCCTGCCGGCTCCCGGCCTCCTGCGGGAGCAGGCATTGCTTTGGGCAAGGGAGTGGCTAACATGCAGCTCCCTTGCCCAAAGCAATTCTGCTTGCTTCGTTGAAGCGAGAGCAGGTTTCCTGCTCTCGCTTCAACGAAGCAAGCAGTGTTTGCTATGACAGGGCGGGAGCTGTGCTCCCGCCCTGCCATAGCAAACAGCAATGTCCCGGGGTGGGCACCCCGGGACATTGCAGGAGCCGGCCCTGGGGGTGGCGGTCCCCAGGGCCATCAAGGGCTCCAGGAGGGGGGCCGCGCGGGACCTGGCCCACCCGGGGGCTTAAGGAAAATGAAGCACCGGAGACCGCGCTTCGTTTTTTTACCATTTTCTCGGCGGGATTCACGTACCCAGCGTGACTTCTGCCGAAAAAACAAAAAAAATGCTTTTTTTGGCCCTGGGGGTACCTGTGGGACCCCCTGACCAGCCCTAGAGGGTCAGGGCGTTTCTACCCTGACCCCTTTCCTACATTTACAACATTTTTCAACCTTTTTGATGTGACTCGGTCGAGTCACAAAATGGCTGCCAACACACTCTGGTTTAGAGTGTTGGCAGCCAATAAGAATGAAGCTCGTGCTCGGGAGGATTTGCGGTTCCTCCTCGGTGCTCAGATATCGATATTTTTATTTTTTAAATTTCTCAGGAACTACTGAACAGATTTACATCATTTAAAAAAAGGTCACTTTCTGGACCAAGAGCTACCTTTTTGCCAAATGTGGTGTAATTCCGTTCAGCAGTTCGGGCTGTAGCCTGTTCCATAATTCCTATGGAAATTAACATGGGGAAAGCGTGTTTTGGGACCCCCTATTTTCTCGGCCCCGCTTCACAAATCACCCCCAAACTTTCAAGACAGGAGCTGACCAGAGCTGGTCATTAGTTTTGAAAATTTTGCAAAGATTCGTCAAACGGCGCCAAAGATATTGGCAAAAGAAAAAACGCTTTTTGAATAGAAACAAGGTCCTAACTATAACTACCTACTGGTGACCGCCAGTAGGTTATATATATATATATATATATATATATATATATATATATACATACACACATATATATATATATATATATATTCACTGAAAAAACCATAGGTTTTAGGGACAGTTATAGTTAGTTGGACATTGCACTCGTACAAAACCCGTGAAATTCCCCGTTATAGTTAGTTCAGCTAACTATAACTCGCGCCCCGCAATGCACTGCTGATGACGTCACATATTACATCACTCATGACATGGTCAGTGACATCACTGATGACATCACTGATGACATCTCAAATGACATCACTGATGACATCATCCAGTGACTGTGTGTTTCTGTAAAGTTTAAATATGTTTAATATATATAGGGAAAGGCGTATTGAAGAATGAGTGGGTGTATAAGTGTCTGAATGGATGATTTAGTACGTGCGTGACTGACTCTACAAGTGAGTGATTAAACGTATCTTACTGAATGCATGGGTTAGTGACTAAACTGTGTGAATGTCTGTATCCGTCTGTTGGTGTGTAAGTGGATGCATGGATTTGCGAATAGCTACATGAGTGTCTATATGGGTTATTGATTGGTTCTATGAGTATCTGTATGGGTGCCTGAGTGTTTGTGTGGATGGGGTGTGTGCGACTGTGCATAGATGTGTGAGTGGGTGATTCACTGGGTGGATGGTTTCAAGAGTGCATCTGTGATAGACTGTATGGGTGGGTAAGTGTGTGTAAGAGTGTGTTAGTGAGTGAATGTATGTCCCAGTGGTACATGTGTGAGTAACTACATATGTGAAAGGCAGTATATATGTGTATTGGAGTATATAAATAGCTATAAGCGAGAGTGAGTGATTGTGATAGTGGCTGTATGGATGAGTGTGTGCTTGTATCAGTGATTGTATAAGAGCGTAACAATGTGCTAGTATTTGTATGATTAAGTGAGCTGGTGTGTGTATAACTGTATAGGTGAGTAAATGGCAGTGTGTTTAATTCTTTGCATGACTGACTAGGTGTGTGAGTACCTCTATGGATGAGTGGCGGTGTTTGAGTGTCTATATAGGAGTAAGAGTGCATATGATAGTCCTGTACTGAGTGACCATAAGTATGAGTGACTGTACGGGTGAGTGAGTGGATGTGTGTGTGTAGACCTAAGAATCAGTGAGTGGGTATGTAGTTATTGGTGTTGGAGTGTCTATGGTTTTGCGAATGGCACTCTGTAATTTAGATTGGGTGTATCAAAGGTTATATTAGGGTGTGAGGAGCTGCATCAGATTATCACGTGGATGATGTCATCAGTGATGTCATTTGAGATGTCATCAGTGATGTCATCAGTGATGTCACTGACCATGTCATGAGTGATGTAATATGTGACGTCATCAGCAGTGCATTGCGGGGCGCGAGTTATAGTTAGCTGAACTAACTATAACGGGGGAATTTCACGGGTTTTGTACGAGTGCAATGTCCAACTAACTATAACTGTCCCTAAAACCTATGGTTTTTTCAGTGAATTTCAAAGGTTTTTTAAATGCTAATTTCTAACTATAACGTGTCTGAAACCTATGGTTTTTTCAGTGAATTTCAAAGGTTTTTAAAATGCTAATTTGTAACTATAACGTGCCTGAAACCTACGGTTTTTTCAGTGAATTTCAAAGGTTTTTTAAATGACAATTTTTAAATGTATTAATTTTTATATAAATTTTTTTCACACTGATTTACTACATTTTTAGAAACAATTTCTTTTACATATTTTATTTTTTAAATTACATTGTAATTACATTATACATTACATTACAAAAAATACTTTCTCAGAATGAATTACTTTAGTTTAAATACTTTGCACATAGGCAATAGACTTTTAAGTACAGTAGTTACAGTTGTTGCAATGGGCAACACATTTTTATACACAATGCAACATTCAGCTCAATGTGAATTTCTAGTTAAATGCAATTAGTTACTTTATGGATTACTTTTCTAACCACAGGACTGGATCCTAGATTCAGTCCTGGTACATCTCCTGTAAACAGTTGAGTAAAAGCGTTTTGGTTACAGTCGTGATTTTTAAGGAATATTATTGTATTTTAAAAGTTGACACTTAGAAACTTTTTCTCATAGAATCACCAATGTTATCCTATGGAAGGAAATTCACTTAGCAGGTAAAAACTGTTATCGTTACTTTTTCTTACTCAGTGTTGGATCCTGGATCCAGCACTGGTGCATCTCCTGTAAACAGTTGAAAGAATGCGTTTAAGTCATACAGGCGATTTTTAAGGAATATTTGTAGTTTGTGAAAATCGACACTTTGAAACTTTTCTGCTGAAAACCAGACAATGGATTCCTATGGAAGAAAATATAAGTTACTGGTAAGTATGGTTAAAATTACTTTTCAGGACCAGTACTGGGCTGAAAGATACAGCACTGAGGTCTCTCCTTATAACAGGTGAGTAAATCGGAATTCGTATTTCGGCTGATTTTAGAGGAATATTTGTATGTTTCAAAAATCAACACTTAGAAACTTTTTCAGCAAAAAGCAGGCAATGATATCCTATGGAAGGAAATTCAAGTGACTGGTAAGTACGGTTAAAATTACTTTTGAGGATCAGTACTGGGCTGAAAGATGCAGCACTGAGGTCTCTCCTGATAACAGATGAGTAAATCGGAATTCGTATTTCGGCTGATTTTAGATGAATATTTTAAAGTTCCAAAACTCCACACTTAGAAGAATTTCCAAGTGAAACCAGTCAATGTTAGCCTATGGAAGTAAATTCAAGTTACCGGTAAGTACGATTAAAATTACTTTTCAGGACCAGTACTGGACTGAAAGATACAGCACTGAGGTCTCTCCTGATAACAGGTGAGTAAATCGGAATTCGTATTTCGGCTGATTTTAGATGAATATTTTAAAGTTCCAAAACTCCACACTTGGAAGAATTTCCAAGTGAAACCAGTCAATGTTAGCCTATGGAAGGAAATTCAAGTTACCGGTAAGTACGGTTAAAATTACTTTTCAGGACCAGTACTGGGCTGAAAGATACAGCACTGAGGTCTCTCCTGATAACAGGTGAGTAAATCGGAATTCGTATTTCGGCTGATTTTAGAGGAATATTTGTATGTTTCAAAAATCAACACTTAGAAACTTTTTCAGCAAAAAGCAGGCAATGATATCCTATGGAAGGAAATTCAAGTTACTGGTAAGTACGGTTAAAATTACTTTTGAGGATCAGTACTGGGCTGAAAGATGCAGCACTGAGGTCTCTCCTGATAACAGGTGAGTAAATCGGAATTCGTATTTCGGCTGATTTTAGAGGAATATTTTAAAGTTCCAAAACTCCACACTTAGAAGAATTTCCAAGTGAAACCAGTCAATGTTAGCCTATGAAGGAAATTCAAGTTACCGGTAAGTACGGTTAAAATTACTTTTCAGGACCAGTACTGGGCTGAAAGATGCAGCACTGAGGTATCTCCTGATAGCAGGTGAGTAAATCGGAATTCGTATTTCGGCTGATTTTAGAGGAATATTTTAAAGTTCCAAAACTCCACACTTAGAAGAATTTCCAAGTGAAACCAGTCAATGTTAGCCTATGGAAGGAAATTCAAGTTACTGGTAAGTACGGTTAAAATTACTTTTCAGGATTAGTACTGGGCTGAAAGATGCAGCACTGAGGTCTCTCCTGATAACAGGTGAGTAAATCAGAATTCGTATTTCGGCTGATTTTAGAGGAATATTTGCACAATGGTGAAGGGAGGGGGCGGGGCCTGAGGTGACATCTGTGCAAACGCGCCCGTGGCGCGTTTTAAGTTGGGGATTAAGTCCCCTTGAATCATGAGGGTCCCTACGGGCCAACTAGCCCACCAGGAACCTCCAGTATGCGCCAGGGGCTGCGTTGCAGAGACATGTACAGAGGCCACACCCCTTTTACACCTCTCTGCAACGCAGCTCTGTGGCGCTTTCTGGACGTACCTGTTGGGCTAGTTGGCCCCCAGGACCCTCAGGATTGAAGAGGATTTAATTCCCCATCTTAAAACGCGCCACGGGGCCTGTTTGCACACATGTCACCTGAAGCCCCGCCCCTCCCTTCACCACTGTGCAAACGCGCCCCGTGGTGCGTTTTAAGTCGGGGGATTAACTCCCCTTGAATCCTGAGGGTCCCTGGGGTGCAACTAGCCCACCATATACCTCCAAAAGCACCATAGAGCTGCGTTGCAGAGAGGTGTAAAAGGGGCGTGGCCTCTGTACACCTCTCTGCAAGGCAGCCTCTGGCGCATACTGGAGGTTGCTGGTGGGCTAGTTGGCCCCCAGGGACCCCCAGTATTCAAGGGAATTTGTCCCTCTCTGCAAACGTGCCAGGGGGCGCGTTTGCAGAGTGGTGAAGGAAGGGGCGGGGCCTACGGGCCCGATTGTTTTTTTTTCTCTCCTGAAGGGGGCTGTGTGGCCCCCTTCCTTTTTCCTATTTTTAGGCCCTGGGGACCCCATCCCCCAGGGCCTTACCCCTTTTTAAAATTAAAATAAAAAAACGGGAAGGGGGCGCGTGGCCCCCTTCCCTGGGCCTGTATTGGCCCCGGGGACCCCATCCCCGGGGCATGGCCTCTTTTTTTTTTATTTGGAGGGGGCTGCGTGGCCCCACTCCTCAGGCCATTTAAGGCCCCGGGGACTCCATCCCCCGGGGCCGGCCTTGCACTTTTTTTTTTTTTTACTTTTGGGGGTGCTGCGTTGCAGAGAGGTGCAAAAAGGGGCATGGCCTCTGAACACCTCTCTGCAACGCAGCTCTCTGGCGCATACTGGAGGTATCTGGTGGGCTACTTGGCCCCTAGGGACCCTCGGGATTGAGGAGGATTTAATTCCCCATCTTAAAACGCGCCACGGGGCCTGTTTGCAGACATGTCACCTGAAGCCCCGCCCCCTCCCTTCACCACTGTGCAAATATTCCTCTAAAATCAGCCGAACTACGAATTCCGATTTACTCACCTGTTATCAGGAGAGACCTCAGTGCTGCATCTTTGAGCCCAGTACTGATCCTGAAAAGTAATTTTAACCGTACTTACCAGTAACTTGAATTTCCTTCCATAGGATATCATTGCCTGCTTTTTGCTGAAAAAGTTTCTAAGTGTCGATTTTTGAAACATACAAATATTCCTCTAAAATCAGCCGAACGACGAATTCCGATTTACTCACCTGTTATCAGGAGAGACCTCAGTGCTGCATCTTTGAGCCCAGTACTGATCCTGAAAAGTAATTCTAACCGTACTTACCAGTAACTTGAATTTCCTTCCATAGGCTAACATTGACTGGTTTCACTTGGAAATTCTTCTAAGTGTGGAGTTTTGGAACTTTATAATATTCCTCTAAAATCAGCCGAACTACGAATTCCGATTTACTCACCTGTTATCAGGAGAGACCTCAGTGCTGCATCTTTGAGCCCAGTACTGATCCTGAAAAGTATTTTTTTTTTTTCCAAACATATGTTTATTGAATTTTTGCCAGGTAAATCACAGAATATCAATAACATTCCGCTCAGCGCAGTGAGCACCAACATATCGATAACACTCAAATGGTGAAACAATATACATTATCCAGAATGTGCCCAGTCCCGCTTCTAAAAGAAACGCTAATGAAAGATACAGTGGCTGTCACTGCGGGGGTGCGGGCTGACTCCTGTGGCAGCAGCCTTATGGAGCAGCAGAATGAGGCGCCTCAACATTTGTATGAAAGGACATCTAATCAAACTTTCCATCTGAGGGAATCTAGTGTGGCATATTTGAAGAATATAAAAACTAATTCTCCGCACCTAAAAATCCAAACCCCCCCCCCCAAACTATGGTGGCAGCAAGAACTTGAAATAGAATAGTAACTGAAGGTAGTGGCAATGTAATCAATATTGAAAGAGGTGTAATGCGCGGGCTGAAGTGGGACAGACAGCTGACGGGAGCCCCCGGGAAAGGAAAGCTACCAATGGTCCCCACTTGAATTCAAAATTCTTATAGTTGTCTTGAAAGATATCAGCCATTCTTTCCATGCTAAGAAGCCGCCATAGCCGTGAGTGCCATAGGGAGATCGCCGGGGCCTCACTCTGTTTCCAGGCGGCTGCTAAAGTCACCTTAGCCGCTCCTATACACAGCCACATGATGGCTTTGTCCGCACGTGTCTGGTGTTCTAAAGTAGGGTCTCGAAGTCCGAAGAGGACCTCTGCCATAGTCGTTGGAATGGGGTACCCCAGAATATCTTTAATATGTGTTAGTATCTCTGCCCAAAATGGGCGTATCGTCGGGCAATCCCACCAAATGTGTTGAAAATCACCCAGGAGGCCGCAGCCTCTCCAGCAGCGGTCAGAGGTGTTGGGAAAATCTTTTAAGCCTAGAAGGGTGGAGGTACCAGTCCATCATGGTCTTTAGGTGGGCTTCTCGGAGGTCTACGGAGTGATTAAATCTAAAAATGTCGGACCACAAGTGAGACCAATCTTTCTCTGACACAGCGCGCTGCAGTATCCCCTCCCACATAGCCATGTAACGCGGGCGTGGTGAGGTGAGGGTGGTCAGTAAAAAGTTATAGATGAACGATATCACCCCCTTCATTGTGGTGGTCTTGGAGAGGAATGATTCAAATCTGGTGGGCGGTCGAGTGGCCGCTTCCGAACCTGTGGAGAGAGAGCCCAATGAAGCAGCTGGGCATGATGGAACCGTTCCGAGTCAGCCAAATCATAGTCTCTTTTACAGTTGTCAAAAGTTAAGGGGTCATAGTTGTGAAAGAGGTGTGTCAAGGCCAGACAACCCCCCTCCCGCCAAGCATCAAAGGGCCCCTCCTGTATGCCGGGGGGGAAAGCCGAATTAAAGTGCAGCGGTGTAAACGGAGAGGGAAAAGTGGTCCATCTATCATCCCCCGCTACAGAGTCCCATACTCGCAGGGTGGTTCGTGTGGGGGTGCTACAGTACTTGGGTCTGTCTTGCTTGGGGCGCCAAACAAGATCCCATCTCGTCCGTCCTGCGATACTACGGTCCATATGCAACCAATGTTTATCTGAGTCAGGTTTGGACCATTCACTCAACACCCTCAACTGTGCCGCTTTATAATATAAGTTAATGTCGGGGAGACCTACTCCTCCCTCCGCTCGGGAGCGACGCAATAGCGAGAACGACAAGCGGGCACGTCCTTTTTGCCATATGAACTGAAGGATCATAGATTTAATTCTGCGGAAGAAGTCCCTGTCGAGTTCTATCGGTAAGGCCTGGAACAGGTAGAGGAGCTTAGGGAGGAGAGTCATCTTGACAGCATGAATGCGGCCAAGCCAAGAAAGAAAGAGTGGCTTCCACCTCCCGAGCTCCTCCTGAATGCGTGCGAGACTGGGGGGGAAGTTGGCAGCATATAATCCTTCCACCCTGGGTGTTAACTGTATTCCTAAGTACTGTATGGATGAGGTTGCCCATTGCAATGGAGTGAGGGGCTGGAGCCTGTGGACCTCCGCTAGTGGGAGAGTAAGATTAAGAATATATGACTTGCCCATGTTTATTTTAAGGCCTGCCACCCTTTCAAAGTGCTCTAGCTCCTTCTGTAAATGGGAAAGGGAGTGCTCGGGCTCTGCGAGCGACAAGAGGACATCGTCCGCGAAGAGAGAAACCTTATGGGAATCCCCACTAAAGGGAATGCCGTGTATGTCGGGGTTGGCTCTGATAGCTACTGCCAGTGGCTCGATACTCAGGGCAAAAAGGAGGGGTGAGAGGGGGCATCCCTGTTGTGTACCTCTAGAATGAGAAAAGATAGATGAAGGGATGCCATTTACCTGCACCAGGGAGCGAGGTTGAACATAGTTGGCCCGGAGCATAGTGAGAAATTTAGAAGCGAACCCAAAGCTAGTGAGGGTAGTAAATAGAAACGCCCAGTCGACCCGGTCGAAAGCCTTTTCGGCATCCAGTCCTACCAATACTGCGGGAATATGTCGTTTGTTAGCTTTTTCTATGAGGTGCACTATGCGTCGTGTGTTGTCGTGTGTTTGCCGGCCCTTAATAAACCCTGATTGGTCCGGGTGGATGAGGTCAGGCATAAGGTCATTCAACCGTTTAGCCAATATAGAGGAGTAGAGTTTCGCGTCAAGATTTAGTAGAGCGATGGGGCGGTAAGAGGCACATAAGTGCGGGTTTTTCCCGGGTTTTTGTTATAACCGAGATCGTCGCCTCAGATAGAGACCCTGTCGTCTCCCCCTCTGTCGCCATCTTATTAAATAAGCTAGTGAGGTGCGGAATGATATCGGGGGCAAAAGTTTTATAGAAAAGAGCGGTGTAACCGTCTGGGCCCGGGGCCTTACGAGGCCTAAGTGCTTGTATGGCCGCGTTCACCTCATCCGTCGTGATGTGAGCAGTAAGAGTTTCATTCCAGTCATGTGACACCTGGGGAAGGCTTAGTGTCCGTAGGTACTCCCGCTGGGCTTCAGGATCTAACTGATCCCCTGAATATAGCGCCTTATAGAAAGAGCCAAAGATTTCTGACTTTTCCTCATCCTTGTATGTAGTCTCCCCGTTGGTCCTCTGAATACCTCCTATATATTCCCGCTCTCGTTTACCCTTGAGCTGCCTAGCTAGGTGTCTACCCACCTTGTTCCCTTGGGAGTAAGAGAGGCGTCGGAGCTTAAGGAGCGTGAATTCTGCCCTATTATTATAAATGGCTCTAAGCTTGCCCCTCAATGCCGTTAGTTTGCGAAGGTTATCTCGAGTGGGGTTTGCTTTATGTGTGCGCTCGACAGAAGCAACTTCAATCTCCAACGTCTCCCGGTCCCGAGCCCGCTGTTTGTTCAGTGCTGAGTTGAGAGCGATACATTTCCCTCGGGTGACCGCTTTAAACGTGTCCCAGTTAGTGTATTCCGAGGTATCTTCAGGCTTATTAAAATCAAAAAACTCGGTGATGCTTTCTCTCAATTTAGTACGAGATTCTTTCTCCCGGGTGAGGGATGGTGGGAAAAACCAGCGAGGAGTGGTGGAGACATTGCCGTGCCAGGCAACGCAAATGGAAAGGAGACTGTGGTCCGACACTGAAAGGGGAAATATCTTAGCCGCCTGGAGTGCGCCCTGCAGGGATTGGCTTATAAAAATGTAGTCTAATCGGGAGTATGTGTGGTGGACGTGGGAGTAAAAAGTGTAGTCACGGGATTGAGGGTGAAGTGTTCGCCAGGCGTCTAGCAGGCCTAGATCGTGAAAATGTTGTTTTGTGGTGGGGGTAAAGGAGCCCAGGTTCGAGCGGTGTGCGTGAGTACTATCGAGATCCCTTTGCCATGTCAGATTGAAATCGCCCAAGATCATCAACGGCCCTTCTCCGAAGTCCAAGATCCTCTCTGTTAATGTGTTTAAAAATGCTGCTTGCCCCGTATTGGGAGCATACAGTGCCACAAATGTGCACAGTTTGCCCATCAAGCGGCCTTTGACCATAACCCAGCGGCTGTCTTTGTCTGAGCGATAGTCCAGCTGTTGAAAGTTAGTGGTGGAATGGAACAGAAGGGCTACCCCCCTATGTTTTGTTAGGGCAGATGATTTGTATATTAGGGGATATCGCTTGTGACGTAGGCGTGAATCCTCTGATCGGGCCAGGTGTGTCTCTTGGAGGGCCACTATATCAAGGTGATGATCTATAATATATTTCCACACTTTGTGGCATTTCTGTGGGGAGTTAAGCCCCTTAACGTTCCAGGAACCTATAGTGATCGTCATGGCACTAAAGTAGAGGTGAACAACGCAGAGACACCTTCTGCCGGTCCAGCCGGATGTGTGAGCGTGACCTCCCCAAGTGTGTCTATCACCCATGACAGCGCCCCTCCCCTATAGACAGAAACAAACACAGAAGCCTCCCAGAAATAAAATGTAAAAGCTGCCACCATCGCCCTCCCCCCTCCCTTAAAAACAACATAACAAACAATAACAACAAATGCGGCAAAAAGGCCGCTAACTGGTCCCTGAGCGTGGGCAGCCTACCCAGCAGGGACTAGGGGATCAAGAGTCCGAGGACCCCGTCCGCGCCGTCCGGAGGTGAGTCACAAAAATCTCTCAGGCGGTCATGGCTGAGATTTCACACCATAGCCCTTTGTGGAAAAACGAGAAAAGTCTCTGTGCGGAGTTGTAGAGGTGAACCATAGTTCTATATCCCTGGAGAGTAGATCGGGGGCCTGAGGCCCTATCCCAGGCATGCAATAGGTTCCAGGTCGAAGGGATTAGTTGGGAACCGTTCCTTCGCAGTTCCACCGGGCCACTGTTAGCATCGGACCGAAGCATGCAACACAGTCCGTCGGAATAAGATGCTGTGTGAGCGCACTGCAGTAGATATTCCTCAAGAGTTCAGGAGACAAAGCAGTACCTATTTAGAGTATGGGCGCTGGCATTTTCATTTTCGGCCTCTCCGTGTGCCCATAAGCCATGTCGTCGTCTGTAATGGCCCTCGCTGAGCTTCTCGGGAGTTATCCTGATCGGGGCCAGTCTCAGCCGGCGGGAGACCCAGGAGCTCCAGGCCCTCTCTTAGGTCAGTTACATGACGCTGTTTGTTATTGAGCTCAAAACTGAGTCCGAACAGGTAGGTCCATCGGTATCGGATTTTGTCATCTCGTAATTTGGTGGTAATGGGTCGGAACATCTGCCTCCGTGCCAGAGTTGCTGGTGCTAGGTCTTGGTAGATCGAACATGAGTGGTTTTGAAAGGTGGCCGTCCCCTTGGTCCTGGCCGCTAGGAGCACCGCCTCTTTAACTTTATATGAATGGAACTTCGCCAGTACGTCGCGGGGCGTCTCCTCTCGCCGGGCTGCAGGACTCCCACGCGATGGACCCTGTCTAGCTTTATTGAGAGGGTATGTGGACCCAGCACCTCTGCAAAGAGCCCCTCTAGGAAAGCCTCAAGGTCCGGCCCCTCCGCTCCCTCCGCCAGGTCCCTGACCCGTAGGTTCTCCCTCCGTGCCCTATTCTCGAGGTCCTCTGCCTTGAGCTGCGTCTGGTGGAGCTGGTCCTGGAGGGCGCGAACATCTTCACGGAGTTCGGAGGAGAGTTTCTCCTGATCTTGCTGTTGCCCCTCTAAGTCGAGCACTCTGGTGCCCACCGAGTCGACATCTTGTTGTAGGGAGGTCAGTCTCCCTGTAAGGTCTGATCTCAGTTGCTCTATAGAGGTTTTAATGTCCTGAGAGAGGTCAGTGCATAGCTCAGTCTTGAAATCTTTTAGCGTAGACAGGAGGTCTGCCTTCGTAAGGGCCATGCCCGCTGCCTCCTTGTCTCCGCACAGCGTCGGGCGTTTATCTGAGGGGCCAAAAAAGTCCGATACCTTGTTGGGTGTCTTGGTCGTCCCTCTCTTAGGCGGCATACGGACTGGCCCGGGAGGACCCCCACCACAGCGACGTCCGCGGAAGGAGGCTCGGGATTCAGGCCGCGGGAACCTCCATCCAAGGAGTCGTCGGAAGACCAGTGGCACGAGTCGAGGCAGCGGCAATAGGCAGGCGTCGCAACGCAGGTGGGGCCTCCGTTCGGAGCTCTAGTTGTCCCGCGGCCCGGTCAGGCCCGTCAAATGACAGCACGCCCCCCCCTGAGAGCTGGGCGGCAGGGGATTCATTTGGAGCGAAGGACTGGGGAGAGCGTCACAGCTTGTCACTGCATTCAAGCCTTGCTTCATTCCTCAACTCCAATTCGTAGTCCCGGCCCCGCTCGATCTGGTACGAGCGCCACTCTGGGGGAAGCAAGTATTAACGGGGAGAGGGCACCCACGGTGATAAAGGCGTTCGTATGTCCTCAGCTGCTCATCAGGCAGGGCTCACAGACGCAGGAGGCGCCGACGTCCGCTGAGGCAGCGCTCGGCAGGGAGCTAGTCCCGGGGCTCCAGGGACCCAAAACGAAACCTGTCCTTGTAGCTCAGTTTAGGCGCCATTTTCACGTCAGGCATTGAGGTGAACCGCCGGCGTCGCTATAGTCCGGGCAAATTCTCTGAAGGGTACCCCCAGGCCAAGCTCACCGCAACGCTCACCGTGACAGCGAGGAGGAGACTCGAAGGCAGGAGTTTCTTGCTTCGTTACGGCCGGGATCGCTCAGCCCAGTCGGGAAGCCGCCATTTTGGGCTGCGCCTGCTGGTCTCTCGCCAATCCTCAACGGGACCCCTCATGTGGCGCTGGCAACGATCAAAGGCTCCTGCTCTGTGCCTCACAACTTCCGCTGTGCCTAGGAGTAGCTTACAGCGTATGGGATGCGGTAAGACCGCTGCTGTCTGCTCCGGAGCAATGCACGGACCGGGAGCCAAAACGGGCTACGTCCGTTCGGCCATCTTGTCCGGCCACGCCCCCCCTGAAAAGTAATTTTAACCGTACTTACCAGTAACTTGAATTTCCTTCCATAGGCTAACATTGACTGGTTTCACTTGAAAATTCTTCTAAGTGTGGAGTTTTGGAACATTATAGTATTTCTCTAAAATCAGCCGAACTATGAATTCCGATTTACTCACCTGTTATCAGGAGAGAACCCAGTGCTGCATCTTTTAGCCCAGCACTGACCCTGAAAAGTCATTCTAACCGTACTTACCAGTAACTTGTATTTCCTTCCATAGGAATCCATTGTCTGGTTTTCAGCAGAAAAGTTTCAAAGTGTCGATTTTCACAAACTACAAATATTCCTTAAAAATCGCCTGTGTGACTTAAACGCATTCTTTCAACTGTTTACAGGAGATGCACCAGTGCTGGATCCAGGATCCACCACTGAGTAAGAAAAAGTAACGATAACACTACTTACCTGCTAAGTGAATTTCCTACCATAGGATAACATTGGTGATTCTATGTGAAATAAGTTTCTAAGTGTCAATGTTGGACTTGGCCCTTTTTGCAGGGTCATCCCTGAACTTTTTGCCTTCCTCCTATATTTTCTCTGACCTGTTTTTGTTGGTTTTATGACTCTGGGCACTTTACCACTGCTGATCAGTGCTAAAGTGCATATGCTCTCCCCATGATAAATTGTGTTATGGATTAGTGACTCCATGATTGGATGATTGGTTTACTTGTCAGTCCCTAGTACAGTGCACTGCGTGTGCCCAGGGCTTGTAAATCCAATGCTGCTGGTGGGCTTGCAGCACTGGTTGTGCCACCCACAGAAGCAGCTTGTAAAATGTGTCTCAGGCCTGCCATTGCAGAGCCTGTGTGCAGTCTGTGACTGCCATGTCGACTTGGCAAGTGCACCCACTTGCCAGTCCCTAAACCTTCCCTTATCTTCATATCAGACACCCCTAAGGTAGGCCCAAGGGCAGGGTGCATTGTAAGTATAAGGTAGGACATGCCCTGGTGTGTGTGGCATGTCCTAATAGTGAATTACAGCCATTTTCGTTTTTCACTATTGCAAGGCTACCTGTTCTCCATAGGCCAGAATGGGCAGTTTTGATTATTACACCTTATAATCCTAACTGACCCAGAGAACATGGTAGAAAAACGAATTTAGTATGCCTGAACTCAGAATGATAAAATACATCTTTTAGTGAAGTTGGTTTTAACATTTTTTGTTTGAAAATACCACTTTTAGAAAGTAGGTATTTTCTTGCCTAAACCATCCAGCTGCCTCTGCTCAGGTTGTGTATTGTGTGTCTGGATTTGTGAGTGACAGGGGCTGGGGGATTCCAGGAGGCAGGGTGAGTCAGCACAGGGCTGAATAGGAAGGTCTGCATCCAGAGTGGAGGGAGGAGTTGCACCTGGGTCTGAATAGGGCTGTGCCTGCCTTCCACAATGCTGGCTCCACCTCCTGCCGGGCGTCTGATGGCTCTGCCCCTCACTCACAAAGGAAAGAAGGAGTCAGAAAAACAAAGTGCTCCAGGACTGACCAGAACTGGTTTTGGACTAGGCAGAGGCCTCTCTGCCTTCAGAGAACAAAGGGAAAAGGTGTATAAAAAGGGGACCCAGACCCCTAGGAAATTAGATCACTTCTGGGAAATCAAGAAACCTGTTGCCAAGGAGAAGAACCGGAGAAGCTGAAGGAGGAGTACTGCCCCTGTGCTGTTTTGCTGATTGGGGTTGGCCTGCAGTGGTTGCTTTCTGCCAAGGACAGGAGAAAAGACTTTGCTGTGCTTTGTCATCTTGAAGAAGAGAATCTCCAAGGGCTTGAACTAGAGCTTGCCTCCTGCCTGAAGTCACAGGGACACAAAGACTTCACCCCTTCTGTTTGCCTGCATCTGGAACTGCTGTTTTAGCTGCTAACAGAGGGAAATTGCAACACCGACGCCGACGAGCGACGCCGTAACCTGCACCGAAGCCGTGGGCACCGCTCGTGAAGAGCACGACGCACCGCCCGACTTGCACCGTAGGCCCGACGCCTGCCGACGCCGTGCGACATCGACTCCGAGCCGCCATCGAGGCCGCTGCCTGCACCGGAGCCGAGGACACCGCTCGTGACGCTCACGACGCACCGTCCCGACTCGCACCGCAGCCCCGACTTCACCGACGCCAGGGCTTCATCATCGCGGAGCCGATCTCGACGTGGGTGACCCCCGAATCCATCGACGCCGCGCCATCGTAAGGAACCGACGCCCGCCGCCATCCGCGACGTCACCTCCCCGACACAGTAAGGAACCGACGCCTCACCTCCCTGCGCTGCAGTAAGGAACCGAGACATCACCTCCCCTGGGGTCGTAAGGAACCGACGCCGCCGGCGCCAACGAAGCATCACCTCCCCGACGCCGTGCACCGTCTTTGTTTTCATCGAATTCCAGGTACTGTTCTTTGTGGGTCTGCTCGACTCCGGGCCCGACGCCGCGCACTCGCGGTCGGCGCCGTACTTTGGGATTTCCACCGGTCACGACGTCGTGATAACTCCAAGTGGAGTTATTTGTTGCTACAAGCTTTATTTGATTGACTATCCTATTTTTGAAGATAACGTGAACTGTCTCTATCATTTTAAGTCTATTTTTGAGTACAGTATTGTGGATTTTTGCTATTGGGTCTTGTGATAAGTCTATATAAAGATTACTTATTTTTACATAAACAACCTGTGTGGTGTCCATCTGTAGTGTTTTCACTGTATTACTGTATGTGTTCACAAATGCTTTACACACTGCCTCTGAGATAAGCCTGTCTGCTCGTGCCAAGCTACCAGGGGGTGAGCAGGGGTTATTTTAGGAGTGTTTCCCCTTATCCTGACTAGAAGCAAGGGTCCCTATTTGGACAAAGGTGCAAACCATTGCCAACTAGAGACCCCCAGTTCTAACATTGGTGGTCAGCGGTGAGGATTTGGACTTGCATTTGTGATTCATATACAGTGATTGGTGTACACTACTAGTGAGTGCAGACCAATACGCGACCACATACCTTTGATAGGACTTTTTTTTCCTTGGAACCTTTATTTTTGTTGAGAACTGCCAATTTTCACCATGAGCAAAAAAGGATCCATTGCACCTGCAGATATTGAATTTGAAGAAGATAGGGTTGATACCTACACTGTGCCAGAACTCAAAGCTGTTTGCAAAAAGTTTAAAATCTCTATGAGAGGCCTCACCAGGAAGGAGGAGTTTCACAAGGCACTGAGAGCCTGGTTGGAAGCACGGAATGCCAGTGGGCAGTCCGAGGAGCCTGTGGAGGAGGCAGAGAATTTAGATGGGCAGCTTGAGGGGCCATTGGGCTTACCTGGGAGGGGAGTGCCTTCCAGGGAGGGCAGCAGTGTTTCTCAAAGGGCCTGTCTCCAGAGGAGCTGGAGGACAGGGACAAAAGCAGGATGCATGAAATGGAAATGGCCAAACTAAAACAGGGAAGCCATGATAGCCTTGAGCATAAGAAATTGGAGTTGGAAAGTAAGAGGTTGGCCATGGAAGAAAGGAAGATGCTTTTAGAGCATGAGAGAATGATGAGGGTGTTGGAGTTCAAAGCCAGGGGCTTAGGGATTCCTCCCTCTGGTGGCAGCAAAATTGTATTACCTAGTGCTGAGGGAGTAGTACACACACCCAGAGATGTGGTGCCTGACTTGGAGGGGGTTAATATACACCAGGAGGTTCAAGGACATGAGGTAGTTCCAGTAGTGCGCAGTGTCCCTGAGAGGAATAGGGAAACTGACGCAGGGATTCATGGTCCTAGTAGCAGGAGGGACACTCTACTGACTCTAGATGGGAGGTGCAGGGAGAGTGGTTCCCCCATGTTTGAATTCCTGGGGTGTGAGTGTGAAGACCGCCCAGAAGAGTGTGGGTTGAGTGACAGAGACAGTCAGATACTGTCTTGCCAATCTCAGCAGAGTGGTGTGGGGTACATGTGTGAGGCACTGGATGGTGAGGTGAAGGATAACTTGGTTAACACCTGTGAGGGGTTGTGTGATCCAATTGTGGGAGAGCATATTGTAAGTCCCTGTTTTCCAGAGCTATGCCAACGCCTGTTGGAGAGTGAGTTCTCTGACCCCAGGGAGCTCACGAGGGAGGAAGACCTTTGGTGGTTTCCAGAGGGTCTGAAAAGGCATTGGGGAGTGACCCTAAGAGGAGTGGCTCAGGTATCTTCCAGCCCAGAGTGGTGGAAGTGGTTCAGAGTAGCCCAGCTAGGTCCCGGTGTAGTGGGAGGGGTGTAGGGGCTCACGTCCTGTCTCAGTGGAGAAGGAGTGAGTGTGGGGCTGCGTGTCCCAAGGTGCCCGAAACCCAGTCTCAGAGCCTGGATGGTTCTTTAAGGGAACACCAGGTAGGGAGCCTAGGCTGTCCTGATGGGCCGCCTGTTGAGGAGGATCTCCTAGTGTCTAGAGAACCTGGAGCGTCTGTAAATGGAGCTCCAGTGTTTCTGGTATCTGGCAGTGCCGCTCCACTTGGGAGGGTGCAGAAGTCCAGAGTGAGGGGTGAGAGGGGAGAGAGTCCCCAGTGGAAGAACCAGTGGGTCAGGGACCAGCCAGAAGGGCTGAGTCACCAGTGAATGACCATGGTGACACCACTTCTGTCCTGGGGGATCTTCGCGCGCTGTCAGATGGACAGGGGTCGGGAGATCTGCGCCAGGCGGACTGTCACACAACACATGAGAGATGTGTTACCCTCTGGGGGCATGCGTGCTCCCCAGGAAGTCCTGGTGCGCCAGGCAGATTATTACACAACTCTAGAGGAGTGTGTTTCCCTTGGGGGGTTGGTGTACCCTCCCGGAAGTCCTGGGTTGCCAGGCACAGGTCCAGCCTAAGGGTACAGACCCTGGGTTGGAGGACCAGGTTCAGGGTGTCCCCCTGACCTGGAGGAAGGGGCAGCTGCTAACAGTGCCCCTACCAGTTTGTCTTCTGGGGGCACCGCTCCAGGTGGGAGGGTGCAGGACCCCAGTAAGGGGGCGGGGAGAGGACAGCCTCACCCCTGGCCTCTGCCCAGTCTAAGGGTACAGACCTTATGCTGGGATCCCAGTTGCAGGATAGAACCCCTGAACTGGTGGGCGAATTGTGCAGGACCCCTGCCACAGGTGCCCTGACAATTCTGGAAGGGGGTACAGCTCCAGGTGGGAGGGTGCAGAGCCCCAAGGAGGAGGACCAGGTGTGGGAGAGCCCACCCCAGTCTCCCTGTCCAGCCGCCGGTTACAGGCCCGGGGCTGGTGGGTCAGTGTCAGGATGTCATACCTGACCTGACGGTTGGGAGAGTGGACAAAGGGTGCCAGGCACCTGGGGCTACTGCCCCCGCTCTCTGACACCACAGAGGTTGGAGAGCCATGAAAGGCCTGGGGCCTGGCTCTCATCACTGACGGCTGTCAGTGGCCACTGTGGCTTGCTGTCCTGGTGGACAGAGTTGCCCCTGGGAGGGGGACAGAAGTCACACCCCGGGGTGGACTAGGCCACACATCTGTGTTGGCCATGTGGGTACTGTCTGTCGGTTGGGACACACCTGTGAGCAAGCTAAGGTTAGGTGCTGCACAGGTGGTGTCCACAGTTGAGGAGAAGGGTTCCCCATGGGTTAGCTGGGTGGGCCCTGAGAGTATGGACAGAGGGATCCAAATAGGTTCAGATTGGCGTAGAACTGGAGTATGCCCCTGCTGTTGTGGGCCAGGGTCCAGGTTCTATCGCCCAAAGCAGAGAAGCCCATCAGGGTAGTGATTGGTCTCCCTGCGTTTTGGCTGGAAGGGGGTTGTGTTGGACTTGGCCCTTTTGCAGGGTCATCCCTGAACTTTTTGCCTTCCTCCTATATTTTCTCTGACCTGTTTTTGTTGGTTTTATGATCTCTGGGCACTTTACCACTGCTGATCAGTGCTAAAGTGCATATGCTCTCCCCATGATAAATTGTGTTATGGATTAGTGACTCCATGATTGGATGATTGGTTTACTTGTCAGTCCCTAGTACAGTGCACTGCGTGTGCCCAGGGCTTGTAAATCCAATGCTGCTGGTGGGCTTGCAGCACTGGTTGTGCCACCCACAGAAGCAGCTTGTAAAATGTGTCTCAGGCCTGCCATTGCAGAGCCTGTGTGCAGTCTGTGACTGCCATATCGACTTGGCAAGTGCACCCACTTGCCAGTCCCTAAACCTTCCCTTATCTTCATATCAGACACCCCTAAGGTAGGCCCAAGGGCAGGGTGCATTGTAAGTATAAGGTAGGACATGCCCTGGTGTGTGTGGCATGTCCTAATAGTGAATTACAGCCATTTTCGTTTTTCACTATTGCAAGGCTACCTGTTCTCCATAGGCCAGAATGGGCAGTTTTGATTATTACACCTTATAATCCTAACTGACCCAGAGAACATGGTAGAAAAACGAATTTAGTATGCCTGAACTCAGAATGATAAAATACATCTTTTAGTGAAGTTGGTTTTAACATTCTTTGTTTGAAAATACCACTTTTAGAAAGTAGGTATTTTCTTGCCTAAACCATCCAGCTGCCTCTGCTCAGGTTGTGTATTGTGTGTCTGGATTTGTGAGTGACAGGGGCTGGGGGATTCCAGGAGGCAGGGTGAGTCAGCACAGGGCTGAATAGGAAGGTCTGCATCCAGAGTGGAGGGAGGAGTTGCACCTGGGTCTGAATAGGGCTGTGCCTGCCTTCCACAATGCTGGCTCCACCTCCTGCCGGGCGTCTGATGGCTCTGCCCCTCACTCACAAAGGAAAGAAGGAGTCAGAAAAACAAAGTGCTCCAGGACTGACCAGAACTGGTTTTGGACTAGGCAGAGGCCTCTCTGCCTTCAGAGAACAAAGGGAAAAGGTGTATAAAAAGGGGACCCAGACCCCTAGGAAATTAGATCACTTCTGGGAAATCAAGAAACCTGTTGCCAAGGAGAAGAACCGGAGAAGCTGAAGGAGGAGTACTGCCCCTGTGCTGTTTTGCTGATTGGGGTTGGCCTGCAGTGGTTGCTTTCTGCCAAGGACAGGAGAAAAGACTTTGCTGTGCTTTGTCATCTTGAAGAAGAGAATCTCCAAGGGCTTGAACTAGAGCTTGCCTCCTGCCTGAAGTCACAGGGACACAAAGACTTCACCCCTTCTGTTTGCCTGCATCTGGAACTGCTGTTTTAGCTGCTAACAGAGGGAAATTGCAACACCGACGCCGACGAGCGACGCCGTAACCTGCACCGAAGCCGTGGGCACCGCTCGTGAAGAGCACGACGCACCGCCCCGACTTGCACCGTAGGCCCGACGCCTGCCGACGCCGTGCGACATCGACTCCGAAGCCGTCATCGAGGCCGCTGCCTGCACCGGAGCCGAGGACACCGCTCGTGACGTTCACGACGCACCGTCCCGACTCGCACCGCAGCCCCGACTTCACCGACGCCAGGGCTTCATCATCGCGGAGCCGATCCTCGACGTGGGTGACCCCGAATCCATCGACGCCGCGCCATCGTAAGGAACCGACGCCTCGCCGCCATCCGCGACGTCACCTCCCCGACACAGTAAGGAACCGACGCTCACCTCCCTGCGCTGCAGTAAGGAACCGAGACATCACCTCCCCTGGGGTCGTAAGGAACCGACGCCGCCGGCGCCAACGAAGCATCACCTCCCCGACGCCGTGCACCGTCTTTGTTTTCATCGAATTCCAGGTACTGTTCTTTGTGGGTCTGCTCGACTCCGGGCCCGACGCCGCGCACCTCGCGGTCGGCGCCGTACTTTGGGATTTCCACCGGTCACGACGTCGTGATAACTCCAAGTGGAGTTATTTGTTGCTACAAGCTTTATTTGATTGACTATCCTATTTTTGAAGATAACGTGAACTGTCTCTATCATTTTAAGTCTATTTTTGAGTACAGTATTGTGGATTTTTGCTATTGGGTCTTGTGATAAGTCTATATAAAGATTACTTATTTTTACATAAACAACCTGTGTGGTGTCCATCTGTAGTGTTTTCACTGTATTACTGTATGTGTTCACAAATGCTTTACACACTGCCTCTGAGATAAGCCTGTCTGCTCGTGCCAAGCTACCAGGGGGTGAGCAGGGGTTATTTTAGGAGTGTTTCCCCCTTATCCTGACTAGAAGCAAGGGTCCCTATTTGGACAAAGGTGCAAACCATTGCCAACTAGAGACCCCCAGTTCTAACAGTCAACTTTTAAAATACAATAATATTCCTTAAAAATCACTACTGTAACCAAAACGCTTTTACTCAACTGTTTACAGGAGATGTCCCAGGACTGAATCTAGGATCTAGTCCTGTGGTTAGAAAAAGTAATCCATAAAGTAACTAATTGCATTTAACTAGAAATTCACATTGAGCTCAATGTTGCATTGTGTTTGAAATTGTGTTGCCCATTGCAACAACTGTAACTACTGTACTTAAAAGTCTATTGCCTATTTGCAAAGTATTTAAACTAAAGTAATTCATTCTGAAAAAGTATATTTTGTAATGTAATGTATAATGTAATTACAATGTAATTTAAAAAATAAAATATCTAAAAATAAATAGTTTAAAAAAATGTAGTAAATCAGTATCAAAAAAATAAATATAACAATTAATACATTTAAAAATTGTCATTTACAAAACCTTTGAAATTCACTGAAAAAAACCATAGGTTTCAGACATGTTATAGTTAGGAATTAGCATTTAAAAAAACCTTTGAAATTCACTGAAAAAACCATAGGTTTCAGGCTCGTTATAGTTAGAAATTAGCATTTAAAAAACCTTACAAATTCACTGAAAAAACCATAGGTTTCAGGCACGTTATAGTTAGAAATTAGCATTTAAAAAACCTTACAAATTCACTGAAAAAACCATAGGTTTTAGGGACAGTTATAGTTAGTTAGACATTGCACTCGTACAAAACCCGTGAAATTCCCCGTTATAGTTAGTTCAGCTAACTATAACTCGCGCCCCGCAATGCACTGCTGATGACGTCACATATTACATCACTCATGACATGGTCAGTGACATCACTGATGACATCACTGATGACATCTCAAATGACATCACTGATGACATCACTGATTACATCATCCACGTGATAATCTGATGCACCTCCTCACACCCTAATATAACCTTTGATACACCCACTCTAAATTACAGACTGCCATTCGCAAAACCATAGACACTCCAACACCAATAACTACATACCCACTCACTGATTCTTAGGTCTACACACACATCCACTCACTCACCCGTACAGTCACTCATACTTACGGTCACTCAGTACAGGACTATCATATGCACTCATACTCCTATATAGACACTCACACACCGCCACTCATCCATAGAGGTACTCACACACCTAGTCAGTCATGCAAATAATTATTCACACTGCCATTTACTCACCTATACAGTCATACACACACCAGCTCACTTACTCATACAAATACTAGCACATTCTTACGCTCTTATACAATCACTGATACAAGCACACACTCATCCATACAGCCACTCTCACAATCACACACTCTCACTTATAGCCATTTATATACTCCAACACACATATATACTGCCTTTCTCATATGTAGTTACTCACACATGTACCACTGGGACATACATTCACTCACTAACACACTCTTACACACACTTACCCACCCATACAGTCTATCACAGATGCACTCTTGAAACCATCCACCCAGTGAATCACCCAATCACACATCTATGCACAGAGTCGCACACACCCCACCCACACAAACACTCAGGCACCCATACAGATACTCAGACAACCA